>JAOQMS010000009.1:14404471-14423833 GCA_027563885.1 Erythroxylum longipes
TTCATTTTCAACTCCATATCATCTATAAAGATATTATAGTCCATGATTAATCATGAACATCAATAACAGAACATACACACACACACACATACAGATATATATATATATATATATATATATAAGTGTTCTTCATCACTTTCACCCTAATTCTTTCCATTTCATAGCCTCTCACTACCAAAATCACCAACGCAAAACATGAACCTATCCACACTTCTCATGTACTGCTCGAAATTTTCTAAGAAAAGTTTCAGGGTCCAACATCAGGAAACTCATTATTACTAATTTCTGTCGATCTTCCCGTGCTCCTTGTGTTCATACACTTGCAAATACACAAGGAAAGTGTCAAAAACTCTTAAATCAAAGTAATCTAAACTAAACAAGATGCTAAACAGTCTACTAGTTTTATGTTAAAAAATAGCAAGTATACGAGATTATGACTTGTAGTTAAAAAACAGATATCGATCCCACAAGGATTGTGCTTAGGCATCACTTAGTTCGAATCAATCGTTGTTTAAGATCTGAAATTGTTTCACGGAAATAAAATGAAAAATTAAATTAAAATTAAATGACTAACAATGAACAATTGATAACACCAAAATGCAGAAAATTCGAATTCAAGATTTTAGCAACTAGGGATCACTTTTTTCCTATCTTGTCTTCCTCCTATTTTATTAATTGAATTGTTTCTCACCTAATATGTCCAACTGTTTTAACTACCCTCTCTTAAGGTGTAATTAATTATCCCTAATTAAATTAAATGAAGATGATTAAGCAATCTCTCAGTCTACCAAATCACTCCACCAATTTAACTAGTTATTAAGTTATCCTATGGGTGATCAATTAAATTAGCTAATATCTCTCTTTTAAATAATCAATCAACTTGATGAACGTAGGTCTATAAATTGCCAACTCTCATTGTATGATCCTACACAGATTACCCTACTCAATCTCTCGATCTATTACAAGGTATAAATGTATTCAACAGTCATCAAAGACATCTTTTATTCCAATCAATAAAATAAGAGTTTAACAAGATAGTTCAAAAGTAATCCCTAAAAATAAATCAGCCACTTATGGTGTCTATAACATCCCCAACAATCGAATATTCCATCATACAATTTCTAAAAGAGATAAAATGACATAAAATTAAATAAAGAGAACTACTCCTCTTCTTTGCTTGAATCTGGAAATTTTGGTGTTGGTAAGCTCTTTTTTCCAATTGTGATTGATGATCCTTAAATCTCCACCTTTCTCAAGACTCCAAACCTGTGTTTTTCACTCAAGGAGGCTATTCTACATGAAGATCTCATGTCCTTTTTCATCCATAAGGTTTTATTATCTTATATAGTCTAGCAAACCTAAAAGTTAAGTGTACCCCGTTTACATCTTTAGTTTAAACATCCCACGATTATGGGAATTGTCTTGCATCATAATGCTTCATCTTCTCTTCTCCTCTTTTGGTCTCTAGCTCAATCTCAAAGTTGCCAACCTCCATTCCTACATCAAAATAATCAATTCTTACCCTAAATTAACATCAAACATAAAAAAACAACAATGAAGATCAAACTAAACGAAACATACAAAATGAATCCTAAAATATAGCAATAATAAACTATTATGCAAGAAACACATGCCAAATACTTAGAAAGCACACACTAATGCACGAATATCACCTACACATAAATAAGTATACTCCATTTTCTTGTTATTCTCACACCTCTCATTAGAAACTATTCATCGTAGACTAACAACAATTTCTATTAACCCTAGTTTCCCTTAGGTAGTATTCAATTAAAATGAACTTTTTAACCAAACCTAACTATCAAACAACCTAGAATAAGAATTTTAGGTTTAATAGGACAGTCATATTACAAATTAGGGAAAAAAAGAGTAATCTAAGCAACAACCACACAAGATCCAGTCATTTAACCTATGTTTTGTTATCCCTAATGATTCAAAACCATTAATTGCCACAAATGAAACCAAACATAACTATTATGTCTTGTATTTAAGATTCTAGCAATGTGTTTACATAAAAACAATATAATAGAGCATTAAGATCATTCTTACACAACACCCAATTCAATAAACATACGATAACATAAACAATCCCTATGGGAGAAAGAACACACTACAAAATGGAGAGATGCCCCTTCAACTTTGATTTCACCTTAGAATCAGAATGGGGAAGCCTAGCCCTCCACGGGTCTCCAAAGAGTGTGTGTTTTGGCCCTCATTTTCTCCCAAAACTGATCCATCTTTGTTTTGTCATCAAAATGTACTATTTATATGAAATATTAGGTTTTTGGGCATATACACAATTTGATAAATGGTATAAGTCATAAAAATGTGAAATTCGTGAAGATACATGGTTAGGTACATGACCGTATATCCAACTATGTAAGTCCAAAAATGATCTTCCAAACATATACACAGTCGTATAAATATATACACGACCATATATCTCACAGGTTTTTCTAAATTATTATTCTTGTGATTTCTCATCCAATCCTCACCCTAATCCTTCTCCTTCTTGTTCCACAAGGGTAATTGAGTTTAAACATAAAAATGTTGGCTCAGGGAAGGTGATTTAAACCCATTTTAGCTTCTATGCTTCCAAATTGTACCTAAAATCAAATATAAACTAAAATGAGTATCTTAAGCATTTCACAACAATAATCACTAAGTGTTAAGAAGTGAATGTATAAACAATTAAGCATATAGAATATATTTATAATGCATTTTCTCAATACTATTGTTGTAAAGGTTCGGTGAAGCGTAATCATTCCATGCATCAACGTCAGGGTTAGTTCATTCTGAATTATAAGTATTCTCATATAGTGTATTTTGATGCAAGTTTTGCATGCAATATAGTTGCTCCCACATATAGTTTGGTGCCTAAAATTTATGATTGTAATGGTTACCCCACAAATATCATAACACAATAGGGATATTAGTTAAGTTTTCAAATACATATCACTATACCATTTGTTCCAAGTTTGTGATGTTGCCATATGCGATGCCATATTATAATTATCATGAGAATATTGTACTCTCCATCCTTCCATTATGGTTTTTATCTATAAATTCACAAACACAAAGTCAAAATTGAGAAGTTCAAAAGATAAATAGATTGACATATAAATGAATAAGTAAAATTTAAAAATAAAAATAGAAATAATGGTTAGATTAATAAAAGCTAGGCTTTCCTAATATTATAGTCATCAGTAAGGGTGTAAAAATTTTGATTTTTTTGTGTGCTTATGACATTGTAAGTCATAATCGTAAGTGTATGGTGTAACAGTAGCTAGCACTGGCACGTACAGGTCGATCACACGAGGATCATAACAATTAGTATTAACCCTTTTTCTATTATCCAATAGTCAAATCAGGTTATGAATTTAATTCAAAATTAAACTAAAAAAACTAAATAGAAGTTAACACAATAATGAACTAAGATAAAGAAAGTTGACAAATGCTTATTTGACTATATTTATATACCCATATTTAATGTGATTTGCTTGTTACTTAATATTTTTATAGTATGTTTGGTACTTAATTCACTTCAAGTGCATTCATAGGTGATAATTGCCTTCTTGGAACAAAAAAAGAAGAATTAAGATGAAATTGTGGCATAGAACGAAGATTTAAAACAAGTTGAAGATACACGATCGTGTACAATGACTTTGCAAGTCTCTATAAACGTGTGAAGATTGAAGAATTTTAGTTTTGGTCATGTGACGTTACATGCCCATGTATGTTGACAAACATGGTCGTGTGATGCTTTTGTAAGTCTCTATACTTGTGTAAAATCACAAATTCAGTTATTTTGGTAGATACATGATCACTTACATACCCATGTATGTTGATCATGTATATCTTAGAAACCTTAGTTTTGACTATACTTGTAACGAAGGCAAAACAAGGGGAGTTGAGTTTTTAAGAGATTTTAATTCATAAGACACTGATAGGAAATATCTATATTAGATATCAGGAAATATTTATATTAGGGAGGGTATGATCTCCCTCTTTATTATGTGATTTCCTCTTTATTCCCAAAATCTTTTGCTTATGTAATTAGTTTTATATAAAGGCTACAAAGGTCTTGCGTTAGAATCAAGCCCTTAGTTAAAATATTCTCTGAATTTCATATAGTATCAAAGCCAGGTTTCACATTGGAAAGAGACATAAGAATAAAGTGAGTTATATTCAAATATGGGGCTTATAACCTAAAGCCTTAAGGTTTTAGATTGAGATATGATGTCCCAGTTGTTAATGGGCTCATTTATATACGATCCAATTTCTCCCAAGGCCCTCTCAGAACCTAACATTATATTAGAGCTAACAGTTATGATCAAAGGATGAGGACAATATAAAGAATACTTCAAAAGATCTGATAGATAATAACATCCAATCTAGTTTTGTAAGAAGATCCAATAGAAGAAAAAGGGAGATATAGAATTATGATTTCTTTATGTTCTATAAGGTCTTTTGTATGTTTATCTTTGGTTTTGCTTTCTATAAGTAGGAACAAAATTTGTTTAGTGCCTAGGTGTGATTAACCCTAAGTTATGATGACAATATGACTTAATTAGTGCCTAGGTGTGATGAACCCTAAGTTATGATAACAATACAATTTAATCTTTTATTTAATGTAATTTTATTAATTGATTTATTACGATTCAATTATGCCTTTTATTCTTGTTCTAATATATCAGAAATATTAGTTCATGATTTGATTTCATATGATTGAGATTGAGAAATCTTTTATGATGAATGTATCTACCATAATTGGAAGGAGTTGCATGCAAACTCAGAGATAGGCCGACATCAATCCTCTTGATTAAGGTTAAATATAAGAGTGAAGTTCATAAATTGATAATGCAATCCTAGGAGTTTTAACTAGAATGATTTCTATTAATCAAATGATGGATTATTTGTTAGTAGTATTGAGAAAGATATTAACATAAGATAGGAATTTCCATGGTCCAATAATCAATAATACAATTGTATGATAAAGGATCAATATTTAAGGATTCTTAGGGGATTCATCACCTAGGTATTGTTTATTTAATATAGACTTTTCAAATTATTTTCCTTTGTCTTAAGTGCATTATTATTTTAATCTTAGTTTAGTTTATCTACTTTAATTTTTAATTTAAATCTATAATTTAAATCAAAGGTTAGATAATAAGAAAAGGGTAATAACTAGTACTTACACTCCTTGTAGATCAACCCATACTTGCTTATGCTAGCTACAATTATGCTATGCACTTGTGGCTTTTAACATTTATAAATTTCTTATAAACATGGAAAGCAATTAGTTTTTGGCGTTGTTTCAAGGGACTAGTAATATTAGGAAAACCTAGGTTTTATTAATCTAGACATTTTTACTTTTTTTTAATTTTTTATTTTATTAACTAGTCAGTTTATAACCTAGAGCAATCCAATGAGCTTAACAGATGAAGATCTGGAAATCGAGAGAACAACTCGTAGAAATCTCCTTAAAACACAACTAAGAGTTTTTGATCTAGGTTTTCAAATAGAGGACATAGGATTTTAAGTTGATACTGAACAATTAAGAATAATGGCAAATTAACGAAGGACAATGTTCAATTATAGTAGGCTGGACTTAATTGAAGCAGAATCCAGTATTATTAGACCGACTATAAAATCCAATAATTTTGAGATCAAGTCGAGTTTCATTTAGATCGTGCATTAGTCTATCCAATTTTATATACTACGAGATGAAGACCTAAATGCACACATTTAAAATTTTTTGGAGGTTTGTGATACGTTTAAGATAAATGGAGTGAATAATGATGTAATAAGATTGCGATTATTCCCCTTTTTTAAGGGGAAAGGCTAAGCAATAATGATGCAATAAGACTGCAATTATTCTCGTTTTATTTAAGGGGAAATGCAAGCAATGGTCGAATTTAATGCCACAATCATCATTGACTACATGCAATTAAGTGGCAGAGAAATTATTATTAAATTACTTCCCACTATGAAGACTACAAAGTTAAGGAATGATATCTCTTCCTACTCTTAAGCAGATTCTTAATAATTATATAATGCATGGGAGAGGTTTGAAAAGATGTTGAGAAGATGCCCACATTATGGTTTACCACTTTGGATGTATATCCTAACTTTTTATAATGGATCGAATCAGAACACATAAAAATCAATAGATGCAGTAGTTGGGGGTAATTCAAATAATAAGACACCAGAAGCTACTTAAGACTTTATCAAAGACATGGAAATGAATAATTAATAGTGGTGCTCTTCTCAAGTTTTAATTAATAATCAGTGGGAGTTCATGAAGTGGGCATAGTGGTGTAATTACCGAACCAAGTGGAAGCATTAAGCAAAAAAATAGATATACTGATGATGAATCCATAAGGTTAGGCTATGCAGTGTGAAGTGTGCTAGATAGAATATCCAGGTCAAAACTGTCAAGCAACACAACATGAGCATGCGGATTATTTGGGGAATGCTTCTAGACCCCAAAACACTCCATATAGCAACACTTACAATCCAAGATGGAGGAATCACACAAACTTCTCTTGGGAAAATCAAGGCTAAGCAAAGAACAAACTTCTATAGAAGTCTAACAACAACCACCTCAAGCTAAGAAGCCTACTCTGAAGGAGATGATGTTAAGGATTGCTCAAGATTCTGATGCAAAACATTAAAGAACAAAGGCTTCTATATGTAACTTGGAAGTTTAGATTTGACAAATCGCCAAGTTAGTTTCTGAAAGACCACAAGGGAGTCTGCCTAATAAAACTGAAACAAATCCTAAAGAACTTGTAATGGCAATCACCATAAAGAATGGAAAAGAGCTTTCAGAATAAAAAGGAGAAGAAATGAAGGAGACTATTAAAAGTCAATGTAAAGCTAAAGGTGAAGGTCATCTTAAGAAAATCAAGGAATATCACTTGTCATCCCTTATCCTGCAAAAGTAAAGAAAGATCAAATGGATGTATAATTTGGTAAGTTCTTTGAGATGTTCAAGCAACTCTAGACTAACTTACTATTGTTGAAGCTATTGTGTAGATGCCAAAGCATATGGATTTTTTGAAGGAGCTATTATCAAATAAGGAAAAGTTGGAGAAGTTATCAACTACTATACTGAGCAGAATGAGCTCAGAAGTTCTGAAAAGCAAATTACCAAAGAGGCCTACAAATCTAAGGAGTTTTACCATCCCTTGTGAAATTGGTGTTTTAAAAATAACTAAGGCTTTAGCCAACCTAGGGCCTAGAATTAATATGATGCCTTATTCATTGTTTGAGAAACAGGGAATAGGTGAACTTAAACCTACTAGAATAAGTGAGCAACTAGTAGATAAATCTGTAAAATATCTTATGAGAGTTATAGAAGATGTTCATATTAAGGTTGATAAGTTTTTTTTCCCAAATTGATTTTGTAATTTTTGTTACAGAGGAAGATGTAAAAGTGGCTCCAGTCCTTAATTGACCCCTTTTTAGCGATTGCTAAGTCAATAATAGATGTTCATAAAGGCAAGTTAAAATTAAAGGTGGGAAATAAAGAGGTTGTTTTTAAAGTTTCTAATGTCATTAATCCTGCTCTTAAACAAATTGATGTCATTGAAGCTAGTGAGTCTAGTAATGATTCACTTTTGGATATTTTGTAGGAATCTACCTATAAAGGAGCACCAACGCTTGTGCAAGTTTAAGACAATAAACTGAAGGAAAATATGGCATTAAGCGACAACAAGTAGCTTACTTAGAGGTCATGGAACCTATGATAAGACTATAAAAAGGTCATCTGTACAAGCCACCTTGAGCACAAAAGGTAAGTCAAGCTAACGACATTAAACAGATGATACATGGGAGGCAACCCATGAATTTGTTTAGGTTTTATTTTTAAATTTTATTTCATTTTGTTTCTATTTTGATGTTATAATAGGATTTATTTAAGTTTTTATATGTTTTAGGTTAGGATATTGAGCATTCTAATGACATTGTGCATAATTATTGTGTTAAGGTATGCATGTTAAAGCTCCACAACTTTGACTTTGAGTGCAAAATTTTTAAGTGTATTCATCTAATTTTCATAATGCACACATTTACAGAGAGCTACATGCTCTCTAAAACACACTTGTGTAAACTTACATAGTTAGAAACACGCCCGTGTAACAAACCGTATAAGTCCACAAAAATTCGTAGGTTAGTGACCTACATAGATGAGAATCAAGAAATTTTGAAGTTAGAAATATTGATATATAAAGATCTCCTTTGGTTTGAATACGTAATTCATTTTATAACTTTTAATTACCTCTCTTAAGAAAATGAGAAAATGATCCCACAAGAAAGTAATTCTAAAGAACAAAATAACATAAAAATGAACTCCACTTATAAAAGAAAATATCTCTATTCCCTATTCTTGAAGGAAAGGTCTTTATTGTCGTGTAACAGACTACAACAACCCCTAAATTTATCTTATCCCTCATTTTTCTCACTTTTTTTTCAGTCTCTCACTCTTCCTCCATCGCCCTCTCAATATCTTATCCAATTTCTTGCATTTTTCTTACTAATTAGCGGCATCCAAGTAAGTATTCTTATCAATTTCACTTTTTATGTATGAATAATTAGGTGTTTTGCAATTTTTATAATTTTTTTGCCCCATAAATGGTATATTTATGATTTTGAGATTTTGTAAACTTTTGCATGATTTTTTGGATAATTATGTTTTAATAGTTGAATTTCATCCTTACCCATTTGATTTATTGGTTCAATTTGATAAATTGTATGAAATTTGGGTGAATTTCATTGGGATTGTGAATTAGTGTCATTTTGCTCACGAATTGTTAAATTGTGGTGTTTCTACATGAAATTAGGATTAATTAGTTATTTTATAGTTAGTTGAAGTTGTTTTATTGTTTAATTTCATTTCAATGTAAATTTTTACATGGACCGTCTAATTGTGTTAATTTTACATAATCATTATATTAGGATTTTAATTTCAATTTTAAGGTTAAATTCATAATTTGATAATTAGGTTAGTTTTAATTGTTAATTGCCATTATGTGATTAATTATATTATTTGTTAATTATCCAATTATTTCATTTCATTTATTTATTATTTGTTTGTGATTGTGCTACATGTTTAATTTTCTTTTTCAGTTTGTTTTCATGATTAACAAATTAGTGAGCATAAGAAATGTGTGAGGAAAAGGGTATTTTCGTAATTTACGTGTGATTTTCTCACATTTATGTAAGTTTCAAGCATAATGACAAGATTGCAACAAGAAAAAGGAGATCCCAAGGAAGTAACAATGAGGAGAAGGGTATTCTAGAGATCCAACTGGAGCTAGCAGACGATATGAGCATGCCAACATGGACCACTCCCCCAGAGCAGCGACAAATGTTGTTATTCAATACTGGAGCTCAAGAAGAACAATGCCAGCAGCTTAAGGAGAAAAAGTTCAGGATTGGTAGATTCATTGACTGGGAGGCATTGAAGTAGGTTGGTTTAGCCCAGTAAGTTTGGGACCTTCTTAAACTTGGCACATAGTCTCGATTCTTTGAGATTATAGAGCCTTCATATTGGGAGTTGATGCTTGAGGTAATCTCCACGTTCTTTATAGAGAGAGGTGGCTACGATAGGGATCATCCAAACATGATCCAATTCTGGATGATGAGATCTCGATGAGCCATTCAAAATTCTCCATCATGATGGGTCTTTATGACCTGGAGTTTATGGGAACATCATATTACATCATATTGTGAACAAACTTTCTATATGGATTATCTCCTCAACACTTCTGGTGTGTAAATAGCATAGAGGAAGACTACAATCCTAGTAAATCTCAGTTTTCCGCACTGTGACATCCTGGGCTCAGACATATATATGATATTATAAGTCATAAAGCTGAGTGGTTAGGGTGACAGTTGGGGTGTCAACAGGAATCTAGATATGTTTTATCTGTAGAGCATGAGCAAGAGGATTTCAATCCACTTAAGGCATGCTAGGCCTAGTTTATCATGCATCAGAGCAAGGAGAGGAAATTTAGCATGATCTATGTTAGATCTTACGTGACAAGGCTTGCACGTAGGATGGGGGTCCTTGATAGATTACCATCAATGTGACAGATGGGTACCATATTGATAGATTAATATTTGACTATATTGGCACTCATATTTAATGTATTTTTCTTGATATTTAATACTTTTATTATATATTTGGTACTTAATATGCTTCAAGTGTGTTTACAGGTGATAATTTCCTCTATGGACTTAAAGGAGAAGAAATCGGACGAAAATGTGGTTAAAACAAAAAAACAATATGGAAGAAATGCACGGCCATGCACTTCACAGTATCTGACAATGTCTAATTATGCACGTTCATGTGCAAAGGTGTGCACACAAGCGTGAATAACCCATATTTGATATAAAATGACATTTTTGGCTACTAAAGTAGGAGGAGACTTTGGGAGGAGAATTTTAAAAGTGGAGAACATCCAGAAGGCACGACTTTGGTCCAGAGAAGGGGGAAATAGGAACAAATCATCAAAAGATCCATCAGAATGGAAGATCAAGCCTCTAAATAATTGGAACATTCGATCAAAGACAATCAGGGAGATTTAGAATTATGAACCCATTATTTTCAATTTGTTTCTATTTTGGTTTATGTTTCATTTCTTGTTCAATCATATGTAACTAAACTTTCAGTTAGTATTTAGGATAGATGAACCTTATGTTAATACTTTGACATGATTGATTCCTTTATTAATGCAAATGCTTTGATTAATTATTATGATTTGATTACGTGTTTTATTGATAATGTGATTTCATAAGTAAAGATTAAGAAATCCGATTGTGAATAGATATATCGTAATTAGAAGGAGATGATGACATCCCTAAAGGTAGGATGATATAAATCTTCCATATTAGGGTCAAACCTAATAGGGGATTTCACAAAATGGTAACGTAATCCTATAAGATTTAACTTGATTAATTTAGTTAAAGGCATTAGGATTAGTTGTTAGTAGTTTCAAGGTCAGCTACTACCATACCATAGGAGTCTCTAGGTCCAGTAAATCATCAAAACAATTGCATGATAAAAGATCAATTTGTTAAAGGTTTAACGGGATTCGAACCTAGATACCAATTTTTTATAACGATAGTTTTCTAAGTTAATTTCACCATCTTTGTGTTCATTATTTTTTCCTATTCTTTAATTGTTTAGTTTTATTTTGTTTTAATTAAAAAGCTAAAATCAATCCTTAGGATAGATAATAGGGGAATGGTAATCACTAGTATTCATAGTCTTTATGGGGTCTACCTATACTTGCTAGTAACTATGCGGTGCACTTGCGGTTTATTACAAATTGACTATCATGAAATAGGCCAATTAAGTTTTTGGCGTCGTTGCCAAGGACTTTGATATTAAGAAAGCATGAATGATATTACTCTATCCATTTTCATTTTATTTTCTTTTATCTTTTTTTTTATTTTCTTTTATTTTAATTTTAATTTTATATTTATTTTCTTTATTTTATTTTATTATATCTTATTATATTTTTAGCTTATTAAATTAATTATATTTTGAATTTCTCTACTTGATCTTGAGTTTATAATTTATTGTAGGAATTACGATTCATTGTCATATTCAAAGCTCACAATGAAAGGATGTATGGATAGTGTTTTTATGGGAGCTAGAATATGTCTTTGCAAACTATGACATCACCATATGGGAGAATGAACGTGTACTATCAACCTCAAGGTGTAGTGTACGAGAGCAACTACAATTCAGAGTGGAACAACTCTTATACATATGGATGGAACGATTATGCTCCAATTGGATATTTATGACACCAAGCATCTCCATATAATGAGCCAACTCTGGAAGATAAGTTATTAGAAGCCATTGTTGAAATGAAAGCTAACTGACACAAATTTGAGAGTGAAGAAGAGATAAGAGTTAGTTTCATGAATGAAGGGAAATTTCAAAAAGAGCTTCCAGAGGAACAAGAAAGTGTTATAGACAGACTAATATAATGCCTTACCAAGAGAGTAGCTCATTAGCGTGAATTCAATAAGAGACTTCTTTCACTTGCATATGATGAGTTTAATCTAAGTTTCCAACCATCTAAGAGTGAAGAAGGTGAAGAGGCACCTGTTACTCTGAAATATATGTTGATTGAGTCTATTCAAGAATCAAACATAAGGCATCAGGAAATAGAGGCTCGTATATAGAACATGGTGAATTGAATCAATCAACTGTTAGAGATATTATCCAAAGAACAACTAGGGAGTTTGCCTAGTCCTAATGAAATAGATCCTGACATTAGGAATTACAATCACGTTTAGTAGTGAAGATGAGCTCTCAGAAGAAGAAGAGGAAGAAGAAGCATGTATTATAGACAAATTAATGGACCTCCTTGTTGACATGAAAGTTGAGTGACATGAATTCAAGAGAGTAGAAAAGGCAATAATTGGCTTCATGATTGGAGTGACATTACAAGAAGAGCTTCCTAATAAAGAACAAGTCTCCATCCAATAAGAGAAAGTAAAGGAACGAAAGAAGGTAGTTAAAGAAGATGAGCCAGAAAACTCTATCTAAGAAGAAGGAGAAGAAGAAGAGTAGATAGAGGTGATTGAGGAAGAACTAGTGGAGGAACCAAGTAAGGAAACTACTAATGAGGCGTTGATAGTGACTTTAAGTAAGAAAGGTTCCCACTTCCTCAAAGACAAACTATTCGAGCTAGCTAATGATTTATGGATTTTTTTTATTCCCTTTTTCATTAACAATTTTTCATTCAAAAGGGCAATTATTGATTGAAATCAGATTTACTAATTTGATAAACTATGTTCTTGTTATTATCTTGCAACAGGTGGATTATTTACAAACTATGAAACTGCTTTACGGAGCAAAGTATGGAAGCAAGCTGCTGATTATTGGTCCAGGATGATGTCAACATGTAGGTTATATTAAGCTACCAACGTTAAGGAAGCACTGTATAGGAGGCAACCCATGAGTTAGTTTTAATTTTATTTCAATTTTGATAATATCTTATTTTCGCTTTCATATTAGTATAGGATTTTATTTTCTGTTATGTTACTTCTTTTGTTTCTTTTTATCCTTTTCATTTATATCTTGCAAGGATATTAGTTTAACATTAGACGGATCTGATATCAGAAAATCGTCACAATTAGCAAAGTACCAAGAAACCCTCTCATTTTCATACATGATTATATTATATAGATTGAGTACAATGTATAAATTTAAGTGTGAGGATAGGTTTATTGAATTTTAACAATTTTCTTTAATCTTATTATAATCCTAATTATAATTTTTATTAACTGATGTCTTAAATTGGTTGAGATTCATCCATGACTATTATATGTTGTTGAAAATTGATTTGAATTGGTATGCAAAAGGATGACAGTTAGAATAAAATTAGTTTTGAAGTCAATTTTTTTGTAATCATTGAAATATTCAAGTTGAATGAAATTGCATACCTATTTGCACATATATATACATATTGTTTTTGTAAGCTTTTGAGCCTAAAGAGAATATATTTAAAATTTTTAAAGCTTATGTTATTTTTTAATGTGTGTTATCATTGCATAGTTGGATAATTCTATAAATTTCTTTATTATGCATGTTGAGACCATATTTGTTAAATTAGAAGCATTAACATGATAAAGGAATTTAGATTTACCAACTTTCTTTAGCCTATTTCTTTAAAAATTATCATACCCAAAAATTTACCCTTAGGAATAACCAAGTTAAACTTTAGTATTTTTCAATAATTTTGCTTACATATTAACCTTATCCTATTTTTCTTTGAATACTTGTTTACTATTTTCAACCTTGAAGGTTATTTACTTGTTAGGACTTGAAATTTGTGAAGGGTCCAATATTTCTTGAATTGTGGAACTGAATCTTTATTGTGTATACATGTAAGTAAATAAGTCTTCAAATATATTATGTAGTAAATTTCCTTATATTGAACCCTTTTATTATCTCAATCATACCGTACCTAAACCCTATTACAACCTATATAAAATACCTTTCGATTTTTGCTTCTAGTTTTTACATTAGTGTCGAAGTTGTGATTTTATTACAAGCCTATGGTGAGAATTGAATTATGCATTGATTAAGAATTTTTGACACTTTTCAACCTAAACACTTGAGTGCATTGAGTGACCTTTTAACAAGGGTGTAAAGAGTTATGCTTTTGATTTCAAAATGATTGTTGATGTGATTATTGTTAATGTTACATAGGAAGTTAATTTTATGACAATTTGATTCAGTAGGATATAATGATGTATAGTTTGAATTGATAGATTGAGATTGATGATGTAAATTTATAATTTTGATTATAGTTTACTTGAGGACAAACAAAAAACTTAAGTGTGGGGATGTTTGATAGATGAATATTTGACTATATTTTGACACTTATATTTGATGTATTTTGCTTGATATTTAATACTTTTATTATACATTTGGTACTTAATATGCTTCAAGTGTGTTTACAGGTGATAATTGCCTTTACGAACTTAAAGGAGAAGAAACTGGATGGAAACAGGGCTAAAATAGCAAAACCAACAATATGGAAGAAATGCACAACTGCGCACTTTTGCAAGCCTGTACACTTTCGTGATATTTGACGATTTTGATTATGCACATTCATGTGAACTAGCATGCACATAAGAGTGCATAACCTAGAAATAGTAAATATAAAATGACATTTGTTGCTACTAAAGCAGAAGGAGATTTTAGGAGGCGATTTCTAGACATGGAGAACATCCAGAAAGGATGATTTTGGTTCAGAGAAGCAGGAAACACTAAGAAATCATCAAAAATCCATTGAAATATAAGATTCAGCCTCTACATTGTAAGAAAATTCGATCAAAGACAATTAGGTAGGTCTAGAATTATGAACTCACTGTTCTCAATTCATTTTTCTTTTAATTTATATTTGATTTTGTGTCCAATCATATTTAACTAAACTTCCAGTTAGTATTTAGGTTAGATAAACCTTATGTTAATACTTTGACATGATTTGATTCCTTTATTAATGCAATTGGTTCAATTGATTATGGTGATCTGATTATGTTTGTTTATTGATAATCTGATTTCATAGGTAGAGATTAAGAAGTCCCAGTATAAATAGATCTACTGTAATTAGAAGGAGTTGACTACAACCATAGAGATAGGATGATATAAATATTTCAAATTAGGGTCAAACCTAATAAAGGGATTCATAAAATGGTACTACAACCCTATACGATTTAACCTGGATTATTCGATTAGACAGCTTAGGATTATTTGTTAGTATTCTTAAGGTCAGCTACCAGCATACTATAGGAGTCTTCACAGTCCAATAAATCATCAAAACAATATCATGATAAAAATAAATTTGTTAATGGTTTAAGGGGATTCAAACCTAGATACTAATCTCTAATAAAGATAGTTTTCTAAGTGAAGTCCAGTATCTTTGTGTTCATTATTATTTCCTATTTCTTTAATTGTTTAGTTTTATTTTCTTTTAATTAAAAACCTAAAATCAATCCTTGGGCTAGATAATAGGGAAGGGTAATTACTACTATTTATAGTCTTTGTGGGATCTACCTGTACTTATCCGTACCAGCTATAGCTATACCCTGCACTTGCGGTTTATTACAAATTGACTATCACAAAATAGGTCAATCACATATTAGTGCTAAACCTCCAAGTGATGAGGCATATGCATATGGTACATGGATGACGAGGACCTATGGATGATATCTACTGCCTAATTGGAGTTCCCGATGAGCCAACAGCATTGGGAGGAGCTAAAGAGAAGCCACACATAGTGGAGTAGCCATCACAGCTGCATTCACCACTATCCCAAATAGGAGGAGTTGTACAAAAGGAGGATAGTGTGTGGATTCCTAGGGTACGGACACCACATCTAGACCAGTTGAAGATAACTAGCTAAAGAGATGGTTAGGGCAGCTCATGGGTACTCAACAATCTATCTAGGTATAATAAGTAGAGATTGTGAAGTGAATAGGCCAGCTTGAGACCTCTATTAGATGGATGAGGGATCTACTGTTATAGATGGCAAGCCATCAGGGGATAACTTTTCAACCTCCATCATCTAGAGTAGGTACATCATCATTTTCTCTATATTTTGAGGATCAGCCCAAAGACCTTTCATTGACGGACATGCCAGAGTCACAACAGGATGGAGATGGTTAATTTTGGTTCTCTTTTCTTTTTCTCTTTATTTGTGTATTTTTCTTATTTTTCTTGCTTTGTTGTTTATTGTGTCTAAACATTAGTGCAATATTATTTAATGTTATTTTCATTTTCATATTTTGTATTTTGTTTCTTTATTGTTATTTTTATTTTCTTTTCTCTTTTTATCCCTTTTATTTATATTTTATAACGATATTTGTATCTTATATCAAATGGATAGTACCAAATTTCTCAAAATTAAAATTCTAAAATTCTTATCACTCAAGAAAGTACTAAATTCCAACCCTTTCTTCCTTTTAATTTATATGTGTTTATCTTATGTAAATTGAGGACATTGTACAATTTTAAGTGTGGAGGGGATTATAATTTCTTAAGCTTATTATAATCTTTGTCATTGAATTTTATTAACTAATATCCTAAATTAGTTGAAATTTGTCCATAAATACTTGAAATCATTACTGACTATTCTATTGAATTAGTATGCAAAAGGATGAAAGTTAGAATAACCTTGCTTTTAAAAGTCACATGTTTAGTAATCATTGAGATAATTAATTTGAATGAAAAGTGCATATTATTTACACACATAAGATCCATTTTTTGTGAGCTTTTGAGTTTAAGAACATATACATCAACATTTAAGCTCTTTTATTTTTCATGTGTGTTATCATGCATAGTTGAATGATTCTATAACTTATTTTTATTATTCATATTGAGACCATATTTGCTAAATTAGAAGCATTGAAGTGATAAAGGCATTTAGATTTAACATTTGTTAGCCTACTTTCTTGAATTACCTTACCATACTTTATCCCTTAGGAGTAACCAATTTTAAGCCTTAGCCTTTTTCATTGATTATAACCCCATTATTAACTTTATCTTATCTCTCTTAAAGCCTTTTTGTTAATTTTAACCCTGAAGGTTATTTACATTACTTGGTTGTTTGAAACTTAAAATTTGAAAAGGTTCAATATTTCTTTAATTGTTGATACATGATTAATGCTCAAAAAATTATTATGAGCATGAAAAAAACTTTTTATAGTACCAATGGATTTATAATGTGAAGAAATTACATATTTTTAATAATAAGTTTCTCATAATTCTTAAAATCTTGTTTTTGTAAATTCCCTTCAAATTTATCATCCTTTTATTATCCTAATCATACCTTACCAAAACCATATTAAAACCTTGTAACAGAACCTTTTAATTTTTGTTTCTAGTTTACTTTTAAATGGCGAAGATATGATAATATTGCAATTTTATGATTAAGTTCTGCAATTTATTGATTTGGGAGTTCTTATATTTTTTACCCTAATAGTTTGAGTGAATTAAGTGAAATCTTAGTGAGGCTGTAAAGAATTGTTTTTTTTAATTTCAAAAAGATTATTGATTTGATTATTATTGATATTGACTTATGAAGGTTAGTTCTAGGATAACTTGATTCTAATTGTACTGATTTGAGTAATATGAGATGACAATTTAGAATATTGATGGACAAGTTGAGGTTAATAAGGGATGGATGTTTGTAAGATTGATAATTTAGATTATGATTTGCTTGAGGACAAGCAAAAGTTTAAGTGTGGGGATGTTTAATAAATTCTTATTTGACTATATTTATATACCCATATAATGTGATTTGCTTGTTATTTAATAGTTTTATAGTATTTTTGGTACTTAATTCACGTCAAGTGCATTTATAGGTGATAATTGCCTCCTTGGATCAAAAGGAGAATAATTCAGATGAAATTATGGCATGGAACGATGATTTAAAGTAACTTGAAGATATAAGATTGTGTACAGTGACTATGTAAGTCTCTGTAAACGTGTGAAGATTGAAGAATTTTGGCTATAGTTATGTTAAGTTAGATGCCCATATACGTTGATTTAAGGTCTTATATGTTACTCATGTAAGTCTTTGTGCATATGTAGAGTCACAAATTTACGTATTTTTGGAGATATATGATCACCTACATACCCGGGTATGTTGACTGTGTATGTCCCAGAAACCCTAGTTCTTAATATAAAAAGACGTGAAAGGAGGTAAAAAAAGGGGAGCTAAGTTTTAAAAATATTTTGATTCGTAAGACAGAGAGAGGTGATAATTCTGATTATGGGACGAGGAAATAATGAAGAATATGTCAAAAGATGTAGCATCCAATCTATTTTTGCAAGAATATTTAATTCTTTAAGATTTAGAATTATGATTTCATTGTTTTTTATTATTTTTTTTGCATTTTTATCTTTAGATTTGTTTTGTATAAGTGGGAACTAAATTTGTTTAGTGCCTAGGTGTGATGAACCGTAAGTTATGGTAATGATATAATTTGATCTTTTGTTTAACGTAATTTTGTTGATTGATTTATTATGATTCAATTATGCATTTTATTCTTGTTCTAATATATCTGGAATATTAGTTCATGATTTTATATCATATGATTGAGACTGAGAAATCCTTTTATATGAATAGGTCTACAATAAGTGGAAGTAGTTGAATGCAAACCAAAACATAGGCCGACATAAATCCTCTGGATTAGGGTCAAACCTAATAGTGAAATTCATAAATCAATAACGCAATCCTAGGAGTTATAACTAGAAAGATTTCTATTAATCAACTAATGGATTAGTTCTTAGAATTCTTAAGAAAGATATCAACATAAAATAGGAATTTCCAAGACTAATAATCAAAAATACAATTTCATGATAAAGAATTAATTTTAAGGATTCTTAGGAGGATTCATCTCCTACGTATTATTTATTTGATATGTTAGCCCCTGAAATATTTTTGTGGAGTTAAGCGTGATATTTTATGGAATTTGAATTTTGGCCTTAGAATGAATGGAGTTATTAAGCATGATTTAAATAAATTATGAGGTCATAATAGATTTATTCTTGGATTTAATTATCATGTTAATGTTAGTAGGATTTTATTGTATGGTTTATTTGTATTAAGTAATAAGAAGGTTGAAGGATATTTTTGGAAGTTCACTTAAGGTTGAAAAAGCATAAGCCTATAAGGAAGGGTGAAATGGACTTTTTAGGCTCATTAAGGGTAAAAGGGGGGAAAAGTGTTGTCTTGTAATTGAAGAAGAAGAAAAACGAAATTGAAGAGAAGAAGGAGAGAAAATCGTGGGAGAAGAAGA
>JAOQMS010000009.1:14423933-14435101 GCA_027563885.1 Erythroxylum longipes
AGTATAAGATTTAGGTTGGTGTTTTTAGTAAACCAAAGGAGAGAAGACAAGGTGTAGAAGAGTGGAAGAAGGTGAGCAAAAATTTCAAGAAGGAACAAAGAGAAGAGCAACTTCGGATGATGGGAGAGCAAATTCTCTTTTAAAACCACTAAACACTTGATAAAAGAAGAAGGTGCAAGAAGAGTCGTGAAAGACTCCTAAAACTCATGACTTTTATTAATGAATAGGTTAGGTGGACATGTAGGCAAGTGACATGTGTCACTTGCCACATGTCACACTCTCATTTATTCTCTTCATTTTCTTCCCAATTCAATTCCAAATTTTTCTCCAAAATTCCAATGACTCAATTCAAAAATTCTTAATTTCATATGTCTAAGTTTCCAGTGCCATTAGACAATCATTTCCTCTACCGGTAAACCCCTATTCTGTCACTTGACAGTTTTCCTGGTCTGGAATTGACCCCAAAAAATTCCCGAAAAATTTCTAAAATTCTCTAAAAATTAGAAAACTACTATAACCCTCTCCAATGAAATTTTATACACAATTCATAATTTTTTCATAAATCACATTCATTTACAAAATACCGGGAAATGTCATGAATGCATGTATAGACATTTTTCATGTGCGAAAATCACTGTTCACAAATGCATGAGCATGAGATGTGTTTTCCTAATTTCTCTGATTGATCTCCCGTGTACCAATTTCCATGGTTCAACCCTTTATATGGAAACGGGATGTTACATACCCAAACCATTTTGATGTGTTTATGTGTTCATGATATATTGACAAGATTGATGCATACATGAATTGTTTTGTTGTGAATTGGTTGAAAATTTAGGAACCATGTGTTTTATGATTCAATAAGAAATTTTTTTAATGACAATGAACGTTTTAAATTGTTTTGCTTGTTATTCGTTATAAACTTGTTACCTACGAGCTTCTAAGCTCACCCCCCCCCCCTTTTCGCCCTATCTTCAGGTGAAGAAAATGAAATCGAGTGAAAGAGAATCGAGGCATCACTCCAAATTTTTTCATCTTTTGTGTTGAGACTAGATTTGTAACCACAAGGCTTTAGTTGCATTTTGAGCAAATTACTGTTCATGTATCTTTTTTGTGTTTTGGGCATTTTGAGATAGTGATGCATTGTGGCTGAAATTACCCACCAAAGATTTGTAAAAACTTTTATATTTTGATGTTAATGGAGTATGTTTATGTTTTGCGGATGTTATGCCAATTTTGTTTATTGCATTTTTTTCAAGTTTTCCATAAGGGTGAGAATATGTGTTCTGGATTCGAGGGAAATATTGTATTGATCTAGGCTGAATTGGATGAAGCTGCGTTATTGGAAATTGTAGATTACTTTTCTAGCTTTCCAATGATATATAGTATGAAATTTTTGGACATTGGAGTTGAGAGATATAAGCATTATAATTGGTGATGTTGTGTAGGAGGTAGGTACATGACAGCTATGATGAATAATGAGAGTTTGTGTCTGTGATGACGTCATTTCGACTGTAAACATGCATCGTCTGTAAAGATGTATCTTCTGTAAAGACGTATCATCTATGATGATGTCACATCGTCTGTGATGACGTCATATCGTCTTAAGAGTTGCATCGTCTTAAGTTGGCTTTGCTTCGTCTTAAGTTGACCATCTGAATCATCTACGTTTTGCTTCATCCACTTTTGCTTCGTATACTTTTTGCTTTGTCCACTTTTGCTTCGTCTACTTTTTGCTTCGTCTACTTTTTGCTTCTTCTGCTTATTGCATTCGTTTGTTTATTGCATTCGTCTGTTTTCTGCCTAAGTGACCGAAACTTCTTCTTCTGTATACTGTTCATTTTGTATCATTTAATCCACCTTTGACCCTTTAGACGATAGAATTTGTTCCTAAGGTCTTCAAGAAAGTTATAGACCTATAAGTCCTCTCTCAAACCAACTAACAAGGATCTTGATCTGATACCTATAACGAAAGTTATGCTAGTTGCCCCAATAGAAAAAGGTTCAATATGATTGAGGACAGAACCAAATTGAATGATTTTGGTGTCATTAGAGACGTAAGACAAAAGGGGGAACAAAATGTTCTGAAGAGTTCAAATTGAAATTCCACTTTGAGTTTTCCCACAAATATTTCCGGAAATAGGTAAAGTGAGTTCTTTTTGAGGATTGGCTAGTGTGGGCACTCCACCTTTGTGGGATGCACGTCCAGATGTCACTTAGGACGTCAGGCACGTGACTCGCAAGGGCGGGGTCCCAACAACCTAGGTCTCATTAACAGTCCAAATATGTACTCAGGAAGTTTTACTTGATCAAGGAGATAGTGTAGAAAGACATAGCATTGGAGCAGGTTCTTACTAAAGAGAATCTAGCAGATCCTCTTACTAAGCCATTGTCTCAAAAGAGTCATGTTCGATATATGGATGGATATGGTATTAGATTCATAGGGGACTAACTTTAGTGCAAGTGGGAGATTGTTAATTTATGCCCTTGTAGCCAATCAATTGGATGCAAATTAATGTACTAACATTATTTTGAATTAATGAAAAGGCTTTATTTATCTTTATATATTAATTTAATTAATATTTTATGTTTTAATACTAAAGATAAAATCCTTGGAATAATTACTGTGTAATTGAAATTATGATGAGATCATAATTATGAGATTCAATTTACACTTATGTATTATTCCTAAATGTTCCTAGTTGTAGTTTCATCAAGATGGGATATTGTTTAAACGGTAAAACTAGCACACATGATGTTTCTTTTTTATAAAAAAGTAATTAATCGCATAAATTAAAGCATAGAGATACTTAAACTAATGAGGGGGTGGTTATTAGAGAATAAGTCACTAAACTGACTCGATTATGAAAATTTCGGATGCAATATTACTTATGTGTCTATGAATTATCTCATAATGATGGTTGTATAACTTAAGATTACCAAGGTATCTCGTGTAGGAATTGCTGTGTTTTGATGCTACTCATGAATCGTCCTAGGATAATTCAGTTGGCAGTAACTGGATACAGTATTAACCATATGTAGATAGTTGAATAAGTCAATATAAGATTCGTCACTGTAAAGTAATTAGAGAGAATATTCTACTATTCTTGATTAGTAATGATTTATGAAAATTCTCTGGCCAGAGTGAATTGACATTTGAAAATGTATTTTCAATTTTCAATTATACATCAATTACTATTTAGCAAGAGTGAACATGATTGGATGATAAGAGTAGATATTATATCCATAATCTGTCCAATTAGAATATTGAATGACGAAAGGATTAAATTATATTTCATAGCAATGCATGGACAGATTAAGTCAATCACTTTGACATTTCTGATATTTGGGTAATCATGACATGTTGCTAGACGTCAATCATGATTTAAGATTATGAGTTGTTTAATTAGGAAATTAAAGATAAATTAAAAGAAGTTTTAATTTATCTAATTCTAATTGTGAATTAGAATTATAATTTATAATTATTGCCAATTTATTGAAAACCTAATGAGTCACACTTCAAAGAACAATTTGTGAAAGAAAAATTAATTTAATTAAGTTGGACTTAATTATACAGTTTGAGAAACTTTTGGGATCAAATATGAGATATTTGAAAATTAAATTAATTATAATTAAAATTTGATTTTAATTATAATTAAAAGAAATTTAATTTTAATTAAAAGCCCTTATGATTTACTAATGTAATAGCATTTTAGAAGCTAACACTTTTTGTCTTCCTCTCAAAGCGGTCTTTAGAATTACTCTGCAGATGCCATAAAAAGTTAGACATTTGAATAGCTCATGATTAATCAATCGGAAAAAGTTTCAAAGTTTTTTCAATAGGAAGACGAAAAAGGTACGATTTCTAAATCATTTTATGTTTTATTCAAGTTTATTCAATTATCGGGATCTACTCAGAATCTATAAAAATTTTGTTTTCTGCTGCGCCTGTGATTCGATCACGGTTGGATTCTACAACTTTATCATAAGTGAATTGTTCTT
Organism: Erythroxylum longipes; assembly: GCA_027563885.1. Taxonomy (NCBI): domain Eukaryota; kingdom Viridiplantae; phylum Streptophyta; class Magnoliopsida; order Malpighiales; family Erythroxylaceae; genus Erythroxylum; species Erythroxylum longipes. The sequence goes on from JAOQMS010000009.1 coordinate 14,427,936, forward strand.
GAGTTTAAGTGGAGTGAGTTGGAAGTACCAACCTAGAGAAAATTCCTAAGACATTTCTATGTTGTTTTAGTAAGGATAAAAGAGGGCAATGTGAGCAAACCAATGGAAATGAATAGAGTTCAGCACTACATTGATCAACTGAATTCTTTCAGCAAATGATAGTGATATGTTGTATTAGTTATTTATCCTTAACTTTAGTGATTAAGGGCAATAATTAAGAGAATGTGGGCCTTTTATAAGAGACTGGTATCCCCAAATAGGTGAAAAACAACAGCGTTTCTTCCAGACTAGTGATTGAAAAAAACCAACCTGATGAGTGAGATGTATTCATAATTATGGTATCGATGCTTAAAAATCTCTATGGCATTGACCATTAATTGAAAATCTCTAGAGTAGCAAGTCATCTGCATATGATAAGCTGTGTATCTCTCACCTCTTTTTTTTTTTGTAAAGTTTGAATCCATTTTCTATATTGATGCATCACTTGATGAGTCTTGAGACAACCATCATTCCTAGAGCAAATAAATAAAGGGAAAGTGTATCACCTTACATGATTCCTCTTGCCTTTTTAACGAGATTAATTAGTATTCCACACATCAATATGCTGCGGGAAGGAATTGTAAGACATTTTAGTAATCCATTCTGTTAGAAATCCAAAAGCCTACAGTATTATAATACATGTATAATTGAACTCAAGTTTAGGGGACTTCTTGATTGAAAGGACCGAACTATATGGTCCTTATTTAGTTACTAGTGATCATTGTTATCAAATAAAAAATTTTGTTTTATTAAAATAATATTTTTAATACTTGTAATAATAATAGTCACTAATGGCCTCTAGATAGTGATCACCAAGCTTTTATTTATCTCGTTGAAATAGAAGGAGACAACTAAATTGAAGAAGACAAAAAAGAGAGGGAGAGGGAGAGAGACAGAGAGAAAAAGAGGAAAAAAATTATTATCATTATTAATTTTTAAAATAATAAATTATATTTAAAAACTTAATTATAGAAAAGTAATGTAATGATTTCTTAAAAAATTATTTTTTATTTTTATTTTAACTTATGCCATCTTATTTAAATATACCAAATTATCTCTTATAGAAATTTTATTTTTAATTCTCTATTAATTTATACCACCTCATTTAAATATACAAGATTATTTTTATTAAATATACTAAAAATATAAATTCCACTTTGAATTCTTAATTTATACCACCTCATTTAAATGCACAAAATTCTCTTACGATGGATTGAAGGGGCAGACGAACCTGTTCCCAGCGTTTGGATCTCAACATAATCCTATTCTCAGGTCCCGCGTGTATAGTCCCAGAAGGCCCCAATTTCGGTCGGAAACCCACTTATTCTGATTCACCTGTTCGACGTTTGTAAGCGCTGAGAGACTTTTGACTCGAGAATTTTGTTGGGTTCTTATCAAGTTCTTTAAATATCTTGGTTGGTCGGACGCCAACTTCTGTTTTAGTTGCCTTTTCTCTTTTTCTATATTTTACCCCAGGTTCGATGATATTCGGTTTCACTCAGTTCTGGGATATGCCATATTGTCTACCCCAAGGGATCTATGAATATGATTGTTCGTATGCTGTGAATTGAGACTTGGGTCAAATATCTGAGTCTTTTTGGAATATCAAGTTTTTTTTTGTTTTCTGGGTTTTAATTATGGCTTCCAAGGATATGGACCGTGATGTTTGGAGATGGGCTCTTGGTTTGATGTACATAGTTGCTGTAGCCACTATCTGGATAGCTGCCAGTTTTGTAGTTCAATCTGTGGTTGATGCTGGCGTTTCACCATTTCTCATTACATACATTTGCAATTCATTGTTTGTGGTGTACATTCCAATCGTTGAACTTGGACGGTATTTGGAGGATTCTTATGATACTGTTATGTTCTGGAGGAACAAAAAGCCCAGTCCCTTGCAAGAAGTAGGAGACTCCGAGCAGGCCATTCTACTTGACGAGGGTAGTTTTGAGGCAAAAGTTGATGGGTCGGAAGTATCTGTGATTATGGAACAAGGAGAGAATGGTCCTTGTGGGAAAGATGGTGGTTCGGGTCCAGGATATGTTAGTTATGAGGTACAAAGGGCTTTACCTGGTCAACTTAAAGTAGATGAGGATGCTAATGATGGAGTTGATTCAAAAGGACGTTGGACACGTACTAGAATGGCAAAGGTCAGCCTGCTGATTTGCCCATTTTGGTTCCTTGCTCAGCTGACCTTCAACTTATCATTGAAGTACACTACTGTGACAGTAAGTCTCCGTCAATTCTACTCATGCTTGTGTCTGCAATATGTTAGTGTTATTGAATTTCCCCTTTCATTGTGCAGTCAAATACCATCTTAAGTACTACATCCAGTCTTTTCACATTTTTGGTCTCTCTAGCTTGCCTTGGAGAGAAGTTTACTTGGGTGAAACTTTCAAGTGTACTTCTGTGCATGGCTGGAACTATAATTGTTAGCTTGGGGGACTCAGAAATCGGTTTAAGTTCTATTGCCTCAAATCCACTTCTTGGAGACTTTTTTGCTCTTCTCTCAGCTGGGTTGTATGCTGTGTATATTACACTCATTCGTTTGAGGCTACCAGATGATGATGGAAAAGGTGGCCAGGCAAGTACGGCACAGTTCCTTGGGTTCATAGGACTTTTCAACATCTTCATATTCCTCCCAGTGTCCCTCATACTAAATTTCACCAATATGGAGCCTTTTAATATGCTGACTTGGAAACAGTTTGGTCTAATTGTTGGCAAAGGTTTGTATTTAACACATTCTTGTTTTGCATTGGATTCAAATTTCTATTGGTTGCTTCCAACTATATGACCTTGTTTTTACTATGAAGTGTCATATTTTCCTTGAAAATTTTGGTGCATGTTATCTTATTTTTATCAAGAATTGCTCATCTCTGCCCTCCTCTTGTTTTTATGGTTGAAATTACATCTGCATAAGTGCAGTGGTTTCCTGTTTTTTGAGTGCTTTTCACTTAAATGCCGATGATATGTTAGGTAATCTAGTTATTGTTATTCTGTAATGATGTGGTTTCTTTATGCTTTAAGTAATCATACTTGGTGGCTTTTGAGGGTCGGGCTACCCTTTTAAACAATTGCCTATTATACGCGGACTACATGTAAGTTCGCATAGTAAAGGTGTTCATAATTGTCTTGACATTCGGCCAATATTAGTTATAAGATTGATTGAGAGATCTGTACTTTGATGCATTTGTTCGTCATATTCATCAATTTTAAGCATGTTGTATCTTGAATGTTAGCTGTTTTAGTGAACTTGAGTTCGTCTGGCTTCCACTAACCCACAGAACCACTTGTAGTGGGAGATTCCTAAACTGCATATCATCATTGAGGATAACAACTTTTGTTCCAGTGGATACCTATATCAATGTTATGTGTTAAAGGAAGAAGTAACAGAAAGAATCACAACAGTTTCTGTTTTCCTATGGGATTACCTCTTAATGTTTGATTCCATTGAGATCTAAGTTGTTTCCTTTTTAATAAAATAAGAAGCTACTTATCTTTGTACATTTGGTGTCTGGTGATGTCTCAAAAGTGATTAGCCATAAGTTTCTCAAAGGTCCTATGGCCTTGTCTTCTTAGATACTGTTGCCTGGATTGCCTCTTTGGAGTCTAGTCCCTTTCAATAAGAAAATAGCATATGTTAATTGTTTTCCATGCAATCTGTTTTGTGTTGACCGCAAGAAAATCATCTCATGGTTTTGCTACTGTAATCTATCATTGAAGAATTTGATGTTTCCATATATATCTGTTCTTTCTTGTAAAACAGCTCGTATAACTGCATTCTAACTGTGTAAGATCTATAGCCATTTTTCCTTATATCTAAAGAACTTGTAAAAAACTATTTCCCTCTTTTCTTCTGATTCCTTTATTCTTAAACAGGCTTGCTGGATAACGTATTGAGTGACTATTTATGGGCCAAGGCCGTTCTTTTGACAACCACCACTGTGGCAACAGCTGGCCTTACTATTCAAGTCCCATTGGCAGCTGTTGTAGATTCACTCAGAGGACGTGCCCCTCGGCTGATGAATTATCTTGGGGCTGCTGCTGTTATGATTGGATTTGCTGGAATCAACATTCCTTCTGATTCTTTTGGGAGATCAAAGGAAGCAAGTGGTGAACTAGAAAGTGAGAATCTTAGATCAATAGATCGAGATCATAAGTCAATCGCCCAAGCCACATAGGACGCTACTTGGTTTGTAGTTCTTGGTGACCTCCAAAAGTTGCAATTGACTCACAGGTACAAATGTATTAACTACATTCCTCATAGAAGATATTGTTGAGTCATAGACTTTCATTCTTTTGTGTAGCCTCGTGCAAACATACAAAAGTGTCACCATTATCTTGAACTCGACAGGTCTTGCCATAATACCACTATTATTCTTTTTGAGCTTATTGTATCAAAAGTTAGAAGAAAAAAGAAGATTATAAGAAGTTAGAGTCTAGAAACTAAAAAATGTCAAGAGATCAGGCAGAAAAGAAAGAAAGTAGAGAAATAAAAAATAGAATTCTTGTTGATAGAATTCTTAGAAGATTACCCTAAATGCTAATTGCATTTGAACACATTTTATGCTTATATAATTTTTACATATATGAATGCCTCTTCTTTTAGCAACCTTGTCCATAATGTTGGAAATGAAAGTTGAAATAAGTTATCACTTCCAGGATAGAAAACTAAGATGATGTATCTAGTGTTTTGGTGTTGGTATACCCTTTAGCTGAGTGATGTTGGGTGATATCAACGATCTCGTCATCATCACTCTTGTATACAAATCTTAGGAAACAATCCACTATCTTGTTAATAAGTTGAACCTTCAAGATAATCCTTCAATGATCCCTCTCGTCGGAGCTCTCTCAATTCTTTGATAGGATCTTCAAAGATGGCGTTCTCAATCTCTGTTCTAGTACTAAGATGTATTCGCCCCTACTAGACTGTTTCATTGTTAACCCATTCCTTGTATAAAGTTGGTGTCAGGACAACTCATCTCTTTCAAGATATATGGAAACAATTCCCGCATTGATCTTTGTCAGTGTTCTATCCAAATTAAAAGAGTTGTTCACACTTACAAATTCAATGCCTCTACTTATTTCCTTTGAAAATTGGAAATTCGATTTTGTAAGGCTTAGTAGGAGCGCGATATTGATTGTTATATTTAGAACTCCCATGAATAATTTATCATATTTGAACACGTATTATACCTATTTTCTACTATTTTTATATGCTATTATTATCCTCTTCAGATCAAGCTCGAGTATCGAACAAAACTCTTAAGGCTTTGTTCATTTGTGCTCCAGATTTATTGTGGACGATAGAGGATATAAAATAGTTTTTAGACACTGCTTGTCTTCGAAGTTAGAATTGAACAATTTGTATGTGTTTATGAATATTTTGTTTTTACATTTGCATCAGTATATGTACATGAGTAATAGAGATGTTACGCTTTCTCAAAGGAAACAGAATCAATAGTGAATACAATTACATCTAATCAGGAAGTTGAAATTATGGAGAGAATCACTCTCTTAACGTGTGGAGGAGATTATGGAGAGAATTACTCTCTATCATGTCCTCGCAAATGCAGCAGTCGAACTGATAAGAACCTGGGCAAGTAGGACTCGAAGCTTGGAAAGATGATCAAGAACTAGCTTCTTAGCAAGAGGTTTGGTTACTGAATCAGCACACTGATCGGTAGTATGAATATGCGAGACACGAATAGCTTTCTGCCCACCTGGTTGTGAACAAAATGAAGTCAATAGCAATGTGTTTCATACGTGAGTGACAAATTGGATTTGAGCAAAATAGTGGTTCCCACATTATCACAGTAGACAACAGGCGAGACATCAAGAGAAATGCTCAATTTTCCCAATAGATCAGTTACCCAATTAGTTTCAGTGGTGGTAGCAGCAATGACATGATATTCAGCTTTTCTAGATGAACGAGCAACGTTTGATTATTTCATAAGAGTTCCAATTGATAGGATGAGAACTAAGATAAGTAGCATATGCCGAGGTAGAAAGAGTTTAACATCTCTAGCCCAATCAGTATCCTTAAGTACTTGGAGATGAGAGGAATTTTGAGCAGAGAAAAGTAACCCAAAATTTGAAGTTCCGTTTAAGTAACATGACACCCTTTTTACAGCCGACTGATGATTAGCAGTAGGAAAACGCGTGAATTTGAGCAAGTCTGTTTACAGAAAAAGAAATATCTGGCCTTGTAAGTGGTAAGTATTAAAGAGACCCAGGAGCTTGACAATATTGTGTGGGATCATGAGAGAGAGAACCATCATCACGAGGAAGAGTAGCAATGGTTGACATAGGAATTGAAATGGCATTGGCATTGATCATGTCGGTTCAGAGGAGAAGATCAGCTATATTTTTCTTTTGAGAAAGAAAAAGATTACTGTCGGTCCTAGTGACGCTGTCGGTCCTAGTGACTTTAACTCCTTAGAAGTAACTGAGATCTCCGAGTTCTTTTAAGGAAAACCGAGAGGACAGCTTGGGAACGAAGTCCTGAATTGTGCTTGGATTACTTCATGTGATAATAACAACGGCATAAGACCAATAAAAACTAAATTAGAAAATGCAATTCAGCTATATAATATGTATAATGACGAATTACAAACTTTATATACTACCTTAGCTGAACATAGACGAAATTTTCATGTCTGAAGAAATTAATCAAGAAACCCAAGAAAACATATTAGATATAGATGATTTAGAATTATCAGAATCAACAGGAGCTTTTCATACAACTACATTATTATCTTATGAGAAACAAAAACAAATTGTTAAATCAAATCTAAATTTAAAAGCTGGACAATATATTAACAATAATATATTTAAAAATCTAATAAATAGAAAAAATATTATATATTTCCGAAAAATTATACAGGAAACTTCTATCAGAATTGATCAATGCAATGGACATATACGGCTAAGTGCCTGTTTGGATGAGCTTATATTAGTAGAATTTTTGTCAGTAAAGCTTTTCTAAGAAATTAATTGACTGTTTGACTGTCATTTTAAAAAAAACTTTTTTGAAAGAGCTTCATTCAATAAACTATTTGGCAACATAAAAATAAAAAGCACTTTTAATTTTAACTATATTTTATTTTGTAATAAAAATTATTTATGCA
>JAOQMS010000009.1:14447730-14461793 GCA_027563885.1 Erythroxylum longipes
CTATTTTTCAAAAATCACATTTATTCACACTTATACCGGGAAAATGTCATGAATGCATGTACAAACATTTTTCATGTTCAAAAATCATTGTTCATAAATGCATGAGCACGAGATGTGTTTTCCTAATGATCTCACGTATGCATATTTCTATAATTCAACCCGTTACACGGAAACGGGATGTTACATACATTTTGTAACCTTCTTCTAAAACTTTCGTCTTTACTATAATTGTCATTAATGGCTTCAATTTGTTCTCTCAAAGTAATAAAACTTCACTTTTGTACAAAGGCCTACCTTTAGATTATTAAGTTCTTCTTTGGTCTTCTTTGATCTACTCCTTATCAATGGTCCTTCAATGTTTTTCAATGGATCTGTAACAAATTTCAGCTTTTGACTTGCACTAATTACACACTAGCTACATTCTTATAACTCCCTCTATCTATAATCATACTACAAACTAGATCATTGATGGAACACTTGTCTGAAAGAGATTGTCCTCTTGTTCATTTATATTATCCTTTCCCACGTATATATTTAATTCACTCATAGTAACTAGCATCCTCCTCTCTTTGGTGTATCAATAAACTCATCATCACTAGTATCTTTAAACTAGATATATCTTTATCAGTCTCCTCTTCACTCTTGAACACATACTCTCCATCCTTAATCAACATATCACTCTCTATTGGGATATTGTGGAGCTATATGTCATCTTTCCAGAACTTTGAAGCACTTTACACATCAATTTTTAGATGATGAAAAGGAATCAATTTTAACTTTCTCTTTAATTGGTGCTTGCACTTTTAGTTTAGTTTTTCCTTTCTTAAGTCGTGGAGTTTTGTAATCATTTTTATTTTATAATTTCTTCATGATGAAGAAACTACACTACAACAGCAACAATAATAACAACATCCCAATTGAACTCTCGCTGAGATATAGGGTAAGGAGAGGTCCAAAAGTATAAAACCTTACCCCTAACTAGTAGAGAGGTTATGAAGAACCTATAATATAGATAATAAAACAATTAAGAGGCCTCTTTATAAGTTATCTACCGATGTTTGTGGCTGTGTGAATTGTATCTTCTAACTTCATATAATAATGTACATTGATAACATTGTTATAGGTTTAGTCTACATAGAAAATGAGCTATTGTTACTTTTTAGTCTTCCTCTATATTCTTCTTAAACTATGACAACCTCTATCTCATTGCAGTACTCCTTCACACTCTTAGAACCTTGAGTTAAAGTTTACAGCCTTTGATTAAGATTCCTATGATAGAAACTTGGAATAAAATAATTACTCATCATTAATTTTATATACTCATCTTGATAGTTGGCTCTCGGTCCTTTATCCTAATGAGGATTTGTTGATCCCACCAATTTATGGTATAATTATTATACTTTAAGATTGCCAATTTAAATTTTTTGTCGTTTAAGAAGTTGTAACAATCAAACACTAACTCTATATTTTTACCACTCTAAATAGGTATCATTAATTTTTATTTATTTACTAGGACTTTTAATAGAACAAGTAGTTCTATAAACTCAACTTGCTTTGACTATATCAATATTTTAACAGATTGAATTTTTGAGGAACCAAGTTTCATATATGAAAGTGATTTAGGAGACTTAAATGAGAAAGTATTGACATGTTATTTGATGTAATGAACTTGAATGATGGTGATAATAAGACTCCTCTTAATGATGAGAACTTTGTATGAAAAGAAAATTAAGGCCAGTGTGATTTGAGCAGATATGACATTGAATAAAGTTCTAAGTTTTCTATTTTCTCTTTTCTTTTAATTTTACTTGTATTTGATGTATATTTTAAATTCTATATATACAATATAAATATAGTACTTTTAACTATAAGTGTTTTTGTTTCACGTTTTACTTATACTTTATTGTATTCCTCAACACTAACTCTTATTGTGATGTTTATGGGTCTATATTATTCTTACTATATGATGTCTTAATGCAATCATTCTTTACTATATGATATAAATTATAATATTTGAAGTACTTTATATTATTCTTAGTTTTTATAGTTGTATGATAACTAAATGATCTTTTTCTTATATTAATTGTAGTTATTGTTTATATGTGAAATATATAAAAGTAATATTAATAGAAATAAAGAGATAGTTTTTATTTCAAATTTATATTATTGTGACTTTTTGAGACATGATTGATGTATAATTAAGAATTATATAACACAATGTATTAAAGAAATATTTTACAATTTTATAGAATTTAGGGATTATTTTATAATTTTAAAAGATTATCCTAAATAGTACCTAATATTGACCAGAATAGGTATTGTATCCTATCAAAACTAAATCTAGTACCAAGTTTGGTATGATATTTATAACATTGACTATGACGCAGAATTGCTTATGTTTCTCTAGTTTATAAAATTAGTGAAAGATTAGTGTCGATCACTAATATGACAATAATGTTAATTACATTCTATAACCTTTTCTTAAAACTTACTCCTTCACTCTGATCATTATTATAGGAATCGATTCTTTCTCTTAAAATTCAAAACTTGCATAAAGAACGATTGTCAGATTATTAAGAATTTATTTGACCTTCTTTGATTCATTTGTTGTTAATGGTCCTCAAATATTCTTTAATGAATCTTTAACAACTGTTGGCATTTGATTTGTATCTTTTACAATTTGCCTAAAACCCTCTTCATGGTTCCCTTACATTAAAATTTGTGTAACTTGATTAGATGCTTGATTCTTGTTAGTTTCACTCTTACTTTATACACCAAACACTACACATTTGAATGGGTGTTACATTTTAAACAAATGTTTGAAAAATAATTTGAAATTCTATTTAGATTCTTTGAAATTCTATTTTTCAAAAACTTAGATATTTTAAAATGACTTATAAAAAATAACTTCTCGATACTGTTACAACACTGAGAACTAATGTTGTTTTAAAACATTAAGTTAAAACAAAATTTAAAATTTTATTGTTATTTCTTTGAAATTTAATTTCTTATAACTTTTATAAGTTGTTTTTCCATTAAATCAATAGAACATTTTTTACATAAAGAGTTAAAAATTATCATTAATAAAATATTTTTATTATTAAAAATTAAAATTGTTATTCTACTAAATAAAAAATTCTAAGGCATATTAAATATGAAAAGTGCAATTCAAATTCTTTTTTTTTAATGTCAAATAAGTAACATGGAAGTAAAAACAAATACTTGGATGCAAATTTTATAACTAAAGTATCACTTCCAATATCAAGAAGTTATATAAAAGTTTGGCAATTATCTATTACATATTTTCTTTTAATTTTGACAAATAAGAGATTATCCAATTATAACACCATTTAATCTAAGCAGATGCGTCAAGAAAATCAATGTGCTACAATTAATTAAAACTTATAGAATTTTAATTATTGTAAATGGCCTTCCTCTTTTTACAATTATTGTGAGAGATGATTTTACAAAAATATGAATATGATGAAAGTAAATTTTGTTAGTTTATGCCCTACAGCCATTCGCTTTGGTTGTAGTTTAGTGACAAATTATTTAAAGGCATTATTTATCTTATACATGTTTAGATGTATATGATAAAGTCTATGGAATAATTGTACATTGCAAATGAAATTATAATGCGCTTATAATTATGAGATTCATATTGCATTTATGTATTATTCCTAAATGTTTCTAGTCATTGTTCTATTAAGATTGGAGATTAATAGAACATAAAAAGACTAGCATACGTTGTGTTTTTTCTTATAAAAGAAATAGTCGATCTCATAGGCTAAAGTATAGAAATACTTAAACAAATGTGTGGGTGCTTATTAGAGAACAAGTTCACTGAACAGACTCGATATGAGAAATCCATTTGGAACATCACTTATATGTTTATGGAATTCTCATTGTGATGATTGTATAAGTGATCCTTTGACTTGAGGTTATCATCAAAGTTATCTTGTATAAGGATTATTATGTTTTGATACTATTTATAATCTATTTAATCATGGGTCGTTTAATCGGTAGTCATTAGACGTAGCATGAACTATATGAAGGTAATTAAGTGATCAAGATAGGATTCATCACCCTAAAGTAATTAGGGAGAATGTTCCGCTGTTCTCGATTAGTATTGATTCGAAAAATCCTTGGCCAACGTGGACTAACATTTTGTAAATAGTTTACAAATGTCATTAATTGAATCGATATCTAATGGCGAAGAACTAATATGATTGGCCTCAAAATAGAGTAGACATTAATTCCATGCTTTATGTCTAATCGGAACATTATATGATGAAATGATTGAATTATACGAAAAAAATCATGCACGGAAATGTTAGTTAGAACTACTTTGACATTCCTAAATATTTGGGTGGTCATGATACGTTACTAGACATCTATCTTGATCTATGATTATAAATTGTTTAATTAGAGAATTAAAGATAAATTAAAAGGAGTTTTAATTGATCTAATTCTAATTATGAATTAGAATTAGAATTTATAATCATTGCCAACATATTTGGGAACCTAATGGGTCTCACATATAGAATGAGTTGAAGAGAGCAAAGTTAATTTAATCAAGTTGGACTTGATTGTAAAGTTTAAGAAACTTTATGATTAAATATGAGATATTTAATAAATAAGGATCAATATGAGATATTGAATCTTATATGGACATAATTGGTATTTAATTAGAATTATTTGTAATTCTAATTAAAGTTTAATTGAAACTAGAATTTAATTTCAATTAAATTACTAAAACGTCTAAAGCTTATTATAAATAGGTTTAAGCTCTATGGAGCTAGTACTTCATGCTTAACCCTCTTTGTAAGAGTTATAGAGTTCTCTCAACTTATTCTATAGATACCGTTAGAGACCGGACATTTGTACGACTACGGTGGTTGAAACAAATCAGTTTCGGGAACTGTTCAAGGGATACGACAAGATAAAGATCAAGCTTCGAAATAAGGTACGAATTAAATTTCTGCTTTATTATAATTTGTGTTAATCATTTTATAGAATTAAATAGATCTTAGTTTTCGAGAAATCAAAGATTGCAAAAAAGTTTCGTAATAATTCCGCTGCGGTCGGGATCGAATCCTTACCTGATTTTCCAATAGTGGTATCAGAGCATATTTTATTTCTATAATTTGATTAAATTGTTTGATTGTTATTGGTTATAATTTTGGAATTAAATTGCATAAATTTTGCAACCACAATCTGAAAGGTGTTTCAGATTAATTCACTAGGAACCCTAAACCACAAAATTAGATATTCATATTGAGAATTCTGGAAAAACTAAGAAGACCAGAACTTGAGTGTGGCGCCTTAGATCACTCATAATTGTTCTAGAATTCTGCAATAAGAGGCTTGCGATGTTGTTGGGGCTTTTTTTGTTGTGCATTCATAAAAACACCCGAAATTAGAATCTAAAGTACCTAGACTGTCTTGACGTTTTCCTCTTGTTATTCATGCCTAGGTTTGAGAAACTCATAACCAACATCTTTTGTTCTTGTGATTTTTTTAAAGGAAAATGTAGAATAAACATTAGGGTTTTGTGAAATCCAAAATCTAGGTTTGATTCTGGAAATAAGTTTTTTTTGGTTGCCTTAACTGAGAACCATAAAAAACAAATATTGCGCATTGAAGAATGCATGATTTATGTGTGTGTGTATTGTTTTCTGAGAATCTGGAATTTTGGTATGCAATTGTTGCTTGTTTTCTGGGTTGCGAATTTGGATTGTTGTTTTGCGTTGGTGGCTTACGATTGTTATGCAATTGAATATATTTATTATATTTATTTTAACTAGAAAATCAAACATAAAAGTTGTATATATAATAAAATAGAGATAAGATTTAGTTAATTTATATTTCATGACAAAATATTATATATTTTTGAAAATATATATACATATATATACGTTGATGTTGTTTATAAAAGTATATATCTTATTATATATATCATAAAGTAATACTTGATAAAGTAATAACTTTGATTATATAATAATTTTTATGGTCAAACTTATGCTAATAAGATAAATCAACAATCTTGATAAATTAATAAGATATATACTTTTATAAACAACATCAACGTGTATATATATATATTCAAAAATATATAATATTTTGTCATGAAATATAAATTAACTAAATCTTATCTCTATTTTATTATATATACAATTTTTTTATGTTTGATTTTCTAGTTAAAATAAATATAATAAATATATTCAATTACCTATATTGAATCGACTACATTGACAATATAAAATTTAATTAAGTAAACAAAAGTTTATTATATTGTGAATACATATTATAAAATAATAATTATTAATTTATCAATTATAGTATAGTATGAATACTATTAGAATTTTTAATATAAGTAGAGTGTAGAGTTTACTAATAAGAATTGAGTTTGAGTCAATTATTGTCAAAATAACTAGAACTAATAATTTGGCTAGTTGACCCTTACCACTTATAAACCCTTTAACATTTTCATGTTTAGCCAATATGAGATACTGTAACACTCCCTCTCAAGTACAACTGGGAGTGGACATCCAGTTATCACTTGAAATAAATGCAGTGGTAACTGGACCGGACTACTGAGACGGGACATTCAGACGGACAATTGAAAAATTAATAATCTGGACCAAATCTGCTCTGATTCTACATTAGAATTTTTAATACGAGCAGAGTATAGAGTCCATTAACAAGAATTAAGCTTGGGTCAACTATTGATAAAATGGTTAAAACTAGTCATTTAAATAGTTGACTCTTAGCATTTATAAACCCTTTAATATTTTTATGTTTAATCAATATGAGATACTCTAACACTCCCCCTCAAGTGCAACTAAGACTGGACATCCGATTGTCACTTGAAATAAATGCAGTGATAACCTGACCGGGCTGCTAAGACTGAACATCCATCAAACAATGGGGAAATTAATAATTCGAGCTAAACCTACTTTGATAGCATATTAGAATTTTTAATATAGGCAGACTATAGAGTCCGCTAACAAAAATTAAGCTTGAGTCAATTATTATTAAAAATAATTAGAACTAGACATTTAAATAGTTGACTTTTACCCGTTATAAAATATTTAACAGTTTTACATTTAATTTGGATACTCTAACAAACACTTTATGACGTTTTACTATATATGTAATCAATAATAAATATTTCATCAAATCACGATGCTTTAAGTACTTTAATTTACTAAACTTAAAAAGGAGGAAGACATGATTAAAAAGTAGGCGGTGTGAGAAGGAAGAAAATGGGTTGGGTTTACTATATTACAATCGAGGAGCCTTTCAAAGGATTTAACCCAAAAACACAAAACTCAAAACCTTTACCTATTCACCGTCCTCCCTCCTATATCACATACAAAAATTGGTCCCTTCTCTTTCCCTCCAACCTTTTACCTTACACACACTCTCTCTTACACTGTTCTAGGACCATTTTCCTTTTCCTAGTATCAAACCTTAAACACTCAAGACCTAAGAAACCACAGTGGAATAAAAAAGCTTTCCGGGCAAAGAGAGTCAACAAAGAGACATAATGGGGAAGTATATGAAAAAGTCTAAAATCTCTGGTGACATTGCGGTCATGGAGGTCTCTCAGTCTACCAACTTAGGCGTCCGTACAAGAGCCAAGACCTTAGCTTTACAAAGACTTCAATCATCCTCTTCATTGGCGTCTCCTAACCCAGATACCTCCTCGTTTCTTCAACTCAGAAGTCGCAGACTTGAAAAGCCCCAACAAGGCCATGACACCAAGGTAATGCAACAACCACAGGTCAAAGACCCTAAACAAAGGGAGAGTTCACTGAAGTTGGGGAGTGACTGTGGGAAGAAAGTGGAGAGAAAAGGGTGTGTTGGTCAGAAATGGGCAGCTGTCGGTTCGAAGTGTGAAGCGGATGAGTTGGGTCTTGAAGGTTCGTTTGGAGACAACTGTTTAGACTATGAAGCAAGGGAGAGGTATATTTGTGCTTATTTGTCTTTTCTTTTCTCTGTTCATAGTAAAAGATTGCTAATTCATTTTAATTTTTCTTGAAAGTACCAACTTTTCACCGAATCTGTATTTGTTGCCATTTATGGGGTTTTAGGAGTTTGATACGTGAATATCTTTTGGTTTTCTTTTATCTGGGTTCTTCACTGTCGATCCATTGTCCTGAGTTTTTTTTTTCCCCGTTGTTTGTTGCTTGTGATAATGTTTTCAAGTTTCCTTGAGGATTGGTGTTCTGGCTGCTGAGCTTTTTGGTGCTCCTGCCTTTTCTGTTTTATTTTTCTCAAGGAGCTAACTGCAGAATTTCTTTTTCGATAGAGTTCTCGAGTTTTCTTTTTTCTTTTTTAGGAATGATTTGAGTTATTACTTGTGGGGCTATTTTCATCCGCGAGTGTTTTGTTATGTAGTTTCCCTTTCTTGCACTTGGGTTCAATTTCTTTGCTTCTTTTTCAGTTGCTTAAAATAGTAGATAGGAAACGATTTAATATGGCTAAAATGCTTATTTCTCAACTTTCATGCTAGGAGGGGATTTCAAATGTATTATCTGTTTTCTTAATTATTGGTAGGGGATTTCTAATTTATTTTCTGCTTTTCTTTTTAATTCATTCTCTCGACTATGTTCTTTAACGATGCCCAATGGAAATCAGTAAGTGCACGTGTATGATTGTTTCGTCCAAGATGGTTTCTTCTATATAAACTCATCTCTGTCTCTTCTTTCGTTCTTCTTTCGTTTTTTTTTTTTTTGGGGGTTGCTGTATCTCTCTCTTTTTGTTTTAATAATCTTAAATCATGTTAAGGCTTCTGGAAGCCTGGAACATGTAGCACTTTGAATATTTAGGCTGTGTTGGCTTAGGAAATATGTTATGTACAGATTGTTAAGTTGATACTGGCTATATTTTGTTTATGTTGAAACTTGATTACTTTTATAAACAAAAAAAAAGAAAGAAAGAAAGAAAGAAAGGTTCAGATAACCAATCTGGTACGTGTATATTTTAATGTTTTTATGGTGTTCTAACACTCGTTTAATGCTTTCAAGTTATTGCGACTATGGAATTTGCCTTTGCATAGAGGTTGCTGATGTTGAGACGTGTGACACCGACTAGTTTTAGAGTTCCTGTAATGTATGTGTAACACAAGACTTCCTTCCTTCAAGAAGGGTAGCCATCAAAGGAGTTACTAAAGTTGCTTTTCCATGTGTGATGGACATGGATATATTGCTTATTTTATACTAGATCGGGGTTCCTTTCTTCAGGATGGTTTTAAACGTTTAAGAGTTAGAAGGGTTACATAAGATTTTCATGTTCTTAGTACATGGTAAAAAAGGAGGGGAAATTATTTACCAGAAGAAAGAAGAAGGGGGCAATGAACTGTTGTCATAGTTGATCATATGGGTTTGAAACTATCATTCGCAATGATTTCTTATCTTTTTTCTCCTCTAGTTTGCAAAATAGCCTCGGGAAAACTGAAGCATTTGTTAAGAAACAATTGTTTAGAAGCCAGTGAATTTATCTCTTTTGATACTGGGATGAATAATGCTTGTGTCTCAGTTGCATTAGCATATTAGTGGAAAATGATGTATCCTGCGCATGGGGCCTAGTACTAGACTGGTTTCCTGTGCAGTTCCCTCTTCAAGGATTATCTGGAGGCCAAAACAATTTTAGTTCTCTTGCGTTTTATGGAACTGTTGCTGCCTCCAAAATGGAACTTTTCCTTGGAAGTATTGCAACTTTCTATGGACCAGTTTGTTTTTTGCAATGACAGGATTAAGTTCTCTTTTCCTTTTATTAAGTGTGAATTTTGCTAATCCTGATAGATGGGATTTGATAGGTTTTACTGTTGATATTGGCGTTACGTGATTTTAAGTAAACTGTTGCGCAGGAGCACTAGGGAAAGCACACC
This sequence comes from Erythroxylum longipes, assembly GCA_027563885.1. Taxonomy (NCBI): domain Eukaryota; kingdom Viridiplantae; phylum Streptophyta; class Magnoliopsida; order Malpighiales; family Erythroxylaceae; genus Erythroxylum; species Erythroxylum longipes. The sequence continues at coordinate 14,457,629 of JAOQMS010000009.1, forward strand.
AAGTAGCCTGTTAAGAGATTCACACACCATTAGAACTCCTGGGTCCGCCACTAGACCTACAAGTTCAAGTGCTGCTAATCAAAGAGTTGGGAATGAAACACGAAGAAATATTCCAACAACATATGAAATAGAGGAGTTTTTTGCTTGTGCAGAACAGCAGCAACGGAGACTATTTATTGAGAAGTATGCCACTCGAAACTCTTCAGTCACACCTCTGTTACAGTTAAATTATGGTTGTTCATCATAAGCATCTTTCATGGACTACATGCACCATGATTAATTGAGGCAAGTTTCTCATTTTCTTCCTGGAATTTGCAGGTACAATTTTGATATTCTAAATGATGTGCCTCTCCCAGGACGATTTGAGTGGCAAGAAATTCCATAACCAACTTCCGGGCACTATCCCTCAAATTCCTTACATGAGGAGATGGCTGATGTTGGTTGGTATTAGCTTGCAGCCTAATGTAAAGGAAATTGGAGCCGTGGAATCAAACATATGCACTAACCAAAATGTCAAATACGGAATCCCTTGCTATTGCGGAAAAGACAAAACTGTCAGTTTGAGAGGATGAGTAGAATGGTAGTTGAGTAGTTTCATCTTTGTAACTTTTTAGGGGTTATATCTATTAGCTAGGTTTTCTTTTTGGAATCTTCTTTTCATCTAAAATTTTACATTTTCTTGTAACTAGATAAGAAAATGAATTAAGAAATAAATGTAGCTCATATGTATTTATATGGTTGTCTTGTCCTCCATCTGGCACCTGCCTTCATAATTTCTCTTTGTAATAACTTAGCCTCCGCACTTCAATTCAAGTTGTCACTGAAGCTTCCGGGCCTATACATCTAAAGATAAGATTGATTTTATTTTCCACTTTGTTTTGGACCGACTTAAATGTGCGCAAGCAGTATGTGACAAAGTTGACCAGCCATTGAAACCAACATGTGTCGGCTTCAGATTACCAGCATTGGTTTTTAGCCTCATTGTACCGATTTTTATATACCTGTCTCTAATCAACTTGTTTTTTTTAATAATTTTTTTCCTTTGGTTGCTTTTCTTTTATAACCAATTTACTACAGTAACTGATTAATTAGAAAAGATTGTCTTTTCTCATTTACCACTCGTATTCGTGCATTGAGTTTGGTTGCACAATGATAAATCATGGTCTGTCAGTTGAACGGACAATTGAGGACCAATGATGCATGGACATTTGGGTCTCAGAATCACTGGTGGTGGGGGTCATAAGCTCTTGGATTGTTCCTACAGAATCTTACTTAAAAACTTCAGGCTGTTGTGACAGTGGAGTTTTCTGAAGTTTTCCTTGTTTTGTTTCAATTGTTTTCTTTTTTTCACCTTTCGCTCTCTGAAACTTGTGGTTATAAAAGTGAGGTCCGCTTGTCAAGTGGGCATTCATTGAATGCGCATAAATTCTTGGACCGTTGTATGAATGAGTGTGTTCCCTATTCACATGGGGCCTCGTACGGTTCTGCAAACAATTGCAACTTGTTCAAACATAGATTTCATTAAGTCTTCTCTTCTGTCGCAAATATTCTACACGTAATAGGCAAGTTTCTCTCTCTCTAGGAATAAGTAACAACGTACCATGGTGGTGATCCTCGTTGCAACGCATTCATAGTTATGGTTTTTGTGGCAGGTTTAGTCAGCCTATCTTGTCCTACCAAGCGATCTTACACAGCCTATAGTTAAAAAGATTGGTTAAGAACTTGCTTAAAATTGATGGCAATCTATTAGCAGTTTTTTGGGATTTGAGTCCACAATTTAGTTACTAGATCAGGTTCATCTAAATTTCAGTTCGGGTAAAATAATGAATCCAGTGCTAGGTTCCCGATAACTATAAACGATTTGTTTCTCCTACGTAGGCTCCTATTGGAATCGTTGACAATCGAAAAAGAAGAAATGGAACTAGCGAAGCAAAACTCTCAAGGTTTTCTCAATTTCCTAGAACTGTAGATTGATGTAACCTATCCAAATCTTCTGTAGACAGCATCTCCCAAAAGTTGGTCTCTAGACAGACTGCATGTTTGCTTATTAATCCTTTTCTTTCACTCGTCTGCTTGAACTTCCAGCATGGACATGGACGGCCTGAAATTCCCAGCTGCGTTCTAAAAAGAGAATAACCCTCGCGCCTAGTTAACTTTTGCCTTTGAACTGGCTAGAAATGAGTAGTTCATTCAATGGCTAGATCCTTCCACTTTTCGCATTCAGGAGAAAGCTACAATGCATTTACTTGTTTCCACCTTTACCTTATGCTATGCTTTGAAGCTGATAAAGAAGCTATGCATTTCTATGTACCTAAAAAGGCTAGATTTTTCTACGTCTCTTGCATATTTTGAAGAGAGAACAAAAACGAAACAGGTCATTTTTATTCTAGCATTTCGCTTTCAGGTATATCAAAGTTTTAGCCTTTTTTATGAACAAACACATTTGGCAAGTTATGTTGGATAAAAGTCCTGTAGAACAGAGATTGTGTCCCCCACCCCCTTTTTCTTAAAGAATGTAAGGACATGGTTGTCCACCAGATCAGAATAGACCACGCTATCGTTAGGAAATACAGTAATGTACCTTAGGCTACAAGTTAATATGGCTTTACCTTGAGAGTTCTGCAGCCCTTTTATTGGATCAAGGAGTTTTTTTTTAAAAAGAATTGGTAATTCATTCAATGAAATAAGCAGTGTACAATCATAGTTCCACTTAGACAACAACCTATTCTTAGATGCTTATCACCTTAATACAACTTATGTAATGAATTATCACAATGGGATACTTCATAAAGCCAAATGTTGTGGGGTGAAAATACTATTCTCATTTCTTTCACTATAAGGACGGTCAGACACTTTAATTGTTAGGAAACCAGGCCGAAATCCAATTCAGACCGCAGCAGAATAATTACGAAGTTTTTTTGCAACCTTTGATTTCCTGAAAACCAAGATCACTTTAATTTTATAAGATAATTAATATAAATTGTAATAAAGCAAAAACTTAATTCGTAGCTTATTTTGAAACTTAATTTTTATTTTGTCGTATCCCTCGAACCGTTTTCGAAATTGATCTGTTTCAACCACTATAGCCGCACAAATGTCCGGCATCTAACGGTATCCAGAGAATGAGTTGAGAGAACTCTGTAACTCTTACAGAAATGGTTAAGCAAGAAGTACTAGCTCTATAGAGCTTAAGCCTATTTATAATAGGTTCTTGGCATTTTGGTAATTTAATTGAAATTAAAATCTAATTTCAATTAAACTTTAATTAGAATTACAAATAATTCTAATTAAATACCAATTATGCCAATATAAGATTCAATATCTCATATTGATCTTTATTTATTAAATATCTTATATTTAATCTTAAAGTTTCTCAAACTTTACAATCAAATATAACTTAATTAAATTAACTTTGCTCTCTTCAGCCCATTCTATATGTGAGACCCATTAGGTTCCCAAATATACTGGCAATGATTATAAAATCTAATTCTAATTTATAAATCAAGTAAAATCCAATATATTTGGGAAATTAAAAGGAGTTTATAATCATAAATTCAAATATATTGGCAATGTTAAAACTCCTTTTAATTTATCTTTAATTCTCCAATTAAACAATTTATAATAATAGATCAAGATTGACGTCTAGTAACACATCATGAGTGCCCAAATATTTAAGAATGTCAAAGTAGTTTTGACTAATCTTTTCGTGCATGGTTTTTTCATATGATTCAATCATTTCATCATACAATATTCCGATTAGACATAGAGCATGAAATTAATGTCTACTCTATTTTTTGAATCTAATCATATTAGTTCTCAACCATTAGCTATCGATTCAATTAATGACATTTGTAAACTATTTACAAAGCATTATTTCACCTTGGCCAAGGATTTCCTGAATCAATATTAATCGAGAACAACAAAACATTCTCCCTAGGTACTTTAGGGTGATGAATCATATCTTGATAACACAACTACCTCCATATAGTTCATGCTATATCCAATGACTACCGATTAAATGACCCATGATTAAATTAATTATAAGTAGTATCAAAACATAGCAATCCCCATAGAAGATAACTTTAATGACCTCAAGTCAAATGATCACTTATACAATCATCACAATGAGAATTCTATAGACATACAAGTAATGTTCCAAATGGAT
>JAOQMS010000009.1:14471535-14486886 GCA_027563885.1 Erythroxylum longipes
CCCTCTTGTTTCTGTGTTTTCTTTCAACTGAATATTCTCCCTCATTTCTTCAATCTTCCATTAGTTTTTTTTCTCGATTTTCTGCTCTTATCTTCCCCCTATCTATCATGTCGTAGAATTGAGCTCAACCTGGTAAGTTTTCTTTCATTTGTTGTGGGTTTGTTTTTTAATGTCTTAAAGCAACCGAATGTAAATTTGTTGTGGTTTCTTCGATTTCTTCAGCTTTTTGCATGGATTGAGTAGCAAAATGTTGGGTTTTTGTTAAATTGTGTGAATGATGGTAAAGAAAGGGGATTGAATGAATGAATGGTTGAAGGAATATGTGTCTTATATTCTACTTACAAAGTGTTTATTGAAAGTCCTGTTCTAACGAACACCTTTCATTTTTTGTCCGAAATGAGATTTGGTTTGACATGTAATATGAATATGTTGAGGGAAGATGATCAACTATGATAAGGACAAAAAAGATCAGGCATAGGTACTTATTTAGATAGAAATTGCAAGCTCTACGATAATGTCACTGGCGATTCATTTTGTAATGGAGAAACATCAATTTCTACAAACTACAAACTCAAAAAATCTCAAAGCTTAAGTCAAGTTCTATGTGCCAGAGCAGTAACTCATATTCTTTTCCCACTTCTAAATCAAATTCAAATTTTGTTATATTAATTGGTACTAGTCACAAACCATAAGCACGTTCTTTAGTCCCATATCAAGGTTAACTTTTAAGCTTTAGAACTCAACACTAGGTATTTCTTTTGAATTCTAAGCCCTAAGATTTATTATAGTCATATCAATTTCATTTCAATTTCTAAGACATAGTTCTAACCATTTTCTTTATTTTAAAGTTTTAAGATAGTTTTCAAATTTAGCTCTAATCATTTATTTTTATTTCCAAACCCTAAGGCTAACTTTAGACATGTCAATTTCATTTCAAGTCATAAGATACATCTCCAATCATTTTCCCTATTTTAAAGTCCAATATTTATTTTAAGTATTTTCTCCAGTTTAGACTCTAAGACTCAATTCTAACATTTCTTTTTAATTATAGGCCTTACCATTCATTAAGGCATAGAAACTTAATTTCAAGCCTTCAAACACAGCTTTAGACATTTCTTTTTAACTCTAATCCCTAAGATTCACTATAGACAAATCAATTTAATTTTAACCCGTAAGATTTAAATCTAGGCATTTCTTTTTTATGTCAACACGAGTTTAATGTTCATACTAATTATGGATGTTGGTTGGTGCTGGGGTTTTCATTGGGTATCAGCCAATGGTATACTACCAAGGTAGATTTAAAAATTGAAAAAAATATAATCCATCTTATTCTTACTAACCCTAGTTTCATCACTAACCCTATTACACTCACAAAAAAACTAACCATAAAAGAGAGGAAAGTGAAGTGAGAAGACAGCCACCGGCCTGTACAAAAAAAAAAAGATCCAGCCATTAATGTCTCTAGAGTCTAGAACTTCCATTGTCGTGTCTTCAATAGTCCAATGAGAATATGATGAGATCCTCATATTTATTTTTAATTTGTCATAAAGATGATACAGTTGCATAACCGTAACATGCAAGAAGTGACAACAACATTATATAGTTAGGCATATGAGCCTCAAATTTGTGGGAAGAAATACACTGGTTGCATTATTAATGGGGTGCGATATCACATACAAGATCGAGATAGTCGAGTTACAAGTTAAAATATTGGGATTATCGTTGAAGGATGTCATGACAACGAAATCATTAACTTCTACAGTGTCATATCTGAAATTATAGAGTTGCACTACATCAAGGATAAGAAGGTTTTTCTCCTTAAATGCAAACGGTTCGACCTAACTGACATGAAATTGAACGAGCATATTACTAGCATAAATGTTAGTAAGACATGGTATGATAATGATCTTCTTGTCCTTACAAGTCAAGTCAGACAAGATTTCTACGTCAACAAAACTGTGTTGGGTAACAATTGGAAGGTTGTCTAAAAGTTTCAACAAAGGAATGTCTTTGATTTTTGTGAAAGGAATATTGGTGAATTGAATAAGGATGCTGATGAAGTCTATCAAGATATTAGATTGGAGATCAATAATGAAGGCATTCCATTAGAAGATGCATATATATCATCATTCCATAGGAGAGATGTCGAGCCCAATACAGTTCAACTGGATGAAGTCCAACCTCATCATATCTTACAAACAGATGAAGACTATACTCAGGATGACTTCAATGACAATGACGATACTTTACTGGAATATATTAGTGATGAAGAATCAAACGATAATATACTTAATGATGATGATTTGCTTCATCTTGATTATGATGGTTTAATGTAAGTTTCATTATTTGTATTGTTTCAAATGTTAATAAGATAACTATAGGTCTTTTGTTGTTAATGTTGTAGTTATGTTAATTTACAATGACTATAAGCATATTTTTAATGTCTCAGTTATGTTTTGCAGTAGTTGATTATTTTTAAAATCTTGATCATGACGATTTTTGTAAATAAATTGTTTTTGTTGTTTGAAATGTTAAGAACATAATTGTCTAGTGTTGTTGATGTTTTACACAGGTTTATTATAATGGCACCTAGATAAAATAAAGGAAAGAGGGTGGTGACGGTAGATGAAGTTTCTCCCACAGAACAACCAACAATTGCCTCATCAAATGAGAAAAGTCAACAACAACAACCTTTACCAACATCGTCTTGTAGTCATGAGGGATCTTCAGGTTTGTTATTGATAACCAAATATATTTACAATTATGCTCTCATTACATGTTTAGTGTGTTTTTATCATTATGTTTTTTTTAGGTTCCAACACTGGCCTCAAAAAATGAGGTAGAGGTAAGACAAAAGGAGCTAAGTTGCAACGGATGAATGTTGCAATGAATACCAAGTTGTCAGTGATGATTGACCCCACATAAGTGCACCTAGTGGATAAGATCTAAGTTGCAAAATTGGCCAGTGAATTGGGCGTCGTCGTGAGAAATGAGTTGCCTTGCCTTTAGCATGTCAGATAGTTGAAGGAAGACAACTTACTATAAATACTTTGGATAAAGTTTCGAAAATATTTCAATTAATTTCCTTATATGTATTGTAATTTTACTTAACTAAAATGATAACTTATCTAATACGTGTTTTCACAGATGAAGCTTAATATTGTTGATATCGACACGCCTGAGGTTTCAATTTTCAAGCAGTATTAGCTCACTGTTGAAACAAAGGGTGAAGGATCATCAATATCGACTTCATAGATATTATCAGTCTTTCCTTTTCGATGAAGAGGCAAAGAGACGTGTTCCGGAATGGGTGACTGAAGAAAATTGAAAGGAAATGTGTGATTATTGAGCTTCAGCAAAGGTTCAAGTAATTAGTTTTCTCTCTATATTTCCTTCCATTAATTATGTTTAAACATCTCATAATTACTTCTCTTAATTTAGGAAAAGTGTGAGAAAGCCAAAGCCAATAGAACAAAAATGAAGACTCCTCATAATTCCGGGTCCAGGTCATTTGTCATTGTCTGACAAGAATTTGTAAGTGTAACATTTTCAATTTATTATTCTATTTTTGAATACAATAAATTCTAATTGGTTATAATTTTTTAAATTCATATTATAGAGTCAAACACAAATTCAAAGGAAAAAATGTGATAGGATCACACTGTACAAGCACACACACTGTAAGAAAGGTTAAGGCTGTACGTTTGAAGAGGCACAAAGTAATTATCTAAGTACAAATAAATTAATATTACAATTTATTTTTCTATGTAATAGTAAGTAATTATTTTTTAGTTAACTCGATTTTCTATTTTAAATTGTAGGACAAGATGCAGGAGTTGTTGCGGGCATCATTGGCTTAGAGGAATCAGCCCAATGTCGATGACATTTGCAACAATGTCTTTAATACACGATCGGGCTATATAAAGAGTCTTGGGTATAACCTTAAGCCTATTAGTGCCTCTTCGTCTCGACCAGCATTGTTGACGGTGCTTTAAGAGGAGAACAAGACATTGAAGACTAAGTTAGATCGTAATGTTAAAGAAGTTAAATAGCTTAAAATATTGGTTAAACAAATACTAGGTTCTACATATTGTTAGTGGTAGTGGCTCAGATGAAGACTCTTAGTTTATAAATGATTTGTAAATATTTTTTTTATAAAGTGCATTCCATTTTATATGTTTATTTTATTTCAATTTATTATTATTATTTTAAAAATATGCCACCAACATTAATTATAAAATGAATAATATTAAAATTTCAAACTGTCTTAAAAATTGTCATAAATTCAAAATAAATTCGTTTTTAACAATTATAATAATTATTAAATCCAAAATCAAATTTTTTCACTAAATAATATTAGCTACCAAAACAAATTCTTCACAAAAAGTCTTAAAAATTGTAATAAATTTAAATTAATTTCTTTTTAACAATTATAATCATTATTAAATTCAAAATTAAATTTTGTCACTAAATAATATTAGCTACCAAAAAAGTTCGTCACAAAAGGTCATTAGCTACCTATACAGCACGTCATTAAAAACGTTTCGCTACAATAAGATATTAGTAGCTAAAAGTATTTTGCTACAAAAACAAAATCCTCACAAAAACCTATTAGCTACCAAAACTTAATTTGTCACAAAAAGTTTTTACCTACGTTTAAGAAGCGTCTCTAAAAACGGTTCCCTACAAAAAGAACTTAGTAGCTAAAACTATTATGCTACTAAAATAAAATCGTCACTAAAAACAATTACCTACGAATAGGCTTTAGTAGGGAAAAAGTTTTATCTACGAAACATAAACGTCGCACATAACTATGTACGATGTTCTTTATTATCGTCGATTATACTTTTTACCGAATAATTATTTACGTCGAAAACACTTTTTCACGACGACTTCAAGAAAACGTCGCGGGTGTTGTTTTGCTACCAGGATTCAGCGACGATTTGGGCAACGATATTTTTTTGTCGTACATTAGTATTTGCGACGATTTGTTATTATTTAGTGACCTTTAATTTCGTCGCTAAATGTCTTGTTTGTTGTAGTGACTTTTAATTTAATTTTATTGTTTTAACTAAACGATCATCTTAATGTCGGTTGAATGATAGAAAAGAGATCATTTTTAGTGCTTGTAAACTCTGGAAGGTCGAAATTCGATATCCACAATCACTATCCTGTTCAGTAGGTTTCTTAGAAAAATTCTTACTGGAGTACTTCCCATCCTACCAAATGCTTAATGTTTTGTTTTCTCCAATTTCCATTATATTATAGAAATGTGTATTTATTAATCTTTTTTCTTTGGAAACTAAACTTGAAATCTTGGTATAAAAATGAGTAAAGAGAGCAATGAGGCAATGATTTGTTCTTTCATTTGGAATAGATCAGAGCTTCTCGTCGTACAGGTCATCCCTGCTTTCTCACCATCCATGTACAGTGCTTATATCTCATTGCAAACAATTAAAGAATAAAACAATGTCTCCTCACGACTCTCGAGTCACATCAATTCTACAACAGCGAAGGTATTCCACTCTGTAATGCCACTTGCCTTGAATTAGAACCCCATTCTATGGCTTCTGCCACTGCTTTTTCACGTTCTTCATGTTCATTGTCGACTGTCATTTGATTCTCATCACTTGGTGGAGAAGGCAAAGAAACAGGTGTACCATTCGCTTCCGGACCCAGGAAGCTGAGAGCTGACACCACATCACTCATCAAGGGCCGGGAGGCAGCCTCCTCTTGGAGGCACATTGCTGCCACCGCCACTGCTTGTTGCAATCCTCTAACCGGGAAGTTCCCACCCAGGAGTGGATCAGCCAGTTCCGTAAACCTGCTTGGTTCCTTAAATATTGGTTTTGCCTGTTCATGACAACATAGTCATGAGGTTTGGTTGATGGTAGGACTAGATATTTATGCATTTTGCAACTAATGATCATATGATTCGTTAATTACTAGAAACACTTACCCATGATACTAAATTTTGCTCTGCATTCGATCTTGTAGTGTCAATGACCCTCCTTCCAGTAATCAACTCGAGTAAAACAACTCCGAAACTGTAGACATCAGATTTCGTTGTTAATTGACCTGTCCTCTGGTACTCTGGTGCACAGTAACCATATGTACCCATTACCCTGGAAGACACGTGCGTCTTGTCTCCGACAGGTCCAAGTTTGGCTAGCCCGAAATCAGACAGTTTCGCATTGTAATCCTCGTCCAGCAAAATGTTGGATGTTTTCAAGTCACGGTATATTACAGGAGGGTTTGCCTTGTCATGCAAATAATCTAAACCTTTCGCGGCACCTAATGCTATTTTCATCCTCGTAAACCACTCCAGGGCCTCTTGCTCTGGTGAAATATCTGAAAGTTGGGAATAGGGCATATAGTCAGGGGAAATTATTTTCTGTTTTCTTTACATATCCGATCCCTTATTGCAAGTTGTATGCACAGCGACTAGTTAATGCCATGGAGGCTAAAGAATGCGCCTTAATCTATATCATAAAGACTTTGAAGCATGAAAGTCAGTTGAGTGCGGTAACTTGGGTAACTTGGTCATCTTCCATTAAAAGAGGGCCAGTCTAAAATGTAGCCTAGGTAAACGAAGAAATGATTGTTTACCTAGCAGATGATCTTCAGCAGATCCTGAAGACATATACTCGTAAACCAGAAGTCTTTGATCTCCATCAGCACAATATCCGATAAGGTTTACTAGATTGGGATGGTGCAAGAGACTAAGCATTAATACCTCAACAAGAAACTCTTTGTTTCCTTGCAATCCATTTCTATCAAGTTGCTTGACAGCCACAATCTGAATGAAAATTATCCAATGTCAGTACTCGAAAACTTTCTTAAAGACATTAAGACGGGTGAAATTAGGCAAGAAGTATTATTTACCTGCCCAGTCATCTCAAGTTTCCCCTTATAGACTCTTCCAAATCCACCTTCACCTATCAAACATTCCTGTCGGAAATTCTTCGTCGCAGTGGCCAATTCGCGGAAGGTGAAAGTTTGTGCTGCTATATTTTTGCTGGCATCATCTTTGTTAGTGGCATCTTTGGCATTGTGAGATCGAGGTGTGGGTGTTGCCTTTTGATTTTCTGTATAAGACGGAATCGAACTTCAAAATCCTCTTCAGTAATAAACGTCACCAAGAGAAGTCAACTCCTATTGCTATCTATTTGGATAATAAACTCGATGTAAAAAAGAAACAACATTAACAATAGAATATAAAGTTGAGAATGCGCAATTTTTTGTAAGGGTTAAATCTTTTAAATTGACCTCACTCTCAATCTAACTTAAATTTCAAGACTATCGATTTCTTATATTAAAAAGCAACGCCCAAAGCATAATTTGTTCACCATTTCTTCGAAATACTTTAAGAACCCAATTCAAGGATAATATTCTGCAGTACACAAAAAAAATTTCAAGCGAAACTTCCTGCGAACTTATAGCACTTTATAAATCCAGGCTAAAGAAAAAGTACGTACCAGGCCAAGGCTGGGGAGCATTATATGTCTCGATATTAGGAAGTCCTCCTGGCGCTGGTGTTCTTCTGTTGCTATGAGTTCTTCTGGCAGTTTTCTTTTCTTGAGTTGAAAAACACGAAAAGCAACTCATTTTTTAAGAATATTGCACCTTGAAGGAAAGAAAAATGCTCAACTCGATCGCCCCGGAAACTCTGATGTAATGACACGTACCACTGAGAAGATCAACCCCAACCCTCAATAGATATCCGAGTCCAAGAGAAGGCAAATATATAAAAATCACCAAAGCATTGGCATTATGTATATGAAAAGAGCTGATGAAAGAACTCGAGGAATTCACTAAAGAAAGCCCAATAACAAAGAAAGAAGAAACTTTTGCATGATCATTCCAATGCTAGAATCCATATATTAAAATCTGCATCTAAGCTTAATAGTGTTGGATTTCTGTGTTCGTTATGAATGAGGATTAATAACTGTTAACAAACATCAACCTCTCTAAGCCCCGAAGTAAAAAGAAACCGTAAGGGCTAGAAGGTTGAGAGAAACCCAACAAATGAGGAGGAAGGGAAGAGGCAAAGAAAAAGAGAAAGAAACCTGTCAAGGGAACGATTCAAGGAGCGCAAGCACAAAAATCGATGTTGATAGTTAAGATTAAGCGCAGAAAATGGTACACTTGTGGTGATGAATTCATGGACCGGTAGTATGGTTGTTATGACACCGCTCAACAAGGGATGGACTCGATGTTAAATTCGGAGAAAAGTTAAACTATGTTTGCAACTGTCTGCCCAGCTACAGTATCTCTATATTTGCGCAATTAACATGTCCTGATCAGAGAAATGGGAGCTCATGAAACGACCATTTTATAATAGATTTAATAAACAATATTATTCAATTAAATACTCTTATTAACTGATGCATTAATCTTTGTTTCATAAAAGAAAATAGATAAAATGGATCTTTAAGATTTTTCATAATTTGAGGAGTGCGGAGATTTTGGATAACAAAAAAGAAGGGGAATGAAAAAATATTCTTGTGAAAGTCTGTTTAATGTACTGGTTATAATTTTTATGTAAAAATGTGTCTTACAAAAATATCCATTTTCAAAATTTGTTCATCTTTTTATGTTAAAAAATTACCAAATGAATAAACGCTTATTTAAAGTGTAATTTTTGCCAACTTTTCTTAACCCTATAAACCCTACTGCCATGACCTTATTGCCATGACTATCGACAAACCTGATGCCGCTGCCTGCAGTCCTCTACCGTGATCCAATCGATAACATGGCTCTAAACACAACAGACTTTCCTTCACTCTCCTCCAAAGAATCCTCCTCAAATCTTAGATCTGAGATAGCCCCTCAACCCATTCCAACCGAAACTTCGCAGAGCCTAAAAAGTAACCCTGATCGACACACATGGACGTAGGTTGTAGGAGATCTGAACACCAACACAAAGCTTAACTACCACCCCTCTCCCCATCATGGCTCTCTGAAGTTAAGAAATTTGCCCTCTTTCATGTCTCTTAAGTCTTCCTATCTCATTTACTAATTGGAACTAAGTCCAATGTCATCAAACCAATTGTTACAACCAATTACTTTAAGATCAAACCAAATGTTATATAGATGGTAACAACCGACCGAAAAAGGTCTGAATTGGTCAGTAGTCCGGTTCGGTTTTAACAAAAACTTGTCAGTGTAAAAATCGACCGGTTTGTTTGAGAATCGGCCGGTTTTCATCGAACCGGTTACATTGGTTCGATCGCCGTTCTTTTCTCCCTCCTCACTTCTCTCGCTTTCTTGCATAAAAGCAACACTCGTTGCTCTTCTCTTGATTTGCAGAAGAAAAAGAAAAGCCTAACAAATCTCCAGTTATCCCTTTCTTAGGACATGCAAGAGTTGGGTCCGTCATTTACAAAACTTCCAAACGACATGCTACAAAATGTACTTGGTATCATAGCCATATTGGCTACTTGAGTCTTTTTTGGCTTAGCCTTCGTTCTATCCAATGAGCAGTTGCAAATACTTCTGCTTCCTCGTTTAGTTCTGTTCAGTGACCAAAGACTTAAGTTTTTTTTTTGGGTCGCCCTTTAGGCATCCATTGGCAAAAACTATTAGAGCCTCAGTGGTTGAGATTAGCTTCTTTCATATTGGTCTATCTTTACATATTTTGCAGATTTAGCACTGTTCCTTTTTTGCACTCTCACTGTTCGATGTTTTTCCTCAATAAGCATTTTTCTTATTTCAATGGTGTCTAAAACTCCTTCACATTCCATTCACATCCTGAACCAAGAATTTTTCAATTTATTTGCCACAGATCCTACCCACGAGTTCTATATACACCATTTTGATATTCTTCAAAGATTTTACTTTGCATTCACAGTATATGACTCCAAAATGAAGTTGTGAGGCCTGATGAATCCAAACAGGAAAATTAGAAGAGTGAGAAATCGATGGGACTTTTGTCTTTAGATTGACAACAGACATCATCTGGAGTTATCTCCAAAAATGTTGTTTCTTGGACAAAAATGCGGATTTAATCTTAATTATCATTTTAACTACTGAATCACTATTCTCGAATTTGAAACATGCACTAACCTAACAAAAAAGTGTAGCTATTATATATCACAAGAGCATTGTTAAAAGCTTTACATTACGTAGTTAAAAGTTAAAACAGAAACTCAATTTCATCACTCACTAGTGAGAATCGGAGGAAAACCGAATATAATAATTGGCAGAGTGATTTTCATGGCATTAACAAAATTGGATCTAGTTTGAAAGAAAAAGGGTGGGTTAGTTTCATTATGGGAGACAAAAATTTACGCAAAAGATTGATGCTTTCCATGCAAAAACACCGAAGTTTAAGTCATAACTGAGCCAAGCGATCAAAAAACTTATTATCATGAGATCATAGACCATCAAGACATTAATGACAAGAAATTTGTAGGTGTCTCCATCTCCAAACAGTTGAAGAAATTTTTAGGAGTAAAAGAATGTACCTGTTGGCATGCAATGACAGAGAGTGAGAAATCTGGAATGCGAAAATGCAAGAATTGAAAGGTATGTAATGAATTTTGATATCTACCAAAACTGTTGCAAAAGAAAGAATACTAAGTGTTGAGTATTTGTTGTTCCTCTATTTTTTATGACATCACATCACACACTTGTATGTTTAAACATCTGTCGAATCCCAGATTACCATAATGGCTTGCCCTCGTACTAATGCAGAAGTACGAGCATAAAGGAAGCTTTTAGTCAACACACAGGAGGGATAAAATCAAAGTTTTAAAAACAATTTTGATTTTTATTGTTATTGTAATTTTTATATTAGACTCATTTTTATTTATTTACTAGTTCATTATATAATAATTGACATTGGTGTTTTTTTTAATTTCAATAAAATATTTTATTTTTACTTACTCTTATTACAAGTTTTACTTCTTATTTATTATATACTAGTTTTATAGCGGTTCACTACAGGTTGAACCTCTAAACCTTAAATCTTTCCTTCGACCGGTTCGATGTTCGGTTCGGTTTTTAGAACATTGGGTAAAATAGTTTTTTTTAATAAGTATCCAAATACTCACATAAGTAATTTCTCAGATATTTATAATACTTTTAAGAAAAACAAGGCCACTAATGACACAATTAGATTAAGGTTATTTCCTTTCTTATTGAGGAACCAAGCTAAGTAATTGTTGAACTCTTTTTTTCAGAGGATCATTCATGAGTTAGGATTAAATGGTTAAGCCTAGATGATGAAAATAAGGAATATCATCTTTTCCTATGCCAATACTAAATCAAAGACTTTATATGATACATATAGGAGAGATTTAAGGATTTACTAAGAAGATGCCTACAACATGGTCTTCCTATTTCGTTATAAAACATTTTATAATGGTCTCAATCCTTTTTCTAAGAAAATGTTAGATGTTATAGTTAGAGGAACACTAAATATCAAGACTCCTGAAAGTATCTCAAGAGTTGATTAAAGAGATGGCTATAAATAGCTATAAGTGGAACTCAACAAGAGTTAAACATAATAAGTCAGCAAAAGTTTATAATGTAGATATAGTTACAACTTTAGTGGTTTAGGTAAAAGCTCTCAACCAAAAAGATTAGTGGATTGTCAATCATGTAATATATAACTCAAATGATGTATATGAGTTATGTGGAGGAAGGCATGTATGTCAAGATTGCCAAGTCGTTAAGCCTGCATAAAAACCAATTGAACATGTTAACTATGTGAGTAATACACCTGAACACAAAATAATGCATACATTAACATTTACAACCCATGATGGAGGAACCACCCAATTTTTTCTTGGAGAATTAGGGGAAATAAAGATTGAACCATCCACCTAGATTTCAGTAATAATATCCTTCACAAAAAAAGAAGCCTAGCCTAGAAGATATCATTATTAAATTTATTCAAGCATCTAAGTTTTGGATATAAGCTACAGAAGCTTTACAAAGGAACTTAGAGGCATCTATTCCTATCTTGGATGATTAACTAGGATGACTATCTAAAATGCATTTTGAGAGACAACAAGAAGACATGTATGACAATATCAAGACAAACCAAAAGGAGTATGTGAAAGAAGTCACCCTGAGAAGTGACAGGCAACTGAGCATAGAAAAGAAACAAGTTAAGGAGGAAAAGATTAAAATAAAAGGAATTGGAGGAACTATCCTCAGCAAAACTTAACAAGGAGTGTTTGGCCCTCATTTAGAACAAACTACATAAAAGCCTTAAAGATCTAGGGAGTTTCATTATCCCTTACTTCATCAGTAGTTAATCAATTGAAAATTTTGTAGTTGACTTAAGTGCTAGCATTAAGTTGATGCCCTACAAATTATTTAAGACATTAGGGTTAGGAGAACCAAAACCAATATGGATGAGTGATATGTGCCTAATTGTGATAAATTTAATCCACAAAACTTAGTGATTAATGCTTTAAAATGCTTAAGACATTCACTTTAGTTCATATTTGGTTTTAGGTACAATTTGAAGCATGATAGCTAAAGTGAGTTGAAAATAAACTAGTTGAGCCATCTTCTTGAGGTTTATCCTTAATTTTCTTCATTGAACAAAAAGGAGAAGGATTAGAGCAACCAAGAGACAAGAAAAGGCATAAAATGAAGAGCATAAATCTCACCATTAATTCACGGACATAAAAATTAAGTAATGGTCATGGCACTAATCTCACGCCCATGACAATTAAGTCATGGGCATGACAACCATGTCACATCCATGCAAGGAAGGCTCATAGCCGTGAGTCATCAAGTCATGCTTGTAACTTTTATGACTTGGCACCCTAAAAAACCTAGTTTTTAGTATAAATGCAATGTTGTGACAACAAAAATGAGATATATCATTTTAGGGTTTTGGGAATGACAAAGAGTTATTATTCTTGGAGACCTATGGAGGACATGGAAGGCTAAGCTTCCCGATATTAGTTCAGAGGTGAAATTGATGCTTAGAGTCATGATTAAGCATATATTTCCCTTGTTTAATGTTGAATCTTTCTCTTTATGGATTGTTATTGTTGTTCTTCATTTATTAAGTTGGGTATTGTGTAAAGATGATCTTAATTCATTCATTGAATTGTTTTATTACAAACCCATTGCTAGAATCTTCAATATAATCCATAATCAATATATTTGAGATTCATTTATAGCTACTAATGACATTGAATCATTAGGAACAATGTTACTTAAGTTAGCTAACCCGAGCTTGTGAGGTTACTAGCTATATTGATCTTTTTTCCACTTCGTAATGCAACTGTCCAATTAAATCTAGAGAGCATGTTCTAGGTTATTAAGTAGTTAGGTTTAATTAAAGAGTTCGTTTTAATTAAACATAACCTAAGGAAAAATCGAGATTTGTAAAACTTGTTGTTAGTCTACGATCAATAGTTCTAGGAGAGGTATGAAAGCATTATAACAATGAGGTATGTTTAATCGTGTCTAGGCCAAGATTGATCCAAGAGCCAGATTTTACACATGTTCAACCCTTTTATCACTTTTGACTTTTTTTTCTATAAATTGCTTACATTAGTTTAATTTTATTTTGTTTTCTTAATTGCATCAACTCAACCCCCCCCCCCCTTTTATTTCATTAACATCAATTATTTTCATTGCAAAAATTAAACGTAAATTTTCTATGGATACGATCCTGACTCACTACAGCTACAAATTTTTAACATGTAGAGTTAGGTAAATTTTTCAGTGCACTCGATGCGCACTGTCAAATTCTGGCATCATTGTTAGGGAATTGTAGTGCTTTAGCTTTCATTTTTTATTTTAATTGGTTTAGAAATGTTTATATCTATTTAGAATCATTTCTTTTTGTTATTTGTTAATCGTTATATGTTTGTTAGTGTTGGTACATGGTAGTGACCAGATCTCCTCATAGAGAACCTATACCATTTGATCTAAAGATCAAAAGGACATTGCGAAGGTCACAAAGGGAAACAAGAACAACTTTAGAAGTAGAAAAAGAACTCGAATTCAAAGAAATAATGATAAATCCAAGAACACTAAGGGAGTTAGTTATACCAGATTTAACTCAAAAGGCTTTATGCATTACATTTCCCAATTTTGTTGAGCATGTTACTTTTGAACTTTAATCTTAACTAATACATTTGTTGCCTAATTTTCATGGTTTTGCAGGTGAGGATGCGCATAAGCATCTCAAGGAGTTAGATGTGGTATTTCTGAGTGTGAACCCTCTAGGGGTGACAGATGAACAAATCATGTAGTGGTTTTCCCATTCTCACTTAAAGATGTAGTAAAGGATTGGGAATTTTATCTACCTATTGGGAGTGTGAACATTTGGATAGAGATAAAGAGGCTATTTTTGAAAAAATATTTTCCAGCATCAAAGACAGCGAGTATATGGAAGGAAAATTGTAACATCCCATTATCCCATTATTAGGGTTAAAACCCTAGGATACTATTTATGAGAGTTTATTAAGAATTTAGAAGTACATTTCATGCATTATATGGCATGCACATACACGTCGATAATGTTGTCACTCATGAAAATAATTATACATGCATTCATTGACATTTTCCAAGTATAAGTGATTTTAATGTGATTAAAGTGTGAATTATGGATTAATTGTCTTGAAAAATGAATAGGTGTGTATTTGAATTAATTTTGCATTTTGGTGACATTTCAGATATTTTGAAAATTTATCAAAAATTTGGAGTATTTTACACTAAGGAAAAATGTAGAAATAAGAGACAAATGGAAGTGTGACATTTGGTAGCTTAAATGTGTGATAAATGGACTAGTAATTAATTGACAAATGGACAAGTTATTGTGTGACAAGTGGACCAATCTCAGAGTGACATGTGGACTACTTAATTAGTGAATAATGGCAGCATCTTGAGTGGAGTAATGGCAGCATCTTGAGTGGACAAATGTAAGACATGCCTTAGAACAAATGTAATGTTATAATGGTGACACCTAGCATGTGATGTAGCAAGTTTTTGCAGCAGAGTTTTACTGCTTCTTTCCTTCAGTTCCTTCACCAAGATTGCTCCTTCTTCTCTTCGAAAATTTTCCTTAACCCTAACCAAATTGCAACACCAAAACTAGCTTTTTACTTTGCACAAAATAGATAAGAAAACCAGCAGAAAGTTACCTTGATCTTGCTGACTAAAAACACCTTGTTTCACTACAAGAAAATAGTGAATTACATACGGCCATTACCGACGGAAAAAACCGACGGCAGAAAACGTCGGTGATTCGGCCGTAGGTAAATTCACCGACGAACCTTTTACGTATCGTCGATAATTTTACCGACCGAAGAGGCTATCCGTCGGTAACATCAACGGAAACGTTGCCGACCGTCTAATATATTCCGTCGC
>JAOQMS010000009.1:14489900-14519326 GCA_027563885.1 Erythroxylum longipes
ATTTTTCGGGTCCGGAAATGACTCCGAAAAATTCCCAGAAAATTTCTAAAATTCTCTAAAAATCTCAAAACCCCAATAACCTCTCCAATTCAATTTTTTTACACACTCAAGCCTATTTTTCAAAAAAATCACATTTATTCACAATTATACCGGGAAATGTCATGAATGCATGTACAAACATCTTTCATGTGCAAAATCACTTATTTACAAATGCATGAGCATGAGAGGTATTTTCCTAATTTCTCACGCGTACCCGTTTCTATAATTCAACCCGTTATACAGAAACGGGATGTTACACATAGCGCCTAAGTTTGCACCTCCACCCACATCTTTAATGCTATTACTTCTACTCTCAAATAATTTGGGCATCAAGTACTTAGTTACAGCTATTGCGGAGTATTATGGTGTCAATTATGATGGACTAGCTGTACATTTTCTTAAGTTTCTTATCGCTCGTCACTTGACAAGAGCTAGGATCTTGAAGTCCGACAATATAGAACTTTGAGATATCAGTGCAAAATATCTTGTTAAGAATAGTGTGGGACAAGCTAGTTCGAGCCCGGCACCACTGTAATAAGAGGAAGAATCAACCAGTGAAGAGTCAAGAGAGGAAGAGAAAACTAGATGGGAGAAGGTAATTAAAGTAATTTTAAACAATATCAAAGCTATTGCAAATAATGCCAAGGTGTTGAAGGAGATAACAAAGGAGCAAAGACATAAATGCCAAGACATCTGAAGCATTCACAAATACTTCATTACTCAAGGCATGAAGATTCCACCTCCGACATCATCTCCATCACCACCTCAATCACCATGATGAGTTTTTATGTTCTAACCTTTATCTTTTTTTTCTTGTGTTCTTATGTTTTCTTGCTATTTTGTTCTTATTACCACTTTATGTGTTATTTTTTCTTCTCACATTGAGGAAAATTTATTGTCTAAGTATAGGAAGGGCACCATATGTTTTTATTTCTAGTGTGAATTTTGCATGTTCCATGTTATTCTTGTTTAGGTTTTCATGATGTGATTCATGTGAGTGTGTCAATAGCTAGGACTTATTGGAATCAGGTTAGCGTTGAACGTAGTCTTTTAGGTTGCAAAGATTTATTAGCTTATGAAATTAATGTCCTATGTTGTTTTTGTTAAATATATATGTTAATTAGCATATGATGTTTGTTCATTCACCCTAGGAATTTTCCACATACATTTATAATTTTAGGACAATTGAATAAGTAGCATCGTTAGTATGCTTTCATAAGAATGATTAGTTAAAAAATGAGGTGGGAAATAAAATGTGAAAAAACTATGTGTATTTCTTAAATAAATAACTATTTTGCTATCCTTTAGGTTATGAATAGAGCTAGTACCTAGTTGAGAGTGTGATCTAGCTGAGTAATTGGGAGACATTCATCACAAATGATTGCCTTTGGGTCAAAAGACTAGAATGTCATTCTAACCAACCAAATTAATAAAACATGACCTCGTTGAGTAACCGAGTGACATTCATCACAAATGTTTTCTTTCACATCAAAAGACTAGGTCAATGTCAATGAAAATTTAAAAAAAATAGTGTTTTGATAAATAAAATTGACTGGTCTTTATGAACGGCTTGAATTTTCATGGAAAGCTACTTAGGGATAGTTACAATTTTGATTGACTAAATAATTATCAATGTGTGTGTGCAACTAATTAGGGTTAATGAATTTGATATTAAGGTCTTAATTAGTATGTATATTTAGTTCGAATTGCTTACCCACAGATTTCACAACTTATTAAGTTAGAACAACTTGAAGGTTTATGTTTGAAGATAAATTAGTTTCATGAAGTTCAATGTCATTGTACCATTATTGCATATGCCTGCTTATATGTGTTATTGTTTTTTGTGTTTTGTTTTGTTGTTGTTTTTGGTTGAGGACAAGAAAAGTGCATGGATGTTGATAGTTATAGGTTGCATTATTTTTTAGTGGGTAATTTATTATGTTTTAGTTGTTAGTTAGATTATTTATGTATGTTTAGGTTTATAATTATGTTAGTGTGATTATATGTTTGGCCTTTGAATTTTATGTGGTTTAGAGCATGTTATCGGGATTTAATTTTGTTTTTTTGAGGTATTTTGATGATTTTGTTATTGTTTGAGGTCAGGTAGAGAAGATCGGAGAAGAATTGGAGAAAGCTCAAATGAGGAGCCACAACCAAGATTGTGACAGAAGCAACCCAACCAGGGTCACAATTGTGACAAAAGCCAAACAGAACCAGGCCATGATCATGATAGAAGCCTAATTCTAAGTGTTATGATCATGAATCATTAGCAACGATCGTGATAGGCACGATAATAGACATGAGACTAATTCCAAACTTAATTTTTCGAGGGTTATCTCATAAATTTAGGCCTATGTAAAGCCTAATTTTTACCCTAAATGGAAAAAACATATAAAATCAAAAAGAAAGAAACCCTAAAGGAGAGCCTCCATTTGCTACATTTGGAAAGAAGCTAAGGAAAAGGAGAGAAGAAGGCAGAAGACGAGAGAGGAAGAAGGAGTTATTGCTGCTGCTGTCACTACCAGTCCACTACAAGTTATCTTTCTCATTCCATCTTATTATTTCTTTCATTTGATGTATAAGATGGATTTGATGATGATTAATTTATGTTTAAGGATGTTCTAAACTATTTTAGGGATTTGTTCTTAAATCAATGTTAATATAAATTCTTTTGATGTTAGTGAGTTGGGTATTATGATTGTTTGCTATATTTGCATGCTTTGGTAATAAATCGAGAGAGTGAATCGACAGTAAAATGATCAGATTGGGTAATGAGAGTTAAATAATCTAAAATATCACCCAAACAATTAAATCAGTACCAGATTGTCTAGTAAAATGCTTAAGATCTAATTGGGTTATGAGTTGTTTTTGTTAATTAAGAGATTGCAATTTCAGTAATTCAATTCAATTAGGGTTTATGATTTAAGGTTTAATGATTATAAGTAGGGAGAGAGTAATCCACCTTTTGAAAGTCTTTAGCATTAGATGATAGGATAAATCCCCTTCTTTCATAATTGGTTAATCTTCAGTATGTGAATTTTTAATTGTTTAATTGGTTAAGCTTAATTTGATTTCTTTATGTTAATTTTACAATTCATTTTCAATCGATCTATGTTTAATTGCTTAATTTTCTGCTCTTTTTTTTTCATTTTAATTACCCTTTTTGGTCTTAGATAAATTAGGATTCGATTAGTTCACTAATTCCTCTTGGGATCGACACCTTATATACTACGCTTACAACCCATGCGCTTGTAGAATATTAGGGGTTTTATAATTGTAAAACTTTCTCAATAATGAAGAAGAGAGTAAACACCAAATTAATGACGAGAAAAGGAGGTATCAGTAAGAGGTAAAAGGGTAAGGTTAGTTTGCAACAGTCACCCTGACAGTTAGAGCTTGCACCACTTACATCTACTACAAATCCCATGCTTCACTTTACAGAGCTAGCTCACATTGTACAGTTTGAGAGGCTAAGGTCAAAGCCTTATAATAGGAGTAGAATCATCGATTGGGCAGTTTTAGATTAGATTAGACTTGGTCAAGGAGTTTGAGAGTTAATCAGTGTTGGTGGCTGGGATCCCTTCTTCGTGATCGAGGAGCCAATATATAGAGAGAGTTGAACCTAGTGTTCCTTACCACTTCGTGACAGAGAAGTGGTATTACACTTGGGATGTTGACAACACATTATAGTTTCAAGTGCTCAAAGAGATGCATAATATGAGCTATACCAAGTTTCATTATGTATAGACTTGTTTTAGAGAAGTATAGGAGTATGTTACATTATTAGGACATTTCCTAATAAGATTTACTGAGAAGAAGTGACGGCAAAACATTAGTCATAAGTGATCATATGATCTAATGAGGTCCAAGGCGATGTAACTAATATCAACTATCGTGAGATATGTGTACACATTAATTAGTCACATAATTAACTAAAAAAGAGACAACACCGAAGCGGTGGGGAATGTAGACATGTTTTATCCCTATAGTATAGTAAAGATGGTCCCTATCCACTCCATTTATCCCTTGGCGTAGTTCTTTAAATAATAGTCCTATTACATCATAGTGGGAGCTATATGTGTTGGGCCATATGTTACTAGATTGGTCTGAGGGTAAAGACTATTAAAGCATTTACATGGGATGAAACTGGCATGGTAAATAATGTCACTTTCGAGATATTGAGAGTGATAAAGATAGTTCAGAGGAGGTCAAACTAATAGGGATAAATCTATAGTGGGAGTTGAAGAGCTTATATCTACAAATGGAGCCAAAGGGTATTTCCCTAACATATGAGTAGCAATCTAGGCATGATTCCCTACATTAGCCTATAGTAGCACCTGAGTATCAAGATGAATCATCAGCTAACACAAGCACCCTTAGCAAGCCTTTCATACCTCCACATCTGGACTAACTAAAGATAGCCCAATTAAATAGATATATGGGGTATATTCTAAGAGTGCAACGTACCAATTGAGAGAGAAAATAGGATTTGGTAAAGCATATAGCATGGTTAGAGGCATAGGAACAATTGATCGAGGAGGTGATGGAATAGTTTACAAGACACCTAAAAATTGTGGTGCCACCTCCACTGACAATTGTCGCTACATTGTCATTGACTCCTTAATAAACAGATGCTCCAACTACTACAAAGGAAGAGCTCCTAGACACTCGAGACTTGCACACTCCCATTACATTGATGAATCACTAGCCAGAGGCGAATGATGATTATAATGTTTGACAAGGGCATTTTGTCTATTTTGTGTTTGACTTTATATATTTTCTATTTTATTTTGTCTTAATAGTTAGTAAACCCACTAAACACCT
The DNA here is from genome assembly GCA_027563885.1 of Erythroxylum longipes. Lineage (NCBI taxonomy): Eukaryota > Viridiplantae > Streptophyta > Magnoliopsida > Malpighiales > Erythroxylaceae > Erythroxylum > Erythroxylum longipes. The sequence goes on from JAOQMS010000009.1 coordinate 14,494,764, forward strand.
ATTATTTTATCTATTTCTTTTATTTGTTTATTGTTAATATACTATAGTCAAATTATGTTTCTTTTATTTTCCTTATATTATTTAATATTTTATTTTTTTTCAAGGATGATAATGGATGGAAAATCATACAAAAAATTCAAAATGTTATCTTATAAAGTGGGGAAGTACTAGTTTTCATTTACCTTTTCTCCATATAGAACTTTTTTATTCTTTTTTATGACTTGTGTTGTACAATGGAGACAATAGACTTCTTTGAATGTGAGGATTGGTATAGTGAGTTGAATTGTGGAATTTAAGTATCTTTGGGTGTGGGGACGGGTATAGTGAGTTTAAATTATGGAATTTAACTATGACCTGAGCTTATCTTAATTTTCATCTATTAGTTTTTCTTTAAAAGATCTATAATTTTTTTTAATTCTTGTTTAGTAGAATTTTGGGTTGCTATGAACTATGGAATTAGGTTAGAATATGAAAGAATGAAAACATTAGATTATTTTTACATGTTATATTATGAATGCATGTTTTAATTATCTATTTGGATGAAAGTGCCTAGAATTTTACATGGAAAATTAAAAACTCCTAATATCTATAAAAAATTAAAGGAATTGAACTTTTATGTATTTAATATTTAACCCATGAGATGATCACTTCAATAAATAAACTAATTTTGCATAAAAAATTAGTCAAAAATAATCGTAAAAATAAAAGCACTAAAAAAATTAAGTATACAAATAAACAAAACACTTAACAATGAGACCCAATTATCTCCTTATCTTCAAACTTCCAAATGTTCAACTCCTTTTAATCAAGACAAAGAATATTAGATATTGATGGTCATGAATAATACTAACTTCTAATGAAGAAAAAGCTACCCTAACGTCTACTAAAGAGAGGAAAAGAAAATTTTATGGAAAACTGCAACGTGCAGAGCAAAAACTTGGAATGAATTTCCTCCTTCCCTTTATCCCTATTTATAGCAACTTTAATCCCATGTTTTTTGATTCGAAGATCTTTTTATTGTGATTCTTTATATCCCACAAATCATAAATTCACTTATTACTGCCTAAATTTTGTCCAAAATAAGGCTGAAACAACTTTTAACATGTTTACGTTTTTTTCTCTTACAAATTTAAAGTTTAGAAGTTATAATTTTCACTAAAAGTGATTATACCTGGGATCATGACAGACAATTTCAATAGAATTTTAACTTAATTCCTATAACTTGATCTAAATTCTCCATTTAAAACAATTTGCTAGCCTAATTTTCTTGATTCTCCTTTAATTAGAACTGATACTGCTCCTTCATTCTGTTGGGTTTGCCATGGATGCATGCATCACTTGTATGAGAATGTAGCGGAAGTGTCGGAATCTGCATTCTGACACCATGACAACTCAAAAAATATAGAATTATACATGCATTCATGGATATGTAACATTTTTACCTTTTATTTCTCCTCATTTCTTGTTTTTTCTCCTTGTTTGAGTTGTTGCAAACACCAAACCCTACATGCAAAGATCAAGAAGAAACAATGTATAAGGGTGATTTGAGCACCGAACTAGATGAGTTCTAGTATATGCTCAAAATGATAAAAGATAGATCAAGACTCTTGTTGCATGCACTTTGATTCATGCAACAATTGCATAAATTGTAAGAACAAGACTCTTGATACCTCTCTCACACTCTAGAACTTTTCTAAAGCCCTTATGCTCTCACCTGAGTGTGAAAGAAGTGGTTATACCTTGTGTATATAATTGAAGAACCCACTTATTTACTCATTCATGCCCTCTGTCACGATCGTGGCCAATGAGCCATGATCATGGCGTACTTAAAAAATAGGCTCACCATCGGCCACGATTGTGGCTCAAAATTAGCCATAAACATTAATTTTTTCATCCGATCTTTTATGTGTAAGGGTTCTTGGTGATTATAGGAACTTGAATTAACTCTTAATTCAAGCAAATCATGACAGGTTTCATGATGCCAATTTTCCATAATATAAGTGGATTAACACATTAACTCTTTGATATTTAATTATCCAACTTATGAACCTTTCTATAGACAATTACCATTTCAATTCGTCCTTTCACCATACTATACCCTACTTAGTTTGGAGTATAGGCTATGTGTCAACTCCCACTAGACTAACTATATCATATCTACTCCAAGTAATGTTAGTTCGTGTCCTAGGATCTCATTACTCTATGTTTCATTGAAGACTTTCTTCATGACATATAACTGCTCTGGCCAGAGACTCTTGAGTAATGACCTCGACAAGAGGCGGTAGGTATCCTCTCCTTCTATCATGAGTGGTGAATTATTAGCTACCCAATTGCCTTCGAATACCAATAGCTGTGCCTAATCACCATCCTAAAAGCAACCTCATATTGAGGTAACAAGGAATGAAGTCAAAGCACAAGATTAGTATCGAAGATATCCTTGAGTACCTCAAGTATAAGGATATTAATCATTGACATTCGATAGATCATCCATATGATAATCTCATTACGGGTCATCTGATGTACTTACTACTCTTAGTAAGCATCCACATGTTAACTCTAAACATCTCACCCTTACAGTTTATGAGATCTATTTCTTGATCAAATCAAGGAGTATAACATGTGCTAGTCTGTCTGGATTAATAATGTCCTGTCTTATTAATCCTATAACTAGGGATTATTTAGATACTAATATAACTGCATAATATAGGAATCTCATCATCATGATCCCATCATGATTTCCTTCATTTTATGTTTTGTATCATGGACTTCATTAATTCGATTTAAGATTAATGTCAATTTATATATAAACCAATATCAAATTAATGAAAAATGTCTTTCGCTTTATTAATCAAAACAAAGTCAGTACAAAAGTGGTAAAGGTGATTACCTTTAGAGCACTACTCTAACACATTCTAGGTTTTTGAGTTTGAATTAACAACCAATTAAATTTTTCTTATTGATTGCCTCTTTTAGTTCCTCTTTCCAATTAAATAGTATTTTCAACTCCTTTCTTATGGAACTAAATAAAACGTTCAAGTTTGAACATATTAAAAAGGAGTTATGAAGTTCTAAAATACCAAAAATTAAGACAAATTTGTAATACATCAAATTCCCCTACACCTATTCCTTACTTGTTCATAAGCAAATGAAAAATTAACAAAACAAGATAGCCATATAGTTTTTACCAAACCATTTCTTAAGGGATCAAATTATGCTTACTCCACAAGATTTAGACCAAAAAGAGTTAAGCATCAAAATACATCAAATTTGATTTTCACCAAAAAATATGAATAAAGAAAATTAAAGAAAATATCAATTAAAAGTACACCTAATTGTTTAGATTTTTGTAAGACGGAATACATTACAATAAAATTACACATACACCAAATATCTCTCACCATAAACACATGAAAACATAAAAAATTGGACTATTATTAATTAATTATAACGAGGCATGAGTTAAGGGCTAGAAAAGGAGAATTATAGGCTAAAACCATATATATTTAATAAGGCATTTTAAAAAAAGTAAGGGCTAAGAATAGAATGTGACATAATAAAGTACTCAACTGTCAATGTAAATATACTACGATGACAATTATTCTCTTTTTAATATATATTTTTTTGTTTTCCTTCTTTTTTCTCTTTTTTTATTGTCTATTATAAATAGCATAAAATAAATTATCAATGCAAATGGGGAGCCATGATACAAAGTTAAACTAGATACAAAATGAGTAGCCTAGAAAACACAACTTAAAGCAAAGTCACTTTAATACCCAAAATAGCTCAAGAAATACCTTATTAAAATGTGTAGTTAGGTGAGAGGATATATTATAGGCTAGGTCTAAGATTTAGGTTTAGACACTAGTAAAGGGATTTTGAAAATTATTCAAAAGGGCTAAACTATGTATAATTAAGTAAGGTAGCTTGTTAAGTTAAATGGAATAACACGAAAAGCCTTTGTCATGTTTATGCTTACATGCATCATAGCAATTCAAGTAAGTTCAATGAAGTTCTAGAGATATCCAAATGATAGAGAATCACATACCAAAATTAAATGAATATAGATAAGATGTTTATATCTTATAAGGCTCAAATGCTCACAAGTTTCAATCAAATTTAGTTAATCCTCTATAATACTTCATCAATCAATTATCTCGCCTTTTCCAAGTGCATACCGCAGCTATTTTAATTTATTAAAGTGTTTGGCCTTCATTTTAATCAATTTAAGTCCTAATTTGCACACAGTGTCTAGTTCATTTAAAATAGTTTAACAAAGATTTATTTGAAATGTCGTATTTCACAAACTTCCAAAAGCATTAAGTATAAACAAAAAATTAAAAGAAAGTGTTCAAACAGCCTCAAAATGCTTGAAATGTTGCAAAATAAAAAAGGAAAAATATCCCTACCCTTACATATATTTAAAACATTGTCCATATTGTTTAATAGTAAAGTAAAAAAAATAGCAAATAGGAAATGAAAGGGATAATAAGGAGAGACTTCCCTAACTTTCTCTTTATTTAGGTTATGGTATGGAAGATGGTTCCTTGTGCTGGTGCAGGTTGTTTGTGGTTAAAGGGGTGATGTAAATGGCTCCTATTGTTTGGATTCAAGATTGCGTGTATGTGAGTAACTAGAGCTAAAATGTGAAAAGATCGAGTAGGAGACCCTACTATTTCTTAATGTGTGTGCGTTAGTTAATGGTGCACTTGGTGTTGGAGCTATTGGTTGAGTGGAATGCGGCTAATGCTTTCAGTGACTGGAGAAAATTATGGGGATAGGAGGTGTTAAATATCCTAACACAAAGACGTATTATTATTATTTTATTGATTACTTGATTATTGATTTTTTTCTTTTTAATATAAAATAAATACTAAATATCAATGAAACTAAATGAAATAAATAAAAATTAAAATATGAAAAATTAAAATTAAACTTGGGTTGCCTCCTATAAGTTCTTTTGTTTAATGTTATTAGCTTGAGGATATGGTGGTTCATTCATAAGAATAAATTGGATAAGTTAAATTCATTTCCTCCACTATTGCTAAATTCACATTCTCATTATAAGGTTTGAGTTAATAACCATTAACCTTTAAAAACTTGGAGGTAGATATGCTTTAGATTTTAACATCACCATATAAAAATACATTAGTTATGACAAAAAGTCTAATTCAACGGTAACGTAACCTACCTAGAAATAATTGAAGCTTCAGATCATACATGAGAACCTTCTGCCTAATTGAAAATTCTTTCAAAGTAATAAATTTTTCATAGAAAGATCTATAAACTCTTACATGTTCATAAGACACATTACGAATCTCCATAATTTCTTACATCTACAATTTTTATGATTTCTAGTTTCATTGAAAGTCATATCACACTGCTTAACAACCCAAAATGAATTATGTTCCAATTCAATGAGAAGTTGACAAACCTTACCAAATACTAACCTATAGTTGTAAGCTCTAATCTTTCCTTGTTAGTCCTACCATTTTTTTCTATGACTAATTTAATTTCTCAGTTGGAAATTTCAACTTTCCAACTTATTTGCGAATGATATAATGTACCAATCTTATGAGTCACTCCATATTTCTTCTAAGCTACCTCCCCTGTTTAGTTATAAAAATGCAATGCTTACCTTAATTACTAATTAAAGCTTGCATAATACTAAACTTATGAAAATGTTGGATTTAAGAAAACTTGCAACTACTTTGGAATCATCAATTAGAGTGCCCTTTGCTTCCACCCATTTTGACACATAATCTATGGCTAATAAAATATATAAAAACTAAAATAAGAGGCAAAAGGTTTCATAAAATTAATGCGCTGAACATCAAAAAATTTCATAAACCAAAGTTGGATTTTGTGGAATATCATTCCTTTGGGTGATATTAGTTTCTCTTTGATATTGCTTCCATTTTTTATAAAATAGATAAGTTTCCTAAAATACCAAAGGCCAAAAGAGACCAAGTTCTAAATTTTTTCTCAATATCTATTTAGTACTAAAATTTCCTCCATATATACATGAATGGCAAAATATAGGATGGATGAAAATTCATTTCAAATTACCTAGTTGAAGCAATGTTTCAAAAAATAAGGGTTAACCTCTACATAGTACTTAACATCACCATTTAGCTTGCCCTGTTGAGCTTTTACTAAACAGGTAGGTAACATATTAGTAGCTAAATGATTTACTGTATTTACATACCATGGTAGTGAAACACATGCATAAAATAGTTGCTCATCTAAAAATTCTTCTTGTAAATCAAAGGTTGTTCAAACGTGAGACAAACAACTTAAATGATTTATCACCTGATTTTGAGCACCTTACTTGTCTTTGATTTCTAAATCAAATTCACTCATCATTAAAATCAATCTCATCAATCTTGGTTTTGCCCCTTTCTTTGATAACAAGTATTTAAGAGTTGCATGATCAAAAAAAACTATGACCTTTGCACCTAATAAGTAAGATCAAAATTTTTCCAAAGCAAAAACTACTATTAACAACTCTTTATTAGTTGTTGAGTGATTTTTCTAGGCATCATTTAAGGTCATAGATGCATAAGAAATGACATAAGGAACTTTTCCCACTTATTGTCCTAAAACAACCCCTATAACTCTATCACTTGTGTCATTTATGAGTTTGAACAACAATTCCCACTTTGGTAGTTAAATAAAAGAGGATGAAAGTAGTAAATTTTTTAGCTTATAAAGGGTTTCTTTGTAATCATCATTGAATTGAGACTACTTTACAAGCTAATCTTTCTAACTTTTAATCAATAAATGGGAAAAGGAAATGGTCTTTTTGAGTTACAAAATTCAATTTGATATAATCAATTCAAATCTCGATCCATTTTGTACTCTAGTAGGAACTAAGTCTCTATCCTCATTGGTGACAATTGTAATCCCAGTCTTCTTTAAAACTGCTTATATAGGCTAACTCACTCATTATCTAAAATTGGGTAAACTATCCTAATGATAAGTGCTTGATTAATTATATATTTATTCCCTAATGTTAAGTGATTAATATTATATTACACTTAAGATACTTATTTTTGTTAATAATTTAATTTATGTACATGTTAGAGGAATAAGAACTAAAATGAGCTAAATTCATATCTTTAGTGCCAGTCTATTGGTTCATCTTTTTTTTTCCTTTATGGAGTAAGATGGAGATTTGTTGGGTGAAGAGGGGATAAAGAATGGAAGAATTAAAGTCACTATGACTTACACAGTCATGTATTCATGTAACTCACTTGAAATGTATATGAACTTAAAGATGATGTTTCAAACAACCCTCTAATCTACACGACTATGTAAAGACTTACAAGACCATAAAGGTGGCTTACATGACCATATATCTTGGCCATGTAGCTCACTCAAACTGTATAAGTCTGTAATTTCTACCAAATTAATATACACGATTACTTACATGCATGTATAGATGACCATGTATAACCAAACAATCCTAATTTTACACTATAAAAGGTGTAATTAAGATGAAAAAAAGGGAATGTACATAATAGAGACATAAAAGGAGGCATATTGTTTTTTCCAGAGCTATAAGCAACTATTTTTTTTCTTTCTAATTCAAAAGGGATATTGAGACTGTTGAACATGTTTAGCCATCGATCAATCTTAGTGATCTTATTCTTAACTCTATTTCGGAATTGACTATGTTATTGTATGTCTAAAGTTTGGGATTTATGTATGAATAATTTAGATAGGCTAGATTATTCATGGATGGATTCATTGCCATAATCTAGATTGCAATCTATAATTGTTGTGAATTTGATTCATATATTGTAAACTAATGGTCATGCATCATTAGAGATAACATAACATAGGTTAAATAACTTGAGCTTACATGGTTGTTGCTTAGAATAACATGTTTTCCTATTTCATAATGTAGTTGTCACACTAAACCTGAAGAGCATATTCTGGGTTGTCTAGTAGCTAGGCCTAATTAAAGAGTTTGTTTTAATTAGATACTATCTAAAGGAAAACTAGGATTTTAACATAGCTTGTTGTTAATCTATGGTTAGTAGTTTTAAAGAGAGTTAAGAGAACAACATGACAATTGATTGTGCACATTCGTGTAAAGGTAAAGATTAAACTACAAAGTGGACTCAGTTTTATTTTATTAAATCAATTGAATTCAATCAAACCCCCACTCTAATCATATACACTAATTCATTTATTACAAAAGCTAATCACACACTCTTTTTAGATACGATCCTTTCTCACTACTACTAAAAATTTAGTTATATTCATGTTAAAAACTTTCATAAATATAGTTTGGAACACAAAGATGTGCCAATCTATAATTTCCAAATATATTTCATAACATGATTTGATACAAAGGCATGTACTAAATTGTGTCCATAAACAAAATTTTATGAACAAAGTTTGGTATATATAAGTGTACCTATTGATGTTCCCTAGGAAAAACCTGTCATAAACACAATTTGGTTCAAGGGTTTATATTAAACCATATTAATCCATTTCTCATGAAATGGTTAAGGACATAGTCTTGTACTAAAATATTTTCTTCTCAAGTCAAGGTATATAACATATGAATATGGTATAATTAACGGTCATATATCTTTTCAAACCAATTTATTAAAGGTTTTTTAAGTTTTTTACTGAAGGATTTCTTTGTAAAAGTCCTAAATTTGTATAAAGAAGTAGTAATTTTTTTAAGAGTGTTGGTATTTTTTAGATAAGATAATGGTATTTTAAATCTAGTCATGTAGCATTTTATAAAATAAACTAATGATAATTTATATAATAGGATTTTTTTCCTAGGGTGGTGGTATTTTTCAAATATAAGTGATTATATTTTGTATGCATAGTACTAATATTTTTTTCTAAAGAGAAATGGTATATTTTGTTTAATATTCTAATTTTTTATAAGGTTATGATATTTACAAACTAGAGTGGTGGTACTTAATGTATTAAGTTAAGGTACTTTTAAATATAATTGATGGTATTTTATCTATATAGTACTAGTATCTTTTCATGATAGTATTAGCATTTCTTATTTAAGGTAATAATATTTTTATATAGGCTTGTGATATTTATAACATAAAATGGTGGTCTCTAAAGTATGGAGGAAAGGTATTTTTTTGAATAAAGTGATAGTTTTTTTAATGTAGTACCAATATTCTTTTAGAGAATGTTGTTATTTATTATTTTAGGTGGTGGTATTCTTTATATAGGCTTTTAGCAATTGAGATATAAATTAGTAAAAATGTTATGTACAGGTTTATGGTATTTGTGATATATACTAGTGGCATTTGTTTTGGTATAAAGTAGATGCCTTTCTATATGTAGTACTAGTATTTTTCTAAAGAATGATAGTTTTTCTTTTCCAAGGTAATAATATTTTTATAAGCTTGTTAGAGCTATAGTACTTGAAGTACTTAAACATAGCCTGTGGAATTAAATTAAAGTCCCAAAAGAAAAGATATCATCCATTTAAATTCAGGTAATAATCTTACAAATACATAATTAAATTTAAATTAAAAAAGTATAACTTCTAAAAATAATTCATAAATTATTTATCTAATAAGAATCTACCACCTAATCCTTATATTACAAGTAATCAATAAATGGAATTTCATCTGCATGTTTACTTTTGTAGGTTTTTCATAAGAATAAGGTATTAATGTCACAAGGAGTTAAATTCAATTAAAATCTCTAAGTCAAAAAAGTGCTTTTGAATCTCTATCGAATGTGTCTATTACAAGTCATATGAGTTGTAAAAAACTACAAACTAAAAATATCAACTGTGAATAACTATCTTAACCATTATCATAAAATACAGCATTATTTGGAAATACACATAAAAGACAATACATGTATTATAGTAGTCATATACACATCAATGGTAATATGCAAATCCTTATATTTCTCACATATATGGAAACAAGATGTAGAAATCAAAAGTCAGTAAAAATTTTTCTTTGTTTTCCTCTAACACTTGGTTAATATATGCATACTAACTTTATAATATGGAATTTAGTTCCACCAGGTTCTCAACTTTGTTATTGTTCACTTTAGAATTCACTATTCACTTTGCTTCCTTATGCTCCATGGCTTCTTCTGTGATCACATTTCCCTCTATCTTCGGCTTGTCTTCCTTGGCTTGTCTTTTGCTTCTTTACTTTGTAACTCAGTATATACCTTCTTCTTCTTGATCAATCTTCTTCAATTCCTTCATTCCTATCCACTCTCCATTTCTTTATCTTGTTTACTTCTAAATTGATCTCCTTATCACTCTCACTTTCTATAAGTTTTATCCTTGTTCTTCTTAATGACCTTTTGTGTTTTATCCATCAATCATTACCCTTCCTCTACGGCTAATACCAACTTCCCATCTTTAATTTCAACTTCTCAACCATCCTTCTCTACCCCTCATATTGTCTCTCTTCCACACCCATTACCTGCTCCAGATAGAAACATTTCCCCTCCAATTAAGAAGTCCTATGTCTAAGTTGTAAGTGAGTCCACACCTGAGCCAATTGATCCTTAAATAGCATGATTGTGTCTCCTCCTTCGGAATTTATAAGAACAGGTGTTAGCAAATGGAATGACACATTGCTTGGATTCTTCCTTGATAAGAGAGTGGCATTTCTAGTGTGGAAAAAATGGACCATGAATAACTGGAAAGCTTATGGCCTTTAGGATGTTCTTATAAATAGTGATGATGTGTTTTTGTTCAACTTTTTGAATGCTGATGATCCAAAAAAGGTGTTACATGCAATTTTATTGCATGTTAATAATAAACCTCTTTTATTGTAGATTTTTAGGCCTAGAATGAGAATAGATGAAATTAAATAGGAGCAAATCCCTCTTTGGATCTATATACATGGAGTTCCCCTTGAGTACTGGTCTTAGTCACATTGCAAGCTTTATTGGTAAACCTATCTGTATGGATTAGACTATAGCTAAAGTGAAGTAGATTCAATTCGATAAGAACTTATAACATCCATGACAGATCTTCCAAAAGCATTCCTATAATTTGACTAAATGAGAACTTAGAACATTTTAAAGATTAAATAAGGGTCTTATATGGCTAGAAACCACAGCTCACATCTACAACTATTTAGATACTGATAGGTACTTAATTGATTATGAAATTATTCCATAACACTTAGCGATTATTGACATGAAAATGCTTAAGAAACTTACTTTAATTCATATATGATTTTATGTTAGACCTCGTTTCTAGAGTCTAACTCGTGCTCTGATACCAAAAGATATTGGTGCTTGGGTCATGGTGCTTATTTCGAGGCTACTATACCAATGAATTAGGTGAAGATCCTGTGCCCGAAAGGCTCAAAGGTTCACATCGAAATGAAACTAGCAGCGTCTACACTGGCAGACTTCGACGCGGCATATTCAATGTTTTGGTGAGTCGAAACTAGGGAAATATTTCTAAGGACCTTTCAGTAAAAGTTCACCATGACCAACTTTTGGCTTCGCTGTGGCGAAGTTCCAAGGTTGAGCAAATGCCCCCTTCGGGAAAAATGTGCCGCGACGAAAGTCTGACTCTGCCGCGGTGAAGTTTCCAGATTTAAGTGAGAGCAACTCTATGGAAAGGTTTGCCAGGGCGAAACCTTCAAAACAGCAACCCAGACCTCAAACATCCAACACTACTTAATACAAATACATAGAATTCTCACAACCATTTACAATTCAACAAATAGAAATGAACATATATAAAAGAAACTTCTTTAGTTCTTAATCTCATTACTGAGTCAAACGAAGTTCATACATAGCTTTAGTTACATATCAACAATTACATCAATACTTAATACAAAATACAAATGGATGCTCATGTTTGATATGCTTATAAAGCTATCCAAAAAATAGTTAAACTAACTTAGTTACAAAAGAACTATATTAGAGTTTGCCCAAATGCCTTTGCAAGGATTGCTAAACTTCTTGTTCTGCACCTGAGGAGTGAGAAATAATGGGTTGAGCTACATGGGTCAGTGGCTAATACATTTATAGCCATTAGTAACGAGCCACACAATCAAGCATATATATATATATATATATATACATTTATATCTCATCTTAATCTAGTAATTATGCCATCAACAATTCTAACTCAAAGATTCATAGTTAAGGGTGCAATCATATAAACATGTCATGTACATTTAAGCATCGAAACATATCACTCAATTATGCATCACACTTGACAATTCAAAGATGATCAAATGCACAAACAAATGGCTTGAGAGTTACATGGGTCGAAATGGAGAAATTGAATTTTACACCATGAACAAAATGAGTACATTTATTAAGATCTCATATGCCATAAGCGGGCAGCTAGGAGAAGGCTTAATTCAACGTGCACGTGACGAACGAAATGGTTTCTCTCTTTCCCAAACACAAGCAAATTCTTACGCTCAATTCATTTCATCACATATTCATACTTTCATGCTTTCATGCTTTTTCCTCCTTGATTATACAAAATGTCATAATACATTTTCCATCATTCACAATAAGTCAAATTCAAACAATTTAGCATACACACATAAGTAAACAGTTTTGCTTATCTCACAATAACCATAAATATATTACCCACCTAATTGGTTTGGAAAAATCCAACTCAATTGTGCCCTTCCCCTTGCTCTTGGATAGGGTTTCCTTGGTTTCCTAAAACAAACACATTTTCCATTCAACCCACATTCACATGGAAATTTATAAAACTTCAATAATCAAAAATATATAAAAGATGATCTTAACACATTCTACCTATAGCATCTAGGCTAGAAAACTAAAACCCAGTTTAGAAAATCCATAAAAATCAAATGGGTTTCTCTTACTCTCTTCTTTCTTCCAACACCAACCCATTTCTTTCTCTAATCTCTCTTGTTTTTCTAACAAAGCAAGAAGGAAAGATGAAACTTACCTTAGCTTAGCCCAAATCTTCTTCCTTCTTCTTCCTACACGTTTTCTTTCTTCTTCCCTAGCTTCCATGCACTCTTCTTCTTTTCTTATTCTTTCCCACGATTTCTTCTTCTTTCTAGTTAGCCAAGACCACATTTTGCCTTGGTTTTCCAATTTTACCCTTCTTCATTTGACCTAATGTCTATTAGCTCCTTATTCCATTAAAACCCCATTATACTTCTAACATTTCTATTCTAAATTCTAATTGCTACTTATGCTTACCAAATTAATGACTAAATTCTAAGAAAATAAATAAGAATAAATAAATGAATAAATAAATAAAATAAAATAATTAATTGGGGTCTAACATTTTAGGTACAATTTGGAAGCAAGGAAATTAAAGTACGTCGAAAGCACGATAATTAGACCATTTTTTAAAGGCTAATACTCGCTTGTCTTCATGAAGCAAGGAGAAGACAAGAAAATGCCAAGAAAAGAGATATATGTTGAAAATACAAAGAAAATTATGGCATAAGATGGGACAGCCGCATGCAAGTGAATTAAATGATGACCAATATGGCAGTGCATAAGCTAGTAGCTGGAAGAAAAGTAAAATGACAGTGAAGTATGAAGAAAATGCATAGCATCAAGATGTCCAACGCCTATAGTTATGGGTGAACGCAGACCACTTATGTGTTTGTCTGCATTTCACGCAGTTGTCTATATTTAACGCTAACGTAGGGAGCATCTTTGCTTAAAGCGCATAGTAGAATATGAGGGTTTTAAAGAAGAGTGTACAGGAGCAGTGGACCAGATTATTAATTTATCACATCAACATAACATTACTGATATAAAAAAGAGGTACAGTGAAGAAAGAACCAAGGGGCTATTTCAGCTAGGGTTATTTTGAGTGGGGCTGAAGCATTTTCTTTGGAGAGACCCATGGAAGGCTAAGTTTCTGATGTCGATTCAGAGGTGAGATTGACACGGTCAACCCAAGTTAAGCATTTTCTTTAAATTTTTGTAGTTTCTTTCTCTCTTATTAAATTTATTATGTTATCCTAGGCATATGGATTTAGGTTTTGTGTATGAATGATCATATTATCATTATAGTTCGGTTATTTGTGTATGAACCCATTGGGTATTGTGAAAATATTATTTTATTGCGTTCATTACATCAATTATTTGCAAATTGCTACAATTTCGATATAATCTGTAACTATTATATTGAAATTCATGTGTAGTGACTAATGATTCGTAATCATTAGGGATAATATAACCTTGGTTAAATGACACATCATATGTGATTGTTGCCTTGATTAATTAGGTTTCCTAATTTGTAATACTACTGCCTAATTAAATCTAGAGATCGTATCTTAGGTTATTTGATGGTTAGGTTTAATTAATGATCATATCTTGATTAAATGATACCTAAGGGAAAACTCAGGTTAATTATTAACCTACGATTAATAGTTGCTAGGAGAGGTTAGAGAACAACAAATCAATGAAATATGTTTAATTAGGGTGTAGGCTAAGATTGAACCAAAGAATCGAGTCCCTACCGAATTCTCCACTTCTATCATTTTTTGCATGTTTTCTTTAATTTGTTTTCATTAAGTTAGTTTTATTTATTTTCTTATTTCAAAATCCAAAACCCCTTGCTAAACCTAAGCACCAATTACTTTCATTTCAACAACTTTTCACACACTCTCTAAGAGATTAACCTAGACTCACCACTGCTATAGTAGTAGTCTAGTTATTTTATTTTGACTAGCGTTATGATGTGTTGTCAATCGGAGAAATACGGTGTTTAGGTTTTTTATGATTTCAATTAGTGTTTTTGTACATATTTGTTTTTAATTAGTTTCTTTTTAGTTGTTTCTTGATCTTTTCACTTTTTGTTTAGTTTTTGTGTGATAAAAAAAATCTGACATGGATAGAAGTAATTTCTTTTATAACTCTTATTCTCAATCCTATAACCAAGGTTGGACTAATCAACCTAACTTTGGTTATGGATGGGATAACCATCAGAATTACTTCTATGATAGTTTGCAGGATACATAGCAATTCCCGCGAGGACCAAAAGCTTCTTGTCACAACTTAGGTACATCTTTGGAAGAATTGATGAATGTTATAATTGCTAACAATCTCTAATTTCAACAAAGCCTATACAACAGTTGCAACAACTTTAGCAGTAAATAAGGCATATAACGTCTAGAAACCAGAATGTGGCAAGCCAAATGGGTGAGATGGTAGCGAGGATCAACTACCTAGAATTGCAAGTGGAAGAGGAGCAGCCATATCAACTTAAGGTATACCCAATAGAAGTTAGTGCGGAAAACTTACAAAGTGATGAGGAGCTTAAGAATTTTGAGGTTAATCCTTAACGAATTGATTGTGTTGAAGAAGTTGAGGAGGAACTCAAAGCAGAATATGATACATCATTTACCTCGAAGGTGAGTACAGAGTCCATGATTATTTTAGACACTAACTCTTTACCTTTACTTAGCATGTTAAAGGAACCAAACAAAGAAGAAAAAGGTGAGGATACATTTGAGATCTTTCAAGAAAGCATAGACTTAGTAGAGATCGAAAGTCTAAGGATAGGGAGGAAACTAAATGGGAATGATGATCAACTGAGACCTATCTGGAAGAACCTCACATGGAGGAGCCGCATGTGCCACCAGAAGATCATAATTTTGTCACGTGAGGAGAAAAAGGAGTCAAGCCAACGACTTTAAACAAAGGCACTTCTTGGGAGGCAACTGAAAGGAAGTAAATTTCTTTTCTTTATATTTCCGCAGTACTTTTTATTTACATGTGTATTTCTATATTAGTTTGTTTCTTCCTTGTTTTTAAGTTTTCAATCAAAATGAGAGAAAGAATAAAACAAATGAAACAAACATTTTCTCTTTTTTGTTGATTCTAAGACTATATAGTCGTGATTAAAGTGTGAATTGAATAGAGAATTTCATTGTAAATTTAGTATGTACTTTTACTCTTGAGATTGGTCAATGTGCATTATCTTTAAAGGAGTAGTGATTAGTGGTAGACAAAGTTGGTGAGATTTTGAGACTTATTTGACTTACACATTCATATAAATTTCATTGTCTTTTGATAATGTGTGACCTTCATGGTATGTACATCCTAATTTTGTCTTGAATTTCTATTCGAGACCACATTTTTATCATATGCATTAACATGGAAATGATTAGCCATTCTTTGTTTCATAAACTACATTAGCCAAATAGTCTACCATTACATGATTTTCCTTTTTGATAAGCCCACTTTGAGCCTTTCTAGCCTTTATTTTTGTATAAACCACATTTTATGCTTTTAAACTTAACCAAATGTCTTACTCAAGCCATAAAGCTAGTGGAACATTTGTGATTGGTGAGTTTGTGGATATATAAAAGTGTAAGTATGGGGGCGTATATATGTGTGGATTGCTTAATGTTGGGAAGTTTTTTCATGTCATATCATTGAAATTCTCATGCTAATGTAGTTTCTTTTAATGTTAAAAAAAGAAAGGAAAAGAAAAATAGAAAATAGAAAAGCACGAGAAAAGAAATTGAAAAAGAAAGAAAGAATGAAAAATAAAAAGAATGAAAAATTTTGTTTAAATAAATTTATCAAGGAGGAAGTGCATATGAGTTTGCAAAGTTATTCATAATGCAACTTCCTAGAGTTGTAATGAATGTGTTATTTGAGTATGTTAAATATAAGGTAGATGTTGGCTTAAAAGGTTTACTCTTGTGGTTTCAATGTATTATTGGCATAAATTGTATAAGTGATTCCATCATATTGGTATATGCTTTATGTGGTTTGTGTGAGAGAGCTGAATTGGGTGATGAAATATAAATGTTGCATTCATTATAGCTGACTGTACCTAGTTTTCGATGAGTGTTAACTTATGTCCTTGATGTCACATTGAGTGTTGCTTTATTTCAATAGCTTTAATGACTTTCATATTACTTGACCCAAATACATCTCACCTTACCTTTGCCCACATTACAACCTTGAAAAGTCCTTTGCTCCATGATTTTGCATGTGAACATTAGTGGTGGAGAAATCAAATGATATGCAAAGTTGTGGAATGACATGATCATGAATGGTGTTGAGTGTACCTATGGATATATTTTAGTTAAACACATTTTTTGAGTCTACCATTAGATTGTTCAGTTTTTGAAGATGATGTTTTTGAAATTCATTTATCTTTGTTTATGATTATGTATTTTTAGAACATATGGGAAATAGTTAATATTTTTGGGCCTTTGAGCTTAATTTTAATGTTTAGCCCAAGGATGGCCAAAAGCTAAGTATGGGGGAAGTTGATAGGAGCTCAATTGATTATAAAATTATTCCTTAACACTTAGCGATTATTGAAATGAAAACGCTTAAGATACTCACTTTAATTCATATGTGATTTTAGGTACAATTTGGAAGTAAATAAATTAAGTAGGTTGAAAGCACGATAACTGGACCATTTGTCAAAGGCTAATACTCAATTGTCTTCATGGAGCAAGAAGAAGACAAGAAAATTCCAAGAAAGGAGACGTATGTTGGAAATATAAAGAAGATTAAGGCATGGGATGGGACAGCCCCATGCATGTGAATTTAATGATACTACAGTAGCTAGAGAACCAATGCAGATGCTATGTATTACTATTTCAGATTGATCAGGTTTCCTAAACACAACTGTCTTAGCACTACAGTCAACCACTACCTGATGCTTGTATAACCAATCCATACCCAAACTTAAATCAAATTCATAAAATGGAAATTTATTCAGATCTGCTATAATCACTTCCTTGGATTATAACAGGACAGTTTCTATAAACCTGATTAACTAAAACACTACTACCCATAGGATTGCTACATGAATATCATATTCTAAATAATCTACAAACATCACTTTATCAAAAAAATTTCCAACACAAATATAAAAATGAGTGGATCCAGGATCAATCAAAGCATACATTTCAGAATTAAAGAGATAAATAATACTCACAATGACTTCAGGTGCATCCTGATCCTCACGAGCTTTCAAAGCATAGGCTTGAGCTGTAGCTGATGGCACAGTAGGTCGATCAATAGTTTCTGATATAGTTCTTGGATTAGGTCTAATCTGTCCAAATCCTTCACGACCTCTACTGCATCCTCTACTTCCAACAAATGCATGATAAACCTCTATATGAGCTTGTGATGTTTGAGTTTGTCTTATAGGACAATTGGCTATCAAATGCTCGGTGCTACCACATCGATAACATGCACCCGTAGCTCTCCAACAAGTACCCTAATGATGTTTAGAGCAATAAGGGCACTCTGGTAGAAGAACCTCTACTAGAATCAGCCGATAAGAGAGTCATGTCACCTTTCCCTAGCTACAGATCTCTGAGTAAATTCTTGAGCAATAGAGGCACCTTCACGACTTCTCTTACCCAAGGAATGACCTCCTATAATAAAACCTCTTCACTGACCCCTTTCTCTCCTAACCATCTCTTGCTTTTCTATCTTCATGGCAACTTGTAGTAGCTGATGGTAACTCCCTTACTGTAAGAGAGTAACTGCCACCAGATGCCCTTTGATCGAATCATTTAAACCATCTTCAAGCTAATAACACTAGAACTCCTCCGTAAGTACGGGTTCAGGTGTACTTGCTCAGTCGATTAAATTATCTATCGTACTCAGCAACAGACAAGTTTCTCTACTTTAGGTTCAAAAACTGCTACCACTTCTCCTTTCTATAGACTTTCAACATATACTTGGCTTTAAACTCTTGGGAAAAGAAATCCCAAGTCAGAAGCTCCGATAATTGAGGGTATCTCAAAACAAACTTCTACCATTCGTAGGTTTCTCTTTAAAGAAGGGAGAGAACACAATACACCATCCGTTCAGGTGGGCAACTAATTTCATCTAATACCCTCTTCACTTTTTCTAACCAAAATTTTACCTTTTCAGACTCCTCCAGAGATGTTCTAGTAAATTCCTCAGCTCCATACTTCCGCAACTGAATCAGAGCTTTGGGTATGGTCATAAGATGTAATAACGTCATAATGTCTTGCGATAGCTTGACCAAAGCCTCCCTCTGAGCTGGAGGTGGAGGAGGTGGCACTTCAGCTTCACCTCAATTGACCCTAATGTGTGATATAAATGGACGAGATCACGTAGGATAATTACTCTCTGCAACCTTGTCAACGGCTTCATAAGATCTTTCCATACTCAAATCTAAAACCAAAATATAGGACAACATGCATTAGGCCAAACACAACTCTTATATCCAAATATAAGCAATAGTTAAACACCGGTTAAACCAAAATCACATAAACCATACTCTAATACCAAACAATATAACACCCAAATAACCCCTTGAAGGATATGCAAATGCTACACAAAATAGAATTACAACATGCCAAACAATCTAAACACTTCCAGAAACTCAAGCAAACATACATTACATATCATTAGATGTTGCTGTAAACAAAACATATCAAACATATTATACTATTCCAAATGCATGCCATAAGTTCCAAATCCACCCTATATTAAGGTTATTACAAACCATTATACAAAACACAAAATACAACATGATTCATTATATTGAAATACAGCTTAAACTTAAACACAAATATACATCTTCTAAAACAAAACACATCCTTCTTTGGCCACTACGGTTGTCCCAGCCCTAGATCTTCTTATCAGAGCCTACAGGAAGGTTGTGCTAAGCATATAGCTTAGTGGGGAATGACTAAAAAAGATATAATCTAATGACTATTCCTATCAATCGTCTAGCATTCATATGCACTGAATCATGTCAATTCACATACAACCTTTAATTGTTCAAATTAATGAACGATCCAATATTATTTGCATCAAAACAAATTATAACATATCAGAATAGGATATACTTACTTCAAAACAAAACTTACAAGTATCCAAATAGAATATTGTAACAATAAAACAAAACTTTAAGTATCAGAATAAAACCTAATTGTGTCATAATAGAACTTGATTGTGTCAGAACAGAACTTAGTTGTATCATAACTGAACTTAGCTTATATCATAATTGAACATATATCATAACACAAAACAAGTTAGCCTACTAATATTTTTACAGAAGTGGGTAACAACACCAGAACAGAAGATACCTATGATTGGTATCATAAAATAGGAGAGACTTATGTCTTAGTAATAGAAGACATCGAAGTGTCGATATCAGGAGACACCGGAGTGTAAATATCAGGATACACCGAAGTGTCATAGGGCAGCTGCAGAACCTTCTAGACATGCCTATTTACCCATGACTAACACTTGGAAGTTTTAAAACAAACCATTTCAGGATTCATAATCATATGCAAAAGATGTGCATAATATATGTCTTTATTATACTTTCCTCAAATTGAACATATGCGTGCACATCCATTCAAACTTAACATACCTTATGAGCATAAACATTTGCAATAATATACCATTAAACACGCTATGTATTTACGCATTACATATAAATACAAAAATTTCCAATTCATAAACAATCATATTCAATTCACATCACATAAACCCTTTGAAACACATTTATATTCATAAGGACACATTCATTCTTTAACACACCATACATTTCAATATTAGACACATTATTCACTAACCACACATTCTTTAAGTAATTACCTCAATTAACAATCCATAACTAAATTAACTTTTACTCAATTAATCTAACATCATCTAGGTTCATTTTTAACCTCAATTAAGTTCAATTAAACAAAATTAGAGTGACTTGTTATCATGTGATTCAATAAGTGCACAAAATAAAATTTACCATGTCTAAACCTTTCTCACAATCTTAGGGTACATTCCCATGATCGTGACAGAAGTTAATGCATCTACCCACGATTATGGGATGAGTGACACGATCGTGGACTACCTATTTTCCTACAAATTTCCAGATTCAACACCTTCATTCCAAATTCCAAACACCTTTATTTCAATCTATATATCATATCTCAATTATCCTTAACTATATTTCAATTTCTCACCAATTTCATCTCTAATTTCCACTCAAAACCATTCACTTGACAGCTCAGAAACCATAGTCTTTCATACATCAAAACCAAAACAGAAATTATCATACAAGCATCCTTTTCCAAAACTCATTTCATCATCAACACTACACATATTCTATCCCAATTCAATCATCATAGAATTTGTATTACTACATGCTATCAGGTTTAGAATTCCCTTACCTATTTAACTTCAAATTTCTACTTCAACGAACAAACTAATCTAGCCTTTCATGCAACCAGCACAATTCCAAGATTAAGGTGAAATTAGAATGTTTTTAGCACCAAAAAGACAGCAGCATAAAAGATAGCATGAGGTAGCTTTCTTGATGCAGTATTTAGTAAAGAGTTTGGGGTGTTAATGCACAAAATTGAAACAAAATTCAGAGTAAGGAGAGGGTGACTAATTCGGTGGAGAGCAAGAATGAGGGCTTTAGAAACTTCCTTTTAAGAGCTTAACACATAAGTTGCTAGGCATCCTAATTTTGAAAGGGCATATGCCACCAATGCATGTATCCCATTTGTGCACCATACCAAATGTCACAATTTTATTAGGCTGTTTGTCACTCACCAATTCTACCATCTGTCATTCAATTATACTACCATTTGTCTCTTATTTACTTATGCTAAATGTCATTCAATGTATAGGCTTAGTCATCTAAATTTTCATGTACCAACTTGTCTTACCACTTAACATTTTCCTAGTCCAAATGTCCATTTTTAATACGTCAATTCTCTAATGGTATTAATTAATTCCAACTCACTAAGTATGATCCATTAACCAAAATTCAAGATCAAGCCAAATTTAAAATATATACAATTCACGATCATATCATAATATCTAATACACATACTTTCATAAATATGTAACATTTCAACTAGGGTATAATTTGGGGCCTTATACCTGATACCTGAATTTTAACTAAAATGTCAAAAAGCATTACAATTATAATCCAAATGTACTAAAAAATTTTTTAAGATATACCATTTTCTTGAATTTCATCTTCTTATTCTTTGCATTCATTATCTTCTCCTTATCCCTAGGAATAGTTTTAGCCTTATCCTTCTTTATCATCATGTTTCATCATGCCTTGTGACATCTTCTTTCTTACTCTATCATTAGTATCAATTCATACCTTAAGATCAACTATTCACTTATATTATCTGTTATTGATACCTCTTGGCGCTTCATTACTTCTTATCTTCCTTGTAATTTTTTTAAAAATGTCAACAATTATTCACGTATAAAATAAAATTTATAGAAATACATATTTCTATTAAGTTAGTAACTCATTACATTTGCCTTCACTACCTCTCACAAAACCTTCCTCACGTTCCTTTCAACCTTCCAACTAGTATGAAGCTTTCTGGGTGATTCTTATTTTAGTCCACCCTTCACATCTAAGATAAGTTAAGATATTATTCCATTTAATTCTTATCAAACTGTGTTTCCAAATGTTACCATAAATTGCCAATAATAACATTACCTTCAATTTTTCATACTTTTACTCTAATACATTATTATTAGATTCTAATGCCTTGTTGATGTTAATACCATCCCAAGCTATAATCCTTGTCATCTTATCCCACTTAAAGAGATAGTTTATATATATCTTGTCTAAATAAAAAATATGCAAACAAAATAAAAATTAAAGTTAAGTATTATGAATTGCACATTTTATATAGGTCTAAATATTTATTTACAATTTCAATATAGGTTTGACTAACCATCAATATAGCTAAGCATCCATCCGTACAAGGTACAACACCTTTGGCCTCTAATCTTAGAAGAATTTATAAGCATGCTTGTAAAGATGTTTCAAGATAAAAAAATCCTCATCCAAGCTACTTGTAATTTTTATTATCAACTACAAATCCAGGAACCATATGTTGATATCGTGGTTAATGTTTGGGTATAAAAATGCACCCAACACATAAAGAAGAAAGTTTCAACATAAAAACTTCCTTTGTTTGTGCTCCTCTACATTTTCTATTACTTACTTAATCATTATTTAGTGATTATTGATTCTGTACTTTTCCTGAAGGCTCAATACCTTAGCCTCATTAACTTTTGTATGGATTTGCTTTATTTTGTTTAAAATCTCCCATCGATCCATGTCATATTATCACTACAAATCTCCTATAGTTAATCGTCCCTAATTCTTTTATGATAGCTCATCTAGATTAAAGTGAAGAAAAAGCTATGAGTAGAGGTCCTTCTCACCCTCAGACGCTTTACCCCTCTAAGTTCACCAAATGGCATATTGGTGACCATTTTAGCTACTATGTACACCTTCTTTAATTAATATTGCATTCGGCAAATTTGTAAATACTTATACAATGTACTTATAATCAAAATATGTTCATATTTTATAACCAAACTTTAGTAATTTAGTTCAAATAGATCCAAATTTCATATATTTTTTACACTACAACTATGTTGACTTATCCTATTAGTGATAACATCATCCCTAACCTAGAATTTGAAGTTTCAAATCAAATTATCTTCACACCATTATCATATTTATATTAACATGTCTGCAAATTATCTCCGATTTCACCTTTATGATGTTCTTCTTACTTTCTTATGGAGAAAATGGTGATCTAACAGTGCATTTTTCTTCTTTTATAGACTTTAAGAACAAAAGAATAAATATTAACCACTCTAAACTAAATAAAAAATTAGACATAAGAAATACCATAAAATTGAAGCATATATGCAAATAAAACTAAATCAGGCTATAATGTACAAATTACCCAAATATTATAAAAAAAGACATAATTCAAAAACATGTGAATGTTCCTTAATGTTAATCCTTAAATATAAACTAATTTAACATACTGAAGAGTCATGAGAGTAATACTAAATGCATATTTAAATACATGTTTAAATATATCTCTTAGAAAAAAAATATTAACATATAAGCTCCATAAACAAATAGGAAAAAGGTGAGAGATAATATATACATACCATGTCTGCAAGTGAGTTACTAGGTCGATGAGTTAATACAACCTTAAGTTTTTCATTTCCCAACTATTCATACACCCACTACATTCTTATCTAGATTTATAATATATAAAGTAACTTCCAAGCTTGGTTCTTTACATTCTATACACTTAATGCAAGTCTTACCTTAATGGCATATATGATATTGAACTTCAATTCCTCTATAAACCTATTGAAATGTAATAAAACATATTTCTTGTCAAGTCATTTATGGTTTAACCAAACCTTTTTATAATTTTTATCTTTTAACTAGTATGTCAAATAACCTAGACACTTCAATGTGTTCAGTGGATAATTAAATAAATAGTTTTTATAATAACAAGGAATTGGCTCCATCAATTTCCTCGCTTTTTTTAATCTTTTTTTATCTTCTATAGTCAATTTCTTCTTTCTTAGTTTTCTTTTTAAGTGGACATATGATGCCTAAAATTCTTTTGCATCTAACATAGGTTGTTGGCCCCATGAACAAATTTTCCATCAACTTAAGCATAAGAGCTTATGGAAAGAATGCATAAGAAGAATTTGAGGGCATTTTCGGTATAAGGCTTAAATGACAAGGGTAAAGTGGACTTTTGGGTAAGGTATGGTGGACATGTCTT
>JAOQMS010000009.1:14521014-14540988 GCA_027563885.1 Erythroxylum longipes
ATTCTCATTAGTATCTAACTTCTCATTAGTAGTTTTTCATTATTAGTAGGGCAGATTAGATATCTCTTTTATCTCATATATAACGAGTTAACCATAATGTAAACCCACTATTCAGCCCACTATTGAGGCCCAAATTGCAACATAGCCCTCACCTAAAACTCTTCTAATTTTAATTTGTGTATTTATAACAAATCTCCCTTATAATGTTAATTTTATCAAAAATAGAGACATATTACTACACATTATCGATTTATACACTCAGAATCTTGAAATTGTCAATTTAAGCCTAAAACTAACCTAATACCCTTACTATAACTTTTTGTGCCATGAATATCTAGGCTAATCTTGATAATTCATAATTTACTTCTAGTAATGTTGTCGAATAGTTATTTGACACTAATGCAACCACTCACTTGACACTTAATCCTTAACTTATGAAATTTGTGACTATGTATAAAGGTCCAACTAAGTGATTATTGATAATGGTAATAACCTTCCTGTTTATATCTACTGATAATTTAACACTTTGTACATATATCCATCCACTTCACTTTAATGATATTTTTATTGTTCCACTTCTTACTAGAAATCTTTTATCAATAACAAATTTTATAAAAATAAATATCTTCTTATTAAATTTAACCATTTTGGTTAAATTATCATGGATATCAAAATTAAAATCTTCTTGTGGGTTCTATCCGTAATAATCTCTATCCTATGAAGATTCCTCATATATCTTGATGATTTCACAATCAATCATGCTCTACTCAATCTCTAACATTAACATCTCTATCATTCTATCAGTCAACACTTTTCAATTTATCTAATTTTTTAATCTCTTATACAACTGTCACAAGTCCCTCTATTTTTCTCTTCAAAAGAAAAATGTTCGACTTCTTTTTCTATTAATTTTCTGTATCTCTATAGAAACCATTCCAACTTATTCCTTGTGATATTTAGAGACCTTCACCATCTCTTTATCTTTTAATTGAAAAGTTCTTTTGCCCAATACCAAGCTACTTATCGCATCACTTATCATATCTCTTGCCCTCATACTATTTAATAAAATAATGGCCTCTCTGAATAAAAAATTCATCATACTAGTAAAATTGGCCTGACTTTTCTTATCTATGCCTCTCCTCCTAGCCTCACTTTTCTTACCTATGCCTCTCTGATATGTGCTTAATTGATTGTTCAATTATTTCATAACACTTAGCAATTAAGGACATGAAATTGCTTAAGATACTCACTTTGACTCATATGTGATTTTAGGCACAATTCAGAAGTAAAGAAATTAAAGTTAGTCGAAAGCTCTATATTTTGGCTATTTTTCGAAGATTCATATTCACATGTCTTCGTCAAAAACAAATGATAAATATTGGAGCAAGTAAAGATAAGAAAATCAAGATGATGAACCTACATGGAAATTGCATGTGACAGCCCCATGCAAGAATGAATTTAATGGAAAGCATTTTGGAATTATGGTAAAGCAAGTATGGAGAAAACGCATGATACAGGTGGATTAAAACAAGGATCAAAACACAGCTCATAACCAAGGAAGGAGCAGAAAACACAACACAGCACTTTCAAAGAAAAGAAAGAACAAAACACAATAGAGGAAGTAGTGAAACGCGATAAGAGAAATGACGTAGTAGCTGGGAAGCAAGGGCAGCACATATAAACACAAACAACGTCTGCGTTTCACACAGACAAAGTCTACAAAACATAGTCGTTTTCAAAAAGTGCGTATGTTTTAAAGACAATGAACAATGTAGTGGATTGAAAATTAAATAGGAAAAAGAGAGAGTAACGGTAGCCTGAGAAGGACATAAGAGAAGAATATAACAGTAGTGAGAGTTTTTAAGGGTTTCGACTGGGGTTATTCAATGGGGGCTGAAGCATTTTTTGGGAGAGACCTATAAAGGGCTAGATGTCCCGACAATAGTTCAGAGGTGATATTGACGCTGATGACCCTGGTTAAGTGTATTTCACTATTTTTGTTGTTTCTTTCTCTCATCAAAAATTAATTGTGTTACCCTATGTTAATTGCTTTAGATTTTATGTATCGATAATCGTATTCTCATTTTTGTTCGATTATTTATGTATAAACTGATTAAGTATTGTGAAAAGATGATTTTAATGCATTCATTGAATTGTTTATTTGCAAACCCATTGCTAAAATTTCGATACAATCTATAATTGTTATGTTGAAATTCATGTATACCGACTAATGATTCGTAATCATTAGGGATAACATAACCTAGGTTAAATGACACATCATATGTGGTTATTGCTATTGCCTTGATTAATTGATTTTTCTAATTCATAATGCTACTACCTAATTGAATCTAGAGATTCTATCTTTGGTTATTCGGTAGTTAGGTTTAGTTAACGATCGTATCTTAATTAAACACTAACTAAGGGAAAACTCAAGTTAATTATTAACCCACGATTAATAGTTGCTATAAGAGGTTTGAGAACAACAATTCAATGAAATATGTTTAATTAGGGTGTAGGTTGAGATTGAACCAAAGAACTGGATCCCTACCTAATTTCCCACTCTTATCTTTGTCTTTTTACATGTTTTCTTTACATTGCTTCTGTTAGTTAATTTAGCTTTATTTTATTTTCTTATTTCTAAAACCAAAAAACCTAAACACTGACTAATTTCATTTCAATAACTTTACACACACACTTTGTGACATTGAACTAGACTCACCACTATTATAGTAGTAGTCCGGTTTATTTTAACTAGCGTTATGACGCACTATCAATTTTGGCACTGTTGCTAAGGAGTGAAGTGTTTTAGGTTTTTTCATGATTTTAATTGGTTTTTTGTACATATTTGTTTTAAATTAGTTTCTTTTTAGTTATTTCTTGATCTTTTCACTTTTGTTTGGTATTTGTGTCGGAAAAAAATTGGCATGGATAAAAGTAGTTTCTTTTTTAACTCTTATTCTTAATCCTATAACCAAGGTGGGACTGATCAACCTAACTTTGGTTATAGATGAGATAACCAACAGAATTACTTTTATGATAGTTTGCAAGACACACAACAATTTCCGTGTGGACCAGAGCATCTTGCCACAAGTCATGTACACCTTTGGACAACTATATCAAGACCTGTAATGTTGGCCATCTTAAACTTCAATAGGGTATGCAGCAGCTTTAAGAAAGTAAGCAACAACTTCAACAGAATACCCTACAATTTCAACAGGATGAAAGGCAATCTTGGTTTAGTTTCTAAGATTCAGAGAGCCAACACAACTCATGTACATCTCTAGAAGAATCACTTAATATTATGGTTGCTAAAAATCTTCAAATTAAAAGATTATATAGCAATTCCAACAGAATATACAGCTGTTGTTTCTGCAAGGTTTACATCAATATGATAGGATACTCTGCAATTCCAACAAAATGCATTGCCTCGATAAGGAGATGTTACTCATATTGAACCACAAAGTATAGAGGAGAAGCCATATTAACCTAAGGTGTATCCAATAGATGTTAGTGCGAAAAATTTACAAAGTGATGAGGAGCTTAAGAATTTTGAGGCCAATCCTCAACAAATTGCTTGTGAAGAAGTTAAGGTGAAGCTCAAAGCTGAACATGATATGTCTTTTAACTCGAAGGTGAGTACTGATTCCATGATTATTTTTAACACTAACTCTTTACCTTTACCTAGCATATTAGAAGAATCAAACAGAGAAGAAAAAGGTGAAGAGACATTTGAGATCTTTCAAGAAAGCATAGACTCAATAAAAATCGAAAGTCTAAGGATAGAGAGGATACTGAATGCGAATGATAATCAACTAAGGCCCTGTCCTAAAGTACCTTACGTGGAGGAACCGTGTGTGCTACCAAAAGATCATAATTTTGTCATGTAAGGAGAAAAAGGAGTCAAGCTAGTGACACTAAACAAAGGCACTTCTTGGGAGGAACCCAAAGGAAGTAAATTTCTTTTCTTTACATTTTCGCATTACTTTTTATTTGAATGTGTGTTTCTATGTTAGTTTGTTTCTTACTTGTTTTTAAGTTTTCAATCAAAATGAGAGAAAGAATAAAACAAATGAAACAAACATTCTCATTTTCTATTGCTTCTAGGATTATATAGTCATGATTAGAGAATGAGTTAACTAGAGAATTTGATAACAACTTTAGCATGTAATTTTACTTTTGTGATTGGTCGATGTTCATTATCTTTAAAAGTGCGATGACTAGTGGTAGACAAAGCCAGTGAGATTTCGAGCCTTGTTAGACTGACACATTCATATCAATCTCATTGTCTTTTGATAATGTGTGACCTTCATGACATGTAAATCCTGATTTTGCCTTGAATTTTTATTCGAGACCACTTTTTATTACATTTCTTAACATGTAAATTATTAGGCATTCTTTGTTTCATAAGCTACATTAGCCAAATAGCCTACCTCATTAACATGATTATTCCCTTATTAAGCCCTCTTTTATCCTTATTAACCTTTCTTTTTATGTCAACCACATTACACGCTTTATACTTGACCAAATGTCCTACCCAAGCCATAAAGATAGTGGAACATTTGTGATTGTTGAGTTTGTAGATGTACAAAATTCTAAGTGTGGGGGTGTACATATATGTGCATTGGCTATAATGATTGGGATGTTATTTTATGTCTTATCATTGAAATTCTCATGTTAATGTCGTTTCTTTTAATGTTTATTAAAAAAGGAAAAGAAAGAAAGAAAAGAGAAAAGAAAAAAGAAAAAGAATAAAAAGAATAAAAAATTTTAAGTAAATGTATCAAGGAGTAAGTGCGTATTTGGTTTGCAAGGTTATTCATATCTAATGCATCCTCCTAAAGTTGTATTGAATGGGTTATTTGTGTATGTTGAATATGAGGTAGATGTTGGCTTGGAAGGGTCACTCTTTATGGTTTTAATGTATTGTCATCAATTATATGAGTGATCCCCTCGAATTGGTATAGACTTCATGTGGTTTATGTATGTGAGCTCAAGTTTGAGTTGTGAAACTTGTTTTTGCATTCATTATAGTGGATGTAAATAATTGTGAGTAAATGTTGGTTGTTAAACTTGATAGTACATTGAGTGTTGCTTGTTTCACTAACCTTAATTGCTTTCAAGTTACTTGACCCAAATACATCTTACCTTACCTTTACCTATATTACAACCTTGAAAAGTCCTTTGATTCAAGATTTTGCATGTGAACATAAGTGTTGGAGAAATGAAATGATATGCAAAGTTGTGGATTGTCATGATCATGAATGGTGTTGAGTGTACCCGTGGATATATTTTAGTTAAACACATTTTCTGAGTCCACCATTAGATTGCTCAGTTTTTGAAGATGATGAATGTTAATTGATCATGAGTAAAATCTTGGAGTGTTAATTTCTTGCTATGATTTTTGAAAGTCATTTATATTTGTTTATGATTATGTATTCTTGGAATGTATAGGAAATGAGTTAGTGTTTTTAATTTTGAGCTTAATTTTGAGGCTTTTCCCAATGACAACCAAAAGCTAATTATTGGGTAAATGGATATGTTCTTAATTAATTGTTTAATTATTTCATAACACTTAGTGATTAAGGATATGAAATCGCTTAAGATGCTCACTTTAACTCATATGTGATTTTAGGCACAATTCGAAAGCAAAGAAGTTAAAGTGAGTCAAAAGCTTTATATTTTAGCTATTTTCCAAAGATTCATATTCACTTGTCTTTGTCGAACAAAAATGATAAATATTGGAGCAAGTAAAGATAAGAAAATCAAGATGATGAAGCTATATGGAAATCACATGTGACAGCCCCATACAATAATGAGTTTAATGGAAAGCATTTCGGAATTATAATAAAGCAAGTATGGATAAAACGCATGCTACAGGTGGATGAAAGCAAGGACCAAAACACAGTGCACAGCTAAGGAAAGAGCAGAAAACGAAACACGGCATTGTAAAAAAAAAGAAGAACGAAACACAGTAAAGGCAAGAGCGAAAGGCGATAAGAGAAACAACGTAGCAGATGGGAAGCAATGGCAGAACATCTTGTTTGCATTTCATGCAGACATTTTCAAGAGGTTCGTAGGTTTCAAAGATAGTGATCAATGTAGTGGACCGAAAATTAAATAGGAAAAAGAGAGAGAAGCGATCGCGTGAGAAGGACAGAAGAGAGGAATATAATAGTAGTGAGAGTTTTAAAGGGTTTCGACTGGGGTTATTCAATGGGGACTGAAGCATTTTTTAGGAGAGACCATAAAGGGCTAGACATCCCGATGCTAGTTCGGAGGTGACATCAACGCCAAAGACCCAGATTAAGTGTATTTAACTGTTTTTGTTGTTTCTTTCTCTCATTAGAAAATTGATTATGTTATCCTATGTTAATTGATTTGGGTTTTGAGTATGGATAATTATATTCTCGTTAATTTTTGGTTATTTGTGTATAAACCCATTGGGTATTGTGAAAATATTATTTTAATGTGTTCATTGAGTCGTTTATCTGCAAATCCATTGCTAGAATCTGTAATTGTTATGTTGAAATTCATGTTTATCGACTAATGATTCATAATCATTAGGGATAACATAACCTAGTTTAATAACGCATCATATGTAGTTATGGACTTGATTAATTGGTTTTGCTAATTCATAATGCTACTATCTAATTGAATCTAGAGATCGTATCCTAGGTTATTTGGTTGTTAGGTTTAATTAACAATCATATCTTGATTAATCACTACCTAAGGAAAAACTCAAGTTAATTATTAACCCACGATTAATGGATTCTATGAGAGGTTTAAGAACAACAAATCAATGAAATATAGTTAATTAGGGTAACAACAAATCAATGAAATATAGTTAATTAGGGTGTAGGCTGAGATTGAACTAAAGAACTAGATCCCTACCGAATTCCCCACTCTTATCATTTTTTTATATGTTTTCTTTACATTGTTTTTGTTATTTATTTTAGCTTTATTTTATTTTCTTATTTCTAAAACCAAAACCCCCCTAAACCTAAATACTGATTAATTTCATTTCAACAAGTTTACATACACTCTCTGTGGGATCAACTTAGACTCACCACTACTATAGAAGTAGTCTAGTTTATTTTGTCAAGCGTTATGACGTGCTAGCACTCTCTTCCTAAGTCCTTCCAGTTTGAAGCCTCCTCTACTACTGTCTATATTATTAATACATTATCTACTCCTATCTTTCACCATAATTTCCTATATGAACTACTCTTTCTCACCAGATTAAGCGTCTCTTGTCTTTGTGTTTTTAGTTATACCTAATTTCCTTTTCCATTTTCCATTTATTATGATAAGCTTACACCAAAATCTATATCATGTGTCTTCCTAGGTTATTGTCTCAATATAAAGGCCATCTCTATTTGACCTATAAACTTCCAAACTTTACATCTCTCATTATATTCATTTTCTTGAAAATGACTTTTCATTATCAAATCCTCCTTTATTACTCCGTATTCCTCTTCATCTTCTGCTCCTCCACCCCCTTCACTCTATCTTACTCCTACACCACAATCAACGCTTTAACATCCTATGATCACTCATTTATGTAATCATACCCTAATTCCTTAAAATGTTTTTTTGACTATGTCATTTATTTTACGACCACCACAACTCTTATGAACCTAATCTTACTTCCTTTACTGAAGCCAATAAATTTCTTCAGTAAGATTAAGCGAAGCTTGATAAGTTTAAATGTTTTCACCCAAATAAACCTAACATCCTATGATCACTCATATATGTAATCATACCCTAATTCCTTAAACATTTTTTAACTATGTCATTTATTTTACCACCACCACAACTCTTATGAACCTAATCTTACTTCCTTTACTGAAGCCGATAAATTTCTTCACTAAGATTAAGCCAAGCTTGATGAGTTTAAAGGTTTTCATCCCAAATAAACCTAAAATTTTATTCCTCTACCACCAAATGTTAACATTGTCAACCGTAAATGATTTTTTTATATAAACATAAACTTAATGGTTCCCTTAGGAGCTATAAAGCTCACTTATTGTTAAGAGATATCATTATGCTCCTAGTATTTATTATTTCAAACCTACCACTATTTGCATCATTCTCAATCTTTCTCTTTCTAATGATTGTTTCATTCTTTAGCTTGATGTTAATATATTTTTTCATGATAATCTCAAAAAACCAATCTTTATAACCATCCTCCTAGGTTTGTAGATCTTTACCATCCTTGTTATGTTTGTTATCTTGAAAAAGTTCTTTATGTCTCAAATAGCTCTTCATACTTGGTTTTATCGTTTAACGTAAAAATTCACGAACTTGATTTTACTTATAATTTGACATTTATTCTTTTTATTCACTCCACCTTATCTCATATGACTTTCCTTTATTCTATATGAATGATATTTTGGTTATAGGTTCTTTACTCACCTTCATTAATTCCTTTATTCGTGACCTTAACTGTTCGCTTAAGATTACACACGCTAAGTTTTACTATTTATAACCTCGGTAAATTCCACAAGGGCACAGGTCGTTCGTATAGTACCTAAGGTGTCGATCCCACGAGGAAGGGAACTAGTCCTAAAATCTAACGACAGTTAAGTTCGCAATACCTAATTAAACAACTACTGCATAAATTAAAATTAATCAATAATAAAATATGAGAAATTAAAGCACCAAAAGAATGAACAAAATCCAACTCACACAAATAATCTGAATTTCAACCTAGAAGTGACCAATTGAGAGAAAGGGGGAATTTTTTTGAAATTAAAGAGAATCTATCCAATTAAGTAATTTTTGATTTAATAAGCCTAGACGATCCTATTGTGAATTACTCTCTTCGATTTATAATTCTTAACCCTAATTAATAATCCCTAATTAAAATTATGAAAATTGCAATCTCTAGATCTACAATTGGTCTGAAACCCAAATTAGTTCTAACTTTGTCTATTAACCTACTAGGAATCTATGCTCAATCTCTTGTTATATGACTCTACCGGTTTGATTCAACTCTCTAATTATCAATTTACCTAAGTCTCATTAACCTAAATTGATGATTTTCACCAACTCACCCTCTTAGTTTATTTCCAAGTTATGAAGAATCAAATTGAATCACAATTAAATCGAATAGTAACACAATCAAATAAATTTTATTAATCTCAAGAACAAAAACCCAAAGGTGAGTTTAGACAAAAAAAATCAACACTCAACAACAATATTTCTAATCAATCTCCAAATCTCATATATCAATGAAATTAAAATAAAAACTAGAAAACACTGTCGGAATGGATCTCGAGGTCGTAACTACAGAAAACCACCTATTTCAGAAAGTACGTAACATCAAGCATGTCTCCGTGCCTCTCTTTCTTCGTCTCCTTCCTCGATCTCTATTTAGGTCTCTCTCAGATTTTCAACAAAATCTCTCTTTTGCATAGCTCTCTTGGCTCTCTAATGTCTGTTGGTGGCTACTAGGTGTTGTTCTATTTATTCTATAGCAGCCCTAGGTCAAACTCAGGGTTGAAACGGTCCAAAAAATCACCCAAAAATTGAGTTTTTATGTC
This sequence comes from Erythroxylum longipes, assembly GCA_027563885.1. NCBI lineage: Eukaryota > Viridiplantae > Streptophyta > Magnoliopsida > Malpighiales > Erythroxylaceae > Erythroxylum > Erythroxylum longipes. The sequence goes on from JAOQMS010000009.1 coordinate 14,530,560, forward strand.
AGCCTGACACAAGGAACAACGGGACCCTTCCTACCGCGATTATGGCCCTTCCTGCCACGATCATGGCAGGCACTTTAACCTTTCTGTCACGATCGTGGCCTGAAGTGCATGATCATGGCCTAACTTGATGCTCTCTGTCACGATCGTAGCCTAGCAGCTGCTGGATCTTCCTCTTCTGTCATGATCATGGCCAATGTGCACGATCATGGCCTATGTCTTTTAGCCCAAAACTCTTCAAATCTTCATCGTTCTTCCCCGTTTACCCTACAACACTAACACACATCAAGGTACCTCAAAAATATACAAATTAAGCTCAAAGATTCAAACTAACCTCTAAAAAACACTTAAACACAAAAACTAACCTAATTAAACCCTAAATGCATACTCAACACTCAATTTAACACAAAATGCATAACAAATTAAACCCTAAAATATCATACAAAACACTACTATCAACATCCCCACACTTAAAGATTTGCTTGTCCTCAAGCAAACAACAAAACAACACCTAACAAAACAAACACACCATGCAATAATGTGATTATGGCTCTAATATTCATGAACTAAATTTAATCTTGGACACACCCTTTCTAATTATGTCAAATCATTAACATACAAAATATGCATCTAGAGCTTTGAACTAAATATACAACTAACTCAAGACCACATGTTAACCTATTTACTCATTTTAATTGTGCACACACATTAATACGTTTTTAGTCCCTCAAACTCAGTAACTGTTCCTAGGTATAGTTCCATGAAACTTCAAGCCTATCATAAGTCTGATAGGTATTTATTTAAAAACACAATTTTTATTTTTATTTATTTATTATTATTATTTGTTTTCACATGGGAATTAGCCTTTTACTCGGAGGTAAACATTTGTGATGAATGTCGATCCGATTACTCGACTAAGTCATTTATTAACAGCTTGGTTGAAATGTCATTATAGCCTTTTTACACGAAGGCACACATTTGTGATGCGTGTCGATCCGGTTACTTAGCTACATCACATTTTCAACTGGCTACTAGCTCTATTCATAACTCGAAGGCTAGCATAATAGTGATTATTGAATTTAACACTCTTTTTATTATTTTTTTATTGCCTACCTTGTTGTTTTAAACTATTCGTTTCCATGAAAAAATACTAGTTAAGCTACTTAGCTAAAAGGCCTCAAATTATGAATGAATGTGACAATATATAGGGTGTTAAATTTACACTAAGTCCTAATTAGGCTGTATATTTATCCAAAGGTCCCCTAATTCACTAATTCCATGTGCTAATGATTGTTCACAACCTAATAGACTATGTCCAAAATTTAAAAAAAAATCACTCAATTTAAGCCATTGACGCATTTACACACTTCACACCATGCAACCTAATACTATCATACAGTATGCAAAATTCATATACAAAAGAAAAATATACAATCCTTCCCCACACTTGAACAACACATTGTCCTCAATGTGAGAAGGAAACATACATGGCACATACATAAACGAAATGTGAAAACAGAAATGAAAATAACGAAGTATAGATCAAAGTAACGATAAAAATAAAAATAAAAATAAAAATAAACAAAAAATAAACAACACAAAACAAAATAGAAATGGAGAAAAAAATTATAGGTTAGATTTGGATCCTAAAGAGATAGGGGTGGTGAGGGTGTGAGAGGTGGTAATTGAATCCCCTGAGCTTCGAAATATCGACAGTATATTGAAAATAAATAAAACTACTATCACTAATATTTTCAAACAAAATCTAGCTACTTGCTGGTTTATAGTCCTTAGCTTGACCTTTAATTCAGGAGGCATTTTCAAGTAGTTGGCGACAAGGAAATCACTTCCTTATCTGTAGGAAGTGCTCCTCCAAAATATAGCTTGCACCGATGCCCATTGACTTTAAAAGTCTCTTTATTAACATTTTCCAATTTGAGAGCTCCATGATCGAAAACTTGAATGACCGTGAATGGTCCACTCCATTTAGACTTCAATTTCCCTGGAAATAACCTTAACCGAGAATTATATAGTAGAACGGTGTCCCCTACTTTGAAATCCTTTTGCTCTAGAAAAGTGTCATGCCATTTCTTAACCTTTTCTTTGTAGAGTTTGACATTCTCATAGGCATTAAAATGAAACTTTTTAAGCTCGTCTAGTTGTAGGAGTCTCTTCTCGTCATCTTGCTTCCAATTAAAGTTTAATGTTTTGATTGCCCCGTATGCTCGATGCTCTAATTTGATCGGTAGATGACATGCTTTCCCGTACACAAGTCTGTACGGAGTTGTTCCAATAGGTGTCTCAAAAGTTGTCCTATAGGCCCATAAAGCATAATCCTGCTTTACTACCCAATCCTTTAGAGAATTGTTCACTATCTTTTCTACAATTCGTTTTAGCTCTTAGTTGACTACTTCCACTTGGCCACTAGTTTGCGGATGGTAAGGTGTATCCACTCGATGGCGTACCCCGTATCATTTTAGGAGGGCATCAAAGGATTTGTTGTAAAAATGTGTGTCTCCATCACTTCTTACTGTACGTGGCACTCCAAACCAATTAAATAGCCATTTAATGAACTTTTGTACCACCTTCCCATCATTTTTTCGGAGATGCTATCACTTCGGCGCATCACGACACATAATCGACTCCCACCAAAATGTACATATTCCCCATCAAAGATGAAAATAAAGTCAATGCCCCAAACATAGAAGACCTCTACCTCTTGAATATTTAATAACAGCATCTCATCCCTCTTAGATATGTTACCTATCCTGTGGCATCGACCACATTATGCTTCATAGGTTTAATCATCCTTAAACAGTTGTGGCTAGTAAAATCCACTTTTAAGTATTTGAGTCATCGTTTTGTTGGCTCTATAATATCTAACATATTGACCTTCATGACATTGCTTCAAGATGTCTAACATTCCCTCATCCGGAACACAACGTCACATTAACCCCTCTGTATAAGTTCTATATCGGGTTGGTTCATCCTATATATAGCAATTACAATCATATAAAAACTTCTTCTGTTATTGGTAAGAGAGATCTGAGGGAAGTTTACCACTTGCCACATAATTGGCGATATCTGCAAACCATGGTGTAGTCAAGCTCTCGAGTGACATCAGCGTTTCATCGGGAAAATTCTCGTTAATATCATTACTTGGCTTGCATTTCCCTCCCTCAAGTTTGGATAGGTGGTCAGCTATTATATTTTCAGCTCCCTTTTTATCTCTCACTTCTAAATCGAATTCTTGCAAAAGTAACTCCATCGAATTAACTAGGTTTTGCATCTTTCTTGTTGAAAAGGTATTTTAGTGCTGCGTGGTCGGTGAATACAATCACCTTTGATCCCAAAAGGTATTGTCAAAACTTATCACATGCATACACTACTGCTAGTAATTCCTTTTCTGTAGTGGTGCAATTCAGTTAGGGCCCTGCAAGAGTCTTACTAGCATAGTAGATTGCATGCAACTCCTTGTCTTTCTATTGACCTAAAACACAACCTATGGCCTGATCACTTGCATCACACATTATTTCAAACGGTGTCTAGTTGGGTGGTGATAAAATTGGTGCTGAGTTAATGCCTCCTTTAGAGTATTGAATGCAGACATACACTTATCTTCAAACATGAAGGGTACATCCTTGACTAAGAGGTTTGTTAAAGGTCCTACAATTTGTGAAAAATCCTTGATGAAGCGTCGGTGAAGCCTAGCATCACCTAAGAATCCTTGCACACCTTTTACATTACTTGGTGGTGGAAGCTTTTCTATTACCTCTATCTTTGCTCTGTTAACTTCGAACCTTAATGTGAAATTTTATGACCTATCACTATCTCTTATTGTACCATAAAATGGCATTTATCCCAATTCAGCACCAGATGTGATTCTTCACACCTTTTAAGCACTCTATCCAAATTAGTTAAACACATTTCAAAAGAGTCTCCAAAGATTGAAAAGTCATCCATGAATACCTCTATTATATCTTCTATCATGTCCGTGAAAATTGACATCATGCACCTCTGAAATGTGGCTGGGGCATTGCAGAGTTAGAAGGGCATCCATCTGTATACAAATGTACCATACGGGCAAGTGAATGTGGTTTTATCCTTATCATCAGGGTAGATAAAGATTTGATTGTAACCTGAGTATCTGTCTAAGAAACAATAGAACGAATGGCCAGCTACCCTTTCTATCATCTGGTCTATGAATGGGAGAGGAAAGTGATCATTCTTAGGAGGCGGTTGGTTCGTATAGGGGAATGGTAATAGGAATGAAATTGAATATAGTGAGGAATGGGAATAGATATTATCATTATAATTATGATGGTCGGTTAAAGGGAAAGAATGATTATCATTATCATTGATAGTGGTTGGTTTGTAAAAAATATTGAGAAATAAAAACTTTTTATATTTTAACTATCAATATATTGTAATTAATTTTAATTAATTATATTGTAACTAATTAATTAATTAATTATATTTTAATTAATTTTAATTAATTAATTATATTGTACTTTATTATATTGTAATTTATTATATTTTAATTAATTGTTAATAATATTTTAATTAATTATATTGTAATGTAATCAATTAATTAATAACTATATTTTAATTAATTATATTGTAATTAATTATATGTTAGTTAATTAATTAATTACAATATTTTAATTAATAAGTGAATTATATTTTAATTAATTATATTGTAATTAATTAATTAATTACAATATTTTAATTAATGAATGAATTATATTTTAATTAATTATAATGTAATTAATTAAGTAATAATATTATTTTAATTAATTATATTGTAATTAATTATACTTTAATTAATTTATTGTATTTAATTAATTAGTATTAAAAATATTTTTTTAAAATGAACTACTAAGTTATTCATAATAGGGCACTTTATAAAACAATGATACCCATTCCTTTAGATTATGAGAGGAATGGGGTATTACCCAAAAATGGGTAATCAAAGTAATAACACACACTATAATCATAATCCCTTACCAAACTTAATATTTCATTCTATACCCATTCCTCTTTTTTCATACCCACTAAACAAGCACACCCTTAGTCACATAATTAAGCTTCCGATAATCTATCCATACTCGCCATCCTGTGACTATTCTTGTAGAAATTACTTCTCCACTTTCTCTTTCTATCACCTTCATTCCTCTCTTTTTAGGTACGCATTGCACTGGGCTGAGCTACTCATTATCAGAGATGGGATAAATTATCCCTGCATCAAGGAGTTTAATGATTTCCTTCTTGACTACTTCCTTCATGTTAGGGTTCAACCTCTGTTGACGCTCCTGCACCATTTTACAGTCATCCTCTAAATTTATCCAATGCATGTAAACATTCAGACTTATTCCTCGAATGTCAGCAATCTGCCATTTGATAGCTTTTATCCGCTTCTTGATGACCTCTGCCACTTTACTTTCCTGTTTTTCACTCAATTGATTAGAGATTATTATTGGTAAGGTTTTACCTTTACCAAAAAAGGTATACCTGAGGTATGTAGGTAAAGACTTAAGTTCTAATATCGGAGGCTTCTCTGAGGATGGTAGAGTGGGTGCTTCAGCCCTAACTAATTTGTCTTGATGCACTGGAACATCTATTCCCTCTATCTCATCATCTTCTGTAGATTCAGGATTCTGGTGTTCATTGTCATCCTCTACTTCTAAAGACTTCACTTCTACAATGCAACTCTTAATTCTCGCAGTTGATGATCTAATATTTCGACCTTCATGTATGCACTTCTCGTTATTGGATTCTTTAAGGCCTTATTCATATTGAATTCAACCTGATCTTCTCCTATTCGAAGTGTCAATTTGCCTTCGTGAACATCAATTATGGCCTTTCCCGTATTCATAAAAGGTCGAACCAAGATTAGTGGGCAATTTTTATCTTCTGCAAAATCCAGAACCACAAAATCTACTAGAATAATAAACTTGTCCACTCACATCAGTACATCTTCCACTATTCCCAACGGCCTTTTAATGGACTGGTCTGCCAATTGAATTAGCATCGAGGTAGGCTTGACCTCTTCTAGTCCTAATTTCCTGAATATTGACAAGGGCATAAGATTGATGCTAGCTCCCAGATCGCACAAGCACTTGGTGAATTCCAGTTCACCAACCACACAAGGTATTTTGAAACTTCCTATATCTTTCAATTTTGAAGGCATTTGACTGGTGACTGTTGAACTGCAAGTGCCAGTCAAGGCTACCATCTGATTTTCCTCCTAAGTAAGCTTCTTAGATAATATCTCCTTTAAAAATTTTACGTATTTTGGCATATGTTCTAACGCCTCAACAAAGGAGAGATTTATCTGTAGCATCCTTAGCTTCTCAATGAACTTTGTAAATTGTCCATCTAACTTTTTCTTTTGTAATCATTGAGGAAAAGGTACCTTGGATTGATATGGTCGAGGTGCAACATATGGAGGGTATTCGCTCATGCCCACTTCCTTCTCCTTTTCTTGATTCTCCTCTACTGGCTAGGTGGGCTCCTCTCTTGTCGTTATAGGCGTTCAATTTCCTTCCCACTCCGAAGTGTGATAGCCTTTAACTGCTCCCTTGATTTTTGTCTAAAAGTGCTGGGAATATTTCCCAACTTCTACATAGAAAAGGCATTTGTCAATTGACTCACTTGGGCTTCTAAACTATTAATGGAAGATACATCTCTCTTAGTTACTTGCTCAAATTTATCTTCCAACTTCTTGTTTGCATCATCTAAAGTCCCAAGCTTACCTAAAATTCTGTCCAATTTTGAATCCATCGAGCTTGTTTTGTCCTGTTAGAAAACAAGCTCGATTATCCTTGAGGTCTGAACTTCCCTCCATTATTTTTGGAGTAGGGACTATTACCCCCTCCACGTCCAATTTGGGCTCCCATGTAATGAACTTGCTCTGGGTTGTCTTCTCTCATCAAAAATCAGTCCACCATATCATGATCCAACTGGCCACATAGCTCGTACTTCAGCTGCGCGGCCTTTACCATAGCTGAGGATGACGCCTTCATATTACTGAGTTGTTGCATCAATTTGTCGATCTTAGCTTACATCTCTATCATCTGATCTGCAACAATAACTCCCTTCTTCTCCGTAAAGTTAGTAGGTTGCCTACTATGTTCACTAGCCTATAAGCAACTATTGCTAGCCATCTCCTCTATTAATTCCTCTACTTCATCGACCGTCTTTCTCATTAAAGATCCTCCCGACATCGCATCGATGGTGCCTCTAGTCTGTGGGTTTACTTCATTATAAAATGTCTATAGTAGGAACTCCTTGGGTAAATTGTAGTGTGGGCATCTCCTCTGCAGATCCTTGTAACGCTCCCACGCTTCATAAATGGACTCCCCGTCACCTTATTGGAAATTTGTAATTTCCTTAATAATTTTAGTGGTCTTTATTAGTGGGAAGTATTTATCTAGGAAGGCACGCATTAGCTGGTCCCATGCCGTAATGTTAGTAGGGCTCAGTGAATGATACCAAACCTTCACTCTATCCCTAAGCATAAAGGAAAATAGCCTAATTCTCACTGTGTCTTCCGACATCTAGTGATACCGGAAAGTATTACAGATCTTGAGAAAACTCATGATGTGAGCGTTTGAGTCTTTATTTGTAAGTCCATAGAATTGGACATTCTGTTGAAGCATGTTCAGGAGGGCTAGCTTAATTTCAAAAGAGACCACTTGAATAGGCAGTCTAGCCACTCCTTAGTTCGTAAGATTGAATCCTGACCTCATAAAATCCATAAGGGCCCTCGGTTGTTGCCTGCCTGGGTTGACTTCTTGATCTATGTTTCGTTGGAACTCCTCGGTCATTTGTGCTTTCTCGATCTCTTCTTCTTCTTCTTGTCGAGCTTTCCTAAAGGTTTGTTCTAAACATGTTATGTCTAAATCTAAAGTCTCCGCTGCACGACTTGAACCCCTCGTGACTCTTGTGTTCATACAAGAGCAAGATTCCTAAGTAAACTAACGAAAAATGAAAACAAAGAAAAAAAAAGGAAAACAAAATTAACTATTCTAACGCCTTAAACTATAGAACTAAGTTGCCTTCTCCAGCAACGGCGCCAAAAACTTGTTCGCCTGAAGTTACATATGCTAAGTTTTATTATTTATAACCTCGGTAAATTCCACAAGCATATGGTTCGTTCACGTAGTACTTAAGGTGTCGATCCCACGAGGAAAGGAACTAGTCCTAAAATCTAACGACAACTAAGTTCGCAATACCTAATTAAACAACTACTGCAGAAATTAAAATTAATCAAGAATCAAATATGAGAAATCAAAGCACCAAAAGAATGAACAAAAGCCAACTCACACAAATCATCCGAATTTTAACCTATAAGTGACCAATCGAGAGAAAGGAGGAATTTATTTGAAATTAAAGAAAATATACCCAATTATGTAATTTTCGATTTAACGAGCCTAACAATCCTAGGGTGAATTACTCTCTCTCGAGTTATAATTCTTAACCCTAATTAATAATCCCTAATTCAAATTAAAATTGCGATCTCTCGATCCGCAATTGATCCAAAACCTAAATTAGTTCTACCGTTGTCTATTAACCTAACGAGAATCTATGCTCGATCTCTCATTACACGACTCTACCAGTTTGATTCAACTCTCTACCTATTGATTTGCCTAACTCTCATTAACCTAAATCGATGATTTTCACTAGCTCACCCTCTCATTTTATTGCCAAATTATGAAGAATCAAATTGAATAATAACACAATCAAATAAATTTTGTTAATCTGAAGAACAAAACCTCGAAGGTGAGTTTAGACAAAAAAAACATCAAAACTCAACAACAATTTCTAATCAATCTCCAAATCTCATATATCAATGAAATCAAAATAAAAACTAGAAAATACTATTGGAATGGATCTCGAAGATTGCAACTGCAGGAAACCACTTGTTACGGGAAGTATGTCACGTCAAGCGTGTCTCCGTGCCTCTCGTCCTTCGTCTCCTTCCTCGATTGCCTTATCTCTATCTAGGTCTCTCTCGGATTTTCAGAAGAATCTCTCTTTTGTGCAGCTCTCTCGGCTCTTTAATATCTGCTAATGGCTACTAGGTATTGTTATATTTATTCTGCATCATCCCTAGGTCAAACTTAGGGTCGAAATGGTCCAAAAAATTACCCAAAATTTGAGGTTTCATGTTAGCTCGATGCATGGCACGATCGTGGCCGACACTTTAACCTTTTTGTCACAATCGTGGCCTAAAGTGCCAGATCGTGGCCTGACTTGACGCTCTCTATCATGATCGTGGCTTCTGGTGCACAATCGTGGCCTGGCTACTGCTGAATCTTCCTCTTCTGTCACGATCGTGGCCAATATGCACGATCATGGCCTATGTTTTTTAGTCCAAAACTCTTTAAATCTTCATCATTCTTCTTCGTTTACCCTACAACACTAACACACACAGTATGGTACCTCAAAAATATACAAATTAAGCTCAAAGATTCAAACTAACTCATAAAAAATACTTAAACACAAAAACTAACCTAATCAAACCCTAAATACATACTCAACACTCAATTTAACACAAAATGCATAACAAATTAAACCCTAAAATATCATACAAAACACTACTATCATTAAAATCACCTTTTCCATTAAAAACCTAACTCATGTTCGATATTTAATTGGCATTAAAGCCATACCCCTTCATTGGCATCAAAGCCATACCCATTATCAATGGCCCTTTACTTACCCAAATGTAATACATTAAAGGCCTTCTTAATTGCACATGCCTTGACAACTCCAAACCTATTAACACACCCATTACCCCCACTCTACCTCTCTCTAAAAGCCATAATCATCCTCTTATTTATCCTACTGAATATTGTAGCACAGATAGTGTTTTTTAATACATGTGCCTTACTTACCCTAATATCCAATTCAAAGCAAACAAAGTTTCCCTACTTTTAACATTACCTACCAATATTCATTGGATCATAATTAAATGGATTGTACAATATTTTATATCTACTTCCTCTTATGACATTCACTTAACAAGAATTACCTGACCATACAAGCCTATTATGACACTGACTAGACTAGTTGTCCCAAGAAACATCATTCAACCTCTTAAAGTACCAAGGGACAACCCATTACTGCTAGGTTTGCTATTAAAGTCGAGCATAAGAGTATGAAACTTGCTATTGCTAAAATATGTTTGATCATTTCTCTTGTTACTGAAATAAACTTGTCTCACATCAAACTTACATTATGGTACAATAATCTTGGGATTACCTTCCTTCCTTGCTTCAAATCCAATTTCTCATGCTTGTACAAAGCATATTGAGATTGACATCTGTAACATCCCGTTTCCATATAATGGGTTGAATTATAGAAACGAGTACACGTGAGAAATTAGGAAAACGCGTCTCATGCTCATGCAATTGTGAATAGTGAT
>JAOQMS010000009.1:14541088-14563794 GCA_027563885.1 Erythroxylum longipes
TGTTGCATGAATTGAGTGGACCATCGATGATGGTCACCTCACTGAGTTCGCAAAACTCACCTAAAATTTGCAATTATTTTTCAGGGCTTAGAAGAATACCCCGTTAGGCAACGGGAGTATGCCTATTGCATGCGAGACAGGATTAGAGGTCGGGATCAGTTCGCGTCTGCATTGGCTTTCTTTATTTGTCACTAAATGTATTTTCCGCAAATTGTTGTATTATTTGAAATCAAATATTACAGTTTGTAATTTTTGTAATCGAATATCTTAATTTGTAATAATTTTGGGAAATTGAAAATGAATGATATGGTTCGTATTGTGTAATTTGAAATGGGCCCAAGTGGCAAATAAAATTTTTTGTTGATTTTGTTTATGTTGTATCAATTAGTTATAAAACAAAGTGGATCGTTGTGCTATTGATTTTCTGTTTTTGTTTTTTTTTTAAATGTATACCGAGGTCTAAGTGTTAAGTGATGTGGCACGCCACCCTCGCGGGGTACGAATTCGGATATCACCATCGATATCGGGTTTAGGTCCAGCAAGAGTGGGGTGTCACAACATCAATTTTGCTTGAGACTTGGTCAATAAAAATGCTCTCTTCATTAAACATATTTCTTTTTCTGACCAAATTATTGATGTCTTAACTAAAACCTTAGCATCATCTACTTTTTATTGAATTTGAGGCAAGTTCATAAGTGCTTGATCGGGCTAATAACACTTAAAGATTTTCATAGAATTTTAATTTTATTTCCTTATGTTTGAGTGATAGGCATAATAATAAATTATTAACTATTATTATTATTATATGTTAAATATGATTAGGAAGGATAGATTTTTTATCTCCACAACTTGTATATAAAGGCAACTTAACTTTCATTTCATTAATGAAAGTTACACTTTATTTACTATACATATACTCTTTCAGTTCGGATGTTAACGAGCAATTGTGATCTAAAAAGAGGTGAGAAAATGAACTAAACTTTGTGCGAAATCTCATGATAGGGACATTAGTAATCATTGAATTAGTGTTATAAGATTACTTATTGGTAAATCAATTTGTAATTAGGTTCATTAGTCTTTTACCTTGTTTGTCAACATTAACATTTTCTTGTTTATTTGATCACGCTAGTCTAGTTCGATTATTTTCTGACTGGTAACGTTTCAGTTTTCCATATTATAGGATTAATTGTAAGTTTTGAAAGATCAAATAGCTTGATTGAATAATTATCACACAAATAGCATGCAATAATGAATCAAAACTGTGACCATTAGCATACATATTCGTTTTGTAACTTTTGTCTGAATTCAATTTATCCTCCATTGGAACAGATTCTCACGTCATTTAATTTAGTTAGCTAGGTAGAATCTACTTTATTGATTGTAACAGACACTAAATGCAGTAAAGTTGATGGAACGTGCAAGAGCCAAGAGGGTGTTTTCCAGCAAAGGCCTTGACATGACTCACTAGAAGCCTAATAATTGGGCTTTGCTTGGAAATACTCTTGTATAAGTTACCTTTGCCTCTTCCATATAGGCAATTGCTTGCTAGCGCTCCTCAACTCTAAAAGCGTGTCCTCTGGCTTCCATGAATGAAATTGACATGGATATTCCATGCTCTCTGCCAAGAGAAAACAGTTGTTTGTTGAAGATCAAAGACAGTTAGCTTTTTGTAGTTCTCCATAATCCCGAGTAAGTTCTCTGAAGTGTGATTTTACACAGGAAAGTGAGTCCAGGCCCGCTGGAGAGATTTAATCCAAAGAATTATTTGTGCTTTCCCGGTGGAGATTTAAAGAGTTATTACCATTTCATGACAATGCATACGTACTTATGTTCGTCATCAGCATCAAAGGTTTGAGTGACATTGTTAACGCCGAAACTTTGCACATATGTTTCTCTTCTCAGGACCATATGCAAACACTGAAATGACCCTTTTTACGATTTGCGGTTCTTGGGGATAAAAGGTACACTAAGGGTGACGAACAGAAGTCAAATTTCGTGGCTTGGATTCAGACATTGATTTTTCATCTGACGTATCAGCGACAAAGGCTGATGTCTGTCACTCTTTTTCGATTTTTTCTTTTCTTTGCAGTGACATGGAAACACAATCATAAAGCATATGATTGGACGCAACTTTTTCAACAACAGTGAACAGTGAATTATTATCAAATCATGGGCTTGATTGGCTAAGCTAAGCCGAACTAGCATGCTAGCTTGTGGTCTCACTCATGACTTGTGTGGTTCTATTTGGCATCTAAGCTTTTCTTGGATTTTGTGTTTGAGAGGACAAAAGCAAAATCCAGGGAGATCAGCAATTATTTATCAAGAAAAACAGAAGGGCCTTCTCCTTTTTCATGTTTGGTTCCTGTGTTCACAGATCTGACGCCACTCTGATTCTTACAGATTCCCTTCTTATCTACCTTTCCTGAATCATAGAGCCTGATGAGCTTTAAAACTCCAGTCGAAAAATTGAAGCCAAACTCAAATAACTGCATGCCCATGCTATATATTCAAATTTTTCTTGATTTTCTACTCTCTTTTTTTACATGAGTTTCTCGTTTCCTTTATGGTAGGAAATAAATTCCGCTTGGTTAACTGGTAAACCAGCAATGACCACCTTACCAAAAGAAAAGGTTATGACAAAATAAGTATAATCCATTCCCAGTTATTGGAAGTTTCCAGTAAATTTTAGTGGCTCTCTCAGGACACTAAAGTTTTCCTGCAAAAAGAGCATAAATCAAGTGATGATATGTAAATCTGTGTTTTCCTTGTCAATGGAGTTCATATGTATTCCAAACTTGAGTCAGAAGAGAAGTATTGACCCACTGCAGGAAACGAAAGGGAAAACCAACAAGATGGTATATGAGTTCTATCTGTAACCCACCTCCAAGAGTAGTAGAATATAGACGCGACCAGTCAGACTCATAAATTTTCTTCAACACTGTCAAGATCTCTAAGATAATCAACAAAAAGCTACCATAAAGCGAAATATTCAAAATTAGGCTGAATATGTCACATTAAAATCTGGGATTAGCCCCAAAATAAGTTTACATTTTGTCCAGTTCTTATAAATGTGAAGCTTTTCATCCACTAATACATTATCAATTAACACATATTTCGTCAGGTCAAATAATCTCCTAGAAATTGTTTAAAAATTGCAACACTATCACCATCATCATCTATATATGGAACAAGTTGATGGATTCATACATACATATATAACAAAATAAAGTATATCCCATGCTATACATTTCTAGTAAGAAAAGGAGCTCCCTTACCAACACAATACAAAAATGAAAAATCTGAAGATAAGAAAAGAGCAAGGCTAAGAATAATAATGACACAACGGCAAACGTAACAAACTTCTCACTGAGGACAAGCAGTAGTGTTGGTGCACCAAAACAATAACCATAAAGATAACAAATTCACAGTAACTTCACCGTTACAACTCTAGTATACCTTAAACCGGCTCATCGTAGTGCAAATCTGAGCTTCTCATCAACTTGTCTGCTAATTTGATATAGGGTTTGGACCACTAGGAACTTCATGAGCCTCAACACCATACTCTCGACGCTTGGATTTTGATGAAGAAGAAAACCTATGTGCCTTGTGGGTTTGTTCTGGGTGTAAGTTCATGGCGGTAGTAGTAGTAGAAGTAGTAGAGTCGGAGTCTGTGGATTCTATGAGAACCCTTTTAACGGTGGTTAATGAGAGCTTAGCTGATGGGTTCAAAGGACCAGTAGGTTGGCTTGTGACGAGAAGTAGAATTAAGAGAAGAGCAAAGAAGAAAAGGAAATGGTGTGGTGAATATTTTGAGCAGGTTTCGGTGATTGGTGTGTGTGATTTTGGCGTTGCCATGCAATTAGAAAAAAGAAACCACCCCCCCAGAGCCCACAAGGGTTCAATATCCATGAACCAACTCCCAAGGCTAAGAAAAAGGAAAGAGGAGGCACAGAGAGAAGAAGAAACAAAGAAAGAAAAAGAGAGAAGAAGGTTCAACAAAAGTGAATGGAAAGGAGGTTTTGAAATTCGATATACATTTGTTAAAGGAATCAAGAAAAAACCTATCACGGAGGTATATATGCAAGGTGCTAAAATCGCTTGTGTATTGACCTATGAGCCCTTGTTCTGTCATAACAGTGTAATATTCTTTGGGGATATAACTTAGATCTGAATGGACATGAAGAGTTAAACTTATATGTCACCGGGACCAAATAGCTCTTGCCATTGTTACGTAGAAGAGGTTGACCTGGTGATGAAGATGATTGAGTTTTCTCCTTGGCTGCTGATTCCAAGTTAAGGAGGTCAATAGCTGAAAGCTGAAAACAGATAGAAACTGTTGAAAAAGAGGGGGAGTAATCTCTGTTATATACTGAGATAGTCCGGCGTAGGTAATGAAAAGAAAAGCAGTATAACCCCTATAATAGACACCTAATTAATGGGTTCATTTCATATACTTTAATCACTAATGCATAATCTCATGTTTTGTTAGTTTGTTATTACTATTTATTTATTTTTCGTTAAGAGGATTGAATGAACTTCAAGTTCCAATTGGATTTTTAATAAACTTGAAATATACTTCACTGTATTCATATTATTATTTGCTGAAAATGTAACCATAAAAAAGGCTCGACCAATTGAAATTATAATAATTGGTTATGCTCATGATCTGGCTTCAACTTTGTTTTACTGATTTAATCAATTTTAACGAAAATAATTTTAATAATGGGGCCAGGTAGTAAATCAAACATTTAGTACACCGATCGAGTAGTAATGGGGCCATGTTGGAAATGAAATATTGAAAAAGACAAGTAGAAGTAAGTAGTATAGCAATATCGTATATGGAAAGGAGACAGGACAGGAGGGCTCTTGCTCGGAGAAATCTTTCTTTGACTTGGAGAATCTGCAGATATGTTACCTTCCTTGTTTAGTTTTCTTTTCTTTGGCCGCAATTGAGCTTCAGATCCCCATTTTCGGCGCGTAGAGGGTAATACATATAATTCAAAGCAAGCAAATTGAGCATTAGAAGTTTTGGCAACTACAATAACATGGATTCTTTTACTACTGATAATTCCTTCTTGGACGACTTTTTGAGGGTACATTAATCCCTTGGCATTTCCAAAGTGCTATAAATAATATCACTAGTCTAGACAAAATGCTGCCAATTATTTAACTCTCTAAAAGCTGTTCCCTTTTGTTCTCTAATGTATCTATTAATATTTAATTCTAGCTATGTCGTCGTAGTCTCGTCAATCGTCATTATTACAAAATCAACTCATAAGCCAGCCTTTCCATTAATCCATACCCTGTATATCCTTTTCTTTTAATCCGGAGGTGAATGCCTCCAACTTCTCATGAAAGAAAAACCTTTCAGTGTGAATAATGAATTTTTTTAGCTCCTTGGTTTAAAGTGCAAGTAAAGGTCAATTTGGGCTCGGTTGATCATATTATTTAATGCACGAATGTGATTGTTAGTATTGAGTGTCAATGAATTTGTTTCTAAAACTTTTAGAGCATCAAATGGCTAAATAAGCTAAAGAAGAAGAAGTGGTTGAAAATACAGAAGTGGTTATTTGAATATGAGCACAATTAGAATTTTTATTATTAAGCTGTCACTACGCAATAAAATGCTATAGAAGCGACTGCTGAAACGCGAATTTAATGGGTTATTAGCACAATACCAACACGAATAAGATCGATGGAGTATTACCTCGCATAATTAAATGTCAAAAGGGTAAACTATAAACTGTGATTTAAGATTAATTCTACACGTCCCTCTAGATTAGGGTGGTTAATTATATCCTTAATATTATATTACTCAAATCCTTTCTTAAGGTTAGATTTGGTTCACAGAAATTCCAATTCAAATTGAAATGCTCAAATGATTGAAAATGTTATTTTAAGCATTAAAACTACAACAGTATAGTATAGTAATGTAGCGATCGAAAATGAAAATTTTCATACTTGAAACTGTTTATTGATGCATCAGGAATTTAAATTATCAAAAGTGACTTGAATTTCTTAAAATTAGTTGAGAAATAAAATTTTAATTTTAATAACTTTTTTATTAATTTATAGTCCCAGCTTTTATTGTAAGTTTCAATTTCTAAAAGGCTCCCAAACACAAGCAAATAAAAATTAGCATAGAATAGAGGACGAGGGTACAGCGGTTGGAATGAGGTTGGGTCTAAATCCAGCAAGATACAGGTACCATGTATACGTTTGTATTATTGTTCTGTTGTCGAAAACAAATTAACAACATGAACACAATACTGCTTCTTCAGTTCTCTCTTATAGCAAAAGGCCAAAATGCATTGTTTTGTTTTGTCTCCCGTGATGGGTGTGCAAGGGTCCCCCGCCCTCGAGAGTGATTTTAGGTTAACCCCATGTCAATTTACAATGTTCATCTCCTCATCAACCCAACACCGATCTCTCTATCTATATACATAAGTTGAATAATGAGGGGTGAATACGGAAAGTAATCAAAGTTGCGTTAGGTGCTTCAGGACGGAGGGAACAAATTGAAGGAACTTATAATTGCGTTCATGATCGACTACTAGAATACAAATTATTAAGCTATCAAGTACTTGATTTATAACTTAGTAGATAATTGCCGTGTTGCTGTGTCCTCAAAAGCCATGCAATTCTATCCCCTAAGATGTTGGAAGAATCATCGGTTTTCCCTTAATTGTTTACATACATACTCTTTTAAATATAAACTTTTACTGGAATCACTTGAATAACTGACGAATTTGAAGCGTACAGCAAAATTGAAGGAAACACTGCTAAAATGATCGATAAAATGCGTTTTTCTTTTTCTTTTTTTCCTTATAGAGATGATTGAAAGCCACCTTTCCTTTTTCAAGAAAAAGAATAACAAATATTGGGCGTGCAAGACTTGAGCTACCCTTACGAGACACCGACACCAGTTGGCATGATTGATTGGACCTTATCGAAGAAAACTTCCTACCTACTTGCCAAATCAATGCCAATTACCATGGGTGATTTCTAGTTCTTAAGAAGGTTTAGATGAAAGATATAGATTGAACATATGCAATTGCTTTTATTGTCAGAAAGGGAAAAGAATGCCAAACTTGTTGGTGGGTAGAACTATGATTGTGGTCCGAAATTTAAAATATATTGGGATTTTTGGATTAGAACATATATAAGCATAATCATCTAATCATTTGGTTCCAAATCATGGGAGGAGAAAAACCTTAAAGGTCCAGACTCCATCCTCACTCATGCTTAGCCATTCCACCATTCCGTTGTCCAAGAAACCAAATACACCATTTGCCGGTACCAAAAGTCAATGAGGCCGGGACCTTTAAAGCTTAAACACTGTTGTTATATGTTGCCGCATGTTATCAACCCCTAAAAATCAGGAACGATAAGGACAACTTAAAGTAAGCCAGCCTCAATAGAAATGCATTTTCTTTCTTATTAGGTAAGCTGGAAATAATAGAGTCAAGTCATGACGACACGATAGAGTGCCAAATTGTCAAAAAGATTGAGGCAAACTCTTAGTCCGTATCTTCGTGGCATTTTGTTAATGGGATTTTTTACCTAAATGCATCGGTTGCTGATTTGAATTAAAGATATATATATCGAAAAAAGTTACGGGCTAGCTATAAGCCGATTGTATTTTATGTTTGCTTGATAAAACTAGCTCTCTCTTATGCGGGATATTTTGAACATAAAAACACTATAAACTTCTTGGTCGTCCTCGAGACTCGCAATTTTAATTAGGGATGGATTCTAAAATTTGATCGACTTAACGACAACACCAGCAACAATTAATAATTGGAAAACTAACAAACACAACGAAAACTATATTCTTGATCATGCCTATTTTAAAAATTAAATGCACAAAAATGAGAATATAATTCATTAGTAACAACATTTTTTAAAATGTGACAGAGACAATAAATGAACTATTAAAAAGACTCAACTTTTGACTTGGCATTAAACAAATTAATTTAATTTCCTTGATATTAAATGAAATTTGCTTCTTTGTTCATTTGAGGCAAATTATTAGGAATTTTCTTTTTGATATCATAATTTAGCCAACATATGGCTTACTAATAAGTAATAACCAACGGTATTGGAGTATATTGTTCCTATTTTGAGTGGCTTTAATTGAATGATAAAAATCAAATAAATATTTATAACATAATTAATAGGAATGTAGCCATAGCCTCTAATATTACTTCAACAAAGTTGACCTTTTGCTACGAAAAAAATCGTAGCTAAAGGTACTAAAATTATCGCTAATAACAATTGGGACAATTTATTTTCATCGCCCATAGTGTCGAGAAATTCCCATAGCTGAAAACTATAAGCGACATTTTGTGTTTATCGTTGCTCAAAATTTTTGCCTACGCTTTATTTTTGTAGCAAAGAACTTTTAGTGAGGGTAGTAGAGTTTGATGACGCTTACTTTTCATAGCTAAAAACTATTAGCTATGTTTTGAAAAACATAGCCAAAAGTTTTTAGCTATTTTTTCAGAAACATAAGCTGCGCTTGGATCAATAGTGTGGTGGGGATAAGTACTTATTCGCCGCAGTTTTCAAACGCAGTCAAAAATATAGCCAAAAATTTTTAACTATTTTTTTGAAAACATAGGCTGTGTTTGGATCTGCGATACGGTAGGGATATGTACTTATTCATGCAGTTTTCAAACGCATTCACATGTTTGGATCTGCAATAAACAACCAGAAGTTGGAGAAAAGTGCGGTGATACCGTAAAAATTAATAAGCGGAAAGAGGGTTATGGTAGAAAACTGCTTCTACGGTAGAAATTTTACTTTCCATTAATAACCTTCAATACAAGTATTATTTTCCATTATACTCTTAATTAATATGACTAATAATATATTTTTATGAAATATTTTATTTACTAAATTTATTTTACTTATATTTTCTTATTTTAATTTAATATTTTATAATTTTAAAATTTAAATTTATATGACTAATAATATATTTTTAATTATTTATACAACAATTAATAGTTTATTAATTCAATCGGCTTTTTAGTCATTTTATCTATTTTCAGTAACCGCAACCACACTTGTCAAACACCTATTTTCACGTTTCAGCAGTTACCAAAACAGCAATCCTAAACTCATAAATATATATTGAGAATAAGTACTTATTGAGGTTGATTTCAGCAGGTTGTCAACCGTCACCACTCTCCCAAGCCAAGCCATAGCCATAGTCAAAAGTTTTTAGCTACGTTTCTGAAAATATAGACAAAAGTTTTTACCTACTTTATGAAAATGTAATCAAATGTTTTTAGCTACGTTTTGTAAAACGCAGTTAAATTTTTTATCTACATTTTAATGAAATATTATACCATGCTAAAATAAATTATTTGTTACATTTTTAATCCATATTACTGTATATAATGTTTCGATATATTTTTATTGTTAATTTATTATAAAAAGTATACAATTCGCATTAAGATAACTCAATAGTCAACAATCTGCATTAGTATAACTCAATCGTCAACAATCCGCATTAACATAACTAAAACATCAACAATTCGCATTAACATAACTCAAACATCAACAATATCCATTAACATAAATGTTAACAAAATCACATTTCAAACAATATAAAAAAAACTCTTATTACATTCAAATATCATGATCAAGATCTTGAAAATTATAATCATTAATTACATTATTATTTGACTCTTCATCGCTATTATTTAAACAAAGTATCATCATTGTCATATAATGAATCCTCAAATATAGTCTTCATCTCTTTGTAAGATAAGATTGACTTGTACTTATTTGCTTATAGTATATTGGTATAACATCTCTCCAATTGAATGATGATATATCTGCATTTTATATCTGTAGGGCTCCATTATTCAGCTCAGATTCAACCTTTTGATATACTTCATCATTATCCTCACCCATTGGACGATTTTCCCTTTCATAAAATCAAAAGGATTTCGATGTTGAAACTTTTGAACAATTTTTCAATTTTTGCCTAATAAGGTATCGTTGAGGTAAAATACTTGCTTCACCTCACTTGCAAGTACAAAAGGGTCATTTTCATATCATGTGTTACTAACATTAATGCTAATAATATTGCCATTCACTTTTATGTTTATCCCTTTATCACTAAGATTAAACCATTTGCACTTAAGAAGAACATCCTTTTTATCTTTGATGTAATGTAACTCTATTATTTCTAAGATGACACCGAAGAAGTCAATAAAATTGTCGTTATGTTGTCCCTCACCAATAACCCCATAATTTTTGCTTCTAAGTCGACTATCATGATCTTTTATATGAAATCTATCTCCATTAACAATGTAACTAATATATTGTTTCACAAACTTATGAGGCCCACATGCCAAAGCATAAAATGTTGTCATGTCCTCTGTCAGTTTATGGTTATGTGACCATATCATCTATATAAAAATATATAATTAGAAGTTAATCTCACCTACAAATTTCCATAAGTTCATACTATTCCATGAATAACTTATTGGAGTCCTAAACTAGGATAGGAAGTTAATTTTATGTCTTCCTTCAACATTAACAATTCCTTTGCTTCTAATCTCATCTTCGAGCTCTTTATTTAAAAAAGGAAATAGAAAAGACAGATTGAATGCTATATTGAAATATGAAAGAATGAATAAGTAATATACATACTCCATATATAAATTGACTTCCTCACAATTGTTCAAAATATACCAATGGCCAATTTCAAGTCTTCGTCTTTAGTTAACTCTGCATATTTTCCAACATCAAGTGACCTTAGTTTTTAGCAGAAAATTGACAAGCTACTATCTTGATCAAAATCAAAGTTAATTTCTTTTCTTTTAATTCTTGTCTTCACGTCATTTAAGTTCATATAACAAAATGTCAAATATTCATTTGATATATAAGCCTTTGCAATAGAGCCTTCAGGTCAAGCTTTATTACGCATATGGCATTTAAAAGAGCCTAAATACCTAAACAAAATATAAAACATTAACAATTGTTACTAACTAATAACTTAAGAAAAAAAGTAGAAGCTAATATGAATTACCTTTCAATAGGGAACATCCATTATAATTGAACTGGTCTATAAAGTTTTGCCTCTTATATTAAGTGAATTGTCATATGCACCATAAAATCAAAAAAATATGGGGGAATACTAGTTCAAGCTTACATAGAATCAAAGCTATATTTTTTTTCATTTTTTAGCTCTTTTACTTTCAGTGTCTTATAACAAAATTTCTTTAAAAACTCACTCAGTTATGCCAAAGTTACTGACACATTATTCAACAAGCACCCACGTATTCCAATAAAAAGTAATCATTACAGAAGTACATGATAATCATGGCTTTTTAACCTTGAAATTTTTCCCTCAATAGCATTGACTCAATAGGCTATATTAGATGCATACTCATTAGGAAATTGATTGATTTAAGAAATTCAAAAAAAAAAGATTTCTTCTCCTTTTTTGACATATTGTAACATGCAGGTGGAATGATGTATGACCCATCATTTCTTCTTTTCAAAGGCAAATCTTTTCTTATATTCATGTCTTCCAAGTCTAATCTAGCCATAATTGTGTCTTTCAATTTGACAACAATTCCCATCAAAGTACATAAAATATTCTCAAAAATGTTTTCTTCAATATGCATCAAATCAAGATTATGCCTCAAAAGCAATTCCTTCTAATATGGCAAATTGAAAAATATATTTTTTATTCCAATTAAGATCAACAACACTTCACTTTCACTTTCTATCGCTTAGGTGTTTGTCAGTTGTAAACTTACCCAAATATGATAATTGCTAACCATATCCTCATTAGACAAGTGCAAAGGAGCTTCACTATATTATACTTTTTGTTAAACAATTTTCTTCTTCATCATCTATGCCCATGTTCTAAGCAACGACAATGTCCTAATAACATATTTTGCTTTATAGCCTCATTGAATGAGTATAATGGTTATAAACAAGATAGTTCATATACCATTTAGTACTTCATCTAAAAAAATTGTCATAAGCTAGAAAGTCATCTATAGTCCACAAAACAGTCCTATGCAATATAAATGTTTCACCTTCAACATCACAAGTTTCTAATCTAACCTCCCTAAGATGGTTTAATTCATCAATTAGTTGTTGCATGTATATATCGATATCCTTAATAGGGGTAGTAGGTCTTGGAATAAGTAAAGATAAGATAAAAAGGGCTCCTTCATACACTTCCATATAGGTAAATTATATGGAACAAGAATTACATGGCCACATATTGTAAGAAGTACTCATATTACCAAATGGATTAAATCCATCATAGGCTAAACCAAGCCGAACATTACGACAATCCTATGCAAACTATGGAAACTTTCTATCAAAGTCTTTCCATGCCTTTGAGTCTACTAGATGACGCTTAATGTTATCATTAATGGATTTCTCTTTATGCCACCTCATATTTATGGGTATTTTTTTTACATTAAAAGCCTTTGTAATCGTGGTTTAATAAGGAAGAATCTCAAGATTTTGTGCGGTATCTTTTTCCCTTTTCCATCATCCACTTGCTACCTTGATGCACCACAAATGGGATATTCTTCAAGACCTTTACTGTCGTTCCAAAATATAGCACCATCATACTTACAAGCATGTATTGATATATATCCTAATCCAAGGTCTTTTAACAATTTCTTTGCTTCATAGTAAGATTTGGGCAATTTTTTTCTGATAGGTAATGAATCATTGAGCAAGTCAATTAACATGTCAAAGGATTTGTTACTCCATTTATTACTTTTAAATGCAGCAACTTAATAACAAAAGATAGTTGTGATAATTTCAAGCACCCTAGATATACTTCTTCTTAAGAAACTTTCAATAACTTCCCAAAATTATCTTCTATAATACTACCAATTATATTAGGTAAACTAGTATCATTCATAGTCTCCATATAATTCTCCAAATCCTTTAACATCTCTCCAATCCCATCCTCACCATCATCATTAATATCACAATCCTCTACATCATTGTTGTTAATACCATCATAACCTGTACCAACACTTCTACTGTTACTTGCTTCAGAACATTCGCTATAATAAATCTAAGAAGTATAGAATTTATCTATGCCTTGGATTAGCAAGTGATTATATACCACATCTTGACTTTAAATATTCACATTTAAGCAATCTATGCATGGATACGAATACAAATTAATATAACCTTTTAATCTTTTCTAAATTGCGTGAAACTCTTAATTCCTTCTAAGTATTCAGTGGACCATTTCTGATGATACGTCCAACTTTTGTCCATATAGTTATACAATTTAAAGTAAATTACTAAATTACTACATGCAATTTAAGTTCTAAATAACATAATTGATAAATCAATAAAAGTTGACATGCTAAGTTTTAAACAAAACAAACAATGAAATTGAGCAAGCTAAGAATAAAAAGCATGAACCCATCTTAAAAGCAACATGTACAAGTAGTGGGTTTTAAACATACCTCTTGATTCTCAAGCAATAACTATAAGATCTAAGTATAGAATTTTGGCTTTCGCTTTTATAAGCTTGAACACCTCTCTTTGGAAAGCATTTGTAAATAAATTATTAATATCATCATTCCTAATATGAATATCAAAGAACTCTTAACAAAGAATCAATTAAAAACAAGTACAAACAAGGATGATCTTTTCATCTTTAGATTAGATTTAAAAATCAATTTGTTAAAGATTCTGGAATTAAGATCCTGATATATCAATAATAAGCCACTTTTTTTTAACAAAAAAGGAGATAACATCTAGACCTAGAAATATTAAAAATTAAGTATATCCCTATTTGGATCAATTTTCATGATATACCATTTAGAATAATAGTCCATTATAGGGTTAAGTTACCTTAGGCTAGCTATAAGATAATTTAAAACCAATGGAGAAGGATGCAAGAACAGGGAATGGTACCAACATTTTTGCAGAAGGACGTAGGAATAGGGAATGAACACCTTCTTTTACTCATACAACCTATAACAGTGCAATGAATTGTCAACTCTAATGGCACACTAAATCCAATAATAACAAACGTGGTAACAACATGTTTGGAGCACAATTTGCTGCATATGAATGAGACATTGAATAAAAGAGATCATTATCCCTCAAAGAATCATTGCTCAGTTTCACTATAAGTAGTGAAAATTTGAACAACATGTTTAGAACCTAGAAGAGTTTAAATAATAGGCATGAAATTGGGTTCACTTATAGAAGTGCACAATACAATGCCAATACATCTTTTGTTTAAAGGAAAATAATGCTTATCTTATGTTGAAGTTTCTCAAAATAAGAGAGGAATTCATTATTTCACTAACCTAGGGTCACTCAATAGTAGTAAATAATTTGTAAAAAAAAAAGCTAAATAGCCTCAATTTTTTAAACTTATGGTGGTATTTAACGGTTTGCTTTTATTTTATTCCGAAGGAGATAATTCTTGGGAGTATTTCTATATAAATGGATAAAAAATAGGGGGATACAGAATCACTTTGTCTTAGACTTTATAGCCCCATTAATGTATGAAATAGGATCATCATTAACTAATATATCAAAAGAAGGGTTACAAATGCACTTTTCAATCTAAAAGATGAATTGAATTGGGAACTCAAAGCCTTTAATAAGTCTAGGATGAATCATTATCTAATCTAATTTAAGCTTTGTAAGTCTCACACATATCCGAAGAAGATCTAAAAATGTATATCGGTCACAATTTTATAAGTATTCATCACTTGACACTAACACTTCCAATTTGCATTATATAAGATGTTATTTTTATGTTTAATAATAATTTGTTGACTAATTAATTATATAATATCTATTTTAATTAATGATATAGTCCTAGCTCAAAATATTAATAACTTGTAAAGGTTTATTCCAATGAAATTGTTTTTCTCCTTTTGTCTATCACTGCATAATACTACAGAGTGTTTATTAGATAAGGGTACAATATACTTTCATAATATAGATGAGACATTCCTCGAGGAAGAAATTTACACAATTGTTCAAACTTGCATTCCCTTCATCAAGAACTCCATAAACCTGTCATAAAAAAGTCAAATAAAGTAGGACATTTCTAATAGACCTTTCATTGAAAAGTAGATAGGCTATCCTCGAACAAGCATGCAAGGTGGTAAACAAAATTCATCCCATTTTGGAACCAAAATAGAAACAAAATTCACAATCTTCCAAATCGCATAATGAGGCAAAGCAGAAACAATCCCCCTAGCCCCGTAACAATATGTAGAACACAAAACCTAGAGAATGAAACGTAGCATAAAGCATAACACAAAAACGAGGCTTCTTGAAAACAAAAAAAAACAGTACTTAGTGGATGACTTACACTACAAGAAAAATGAAGTTTAGCGACGGAAATTATCGATAGAAAACCTACACATTTCGTCGATAAGCTAAGTTAGTGACAAAATTTACCGACAGACAGAGGCATCAGAGAAACGATCGTAGGTAATAATTTACGACGAATCGCATAATGTCTGTCATAAAATTACTAATGGACATTTTGTGTAACCATTGGTGAATATACCAACGATTATTCTATGCTATCCTTCGGTCAGTAAAGTTACCGGCGAACAAGATTTGTTCATCGGTAACTATACTGATGGAAATGGTTATTCTGTCGGTAAGTTAGTGAAAACATTACTGACGGTTATTAGTTATCCGTCAGTAAATCGAATAGATCTTACTAACAAACTTTGTTTTTTGGTCGGTAAATTTACTAAAACTGTTTTTCTTTAAATTTCCGTGCATTAATTTTTTTGATGATCTTATAGTTGATGCATAATTTAAACAGTTATAAGTTATTTGCTGATCATATTTTGATTTGTTTCTACATTTAATTTGTTAAAATAAAAAGTTGATTTATGATATAAAGTAAAAAATTATCTTAATTGAAAATAAAATTTTTTTGTACATAATAAGGATTTTAATTCATACAAAATGACTGCAAGTATGCTATTCATTTGGTGACTGCGGATGCTCTGATTGCTGTGATGAGGTGCTACCCCTACCTTCAATTCAACCACCTCATTACGGAGCTGAGTTATATACTTCATTGACTGTTGCAACTAAGTTGCCAATATCTGTACTGTGCTCTGAAGCTCATGGACTTTATTGGGTGCAGATCGCCTACTATATGTTGCTGTACTGGATGTGGAGGATTGTGAATAACATGTGTTCGCTAATAAACCTAAGTCGAATATCCTTCCATGACGGTCCTTAACACCCACTGCATAAAGATAGGCTTAAGTTGTATCAACATCTTCAGACTACTGAGATTATCGTTGAATGCTTTTTTGTGTTTGGTCTTATCAGAAGGCAACATTTATGTTAGCAAGTGATAATTATTAAGCATTAATATTAAAGCATAAATTTCAAATACATTTAGTTCTTTACATCGGGTATTAACGAAGGTCACATCGTTATACTTCTTAGTACGAGTATGCAAAAAGGGCTGACAGCATGTAGGCTTCGTGCCCATAGACTTTTCCTGCAT
Source organism: Erythroxylum longipes (assembly GCA_027563885.1). NCBI lineage: Eukaryota > Viridiplantae > Streptophyta > Magnoliopsida > Malpighiales > Erythroxylaceae > Erythroxylum > Erythroxylum longipes. The sequence continues at coordinate 14,557,614 of JAOQMS010000009.1, forward strand.
CAAAAAAAATGTTATAAGTGAACTATAATTTATAAAAACTTCGGTAAGATTTTCTCTATTTTTATGATATTTACCCCCTATTGAACAAAAAAATAACTCAACAACATAACCATATATGGCACTAGATATTTATAACATTATCATTCTCCATAATACACATATTTTCATTCCAAAATTTACACATCAAATTAAATTGAAATACACCAAAATAAAAAAATCAGAATATAAATGTAAGGTTTAGATACTTACAAGTCTCTTTACATGTTTGTGGTGGGTAATAGATCCTCCAGTATGTACAGGAAGACTCTTTCCCCTCGGTCCTCCACGTATGTTGGTAGAATTACACTTTGAAATGGACATTGCCTCAGGTGATGCTCAATACTACTACCAATGACTCCATATTTGTTCAGAAATATAAGGCGATCATACACCAGTCTTGTGTATCACACCAACAAAGTCTCGATTACGTTCTCGTCTCTCCCATATTTTATAAATGACCGGGTCAAATTCATAATCCCAAAAAGATTCTTTCTGAAACAAAAGGAAAAACATACGATAAGTACTTATAATGTAATAATATTTATCTAATTAATGTAAAAAAATCAATTAAAAACCAAAAAAAACCTCAAACTCTTGATAGTAAAATTCCTTCGTCGCCTGAGAGATATTCTTCCATATATAACCCTCAAGATCAATCTTCTCCTTGAATTTGGATGTCATGTTTCTTGAGCACGGTTTAGATGGAATCAACTTAATATTAAAGCAATTAATTTTATGCCATTTTTAAAATTTAAACCTATAACTTAATTATAAACATATGGTGTTTCATGTATTTTTACTGAAAAATTGTTGACAATTGTGATGCAGGTTCTTTCATATAAAACAATACTTAGTGGATGATAATTACCTGGATGGATGAAAAACAAAAGACAACCACAACAAACACTACTTCTTTAAAACAACATACAGATGAAATATGATGACAGACAACGAAGCCAAAGAGAACTTTATTTTCTTGTCAATCATAAATAGAAAACGATGTCATTTTTTGTGAAACAAATGATGTCAATAATAATAGAGAAAACGAGTTACATACCTAGTTTGCACATTCCAGTTCGATAAATGCGGAAGAAAAATGGACAACATTTAGCAACGATTTTAGGAATATGTTACCAAAAGTAGGTCATTGGCAACAAATTAAGAGAAGCATCGCTAAAGGGTTCACCAATGGTAATGATTTAGGAAAATCGTCACCACAACCATTTGGCAATGTTTTTGATAAAGTGTCGCTAAATATTTTCATCTATATATTTATATATTTAACAAATTTTATGCAATATAAAAATTCAATAAATAGTATAGAATTTGTATGTAGTAAATAGAGTTTTGTGACTCCAAATTAAATTATCAAATCATATATTTTAAAAGAGAAAATAAAAAATATAAATCTATGTAATATTAATTACTTTTGTGTTCATAGTTTTATAAATTTTTGAAATGACATTGTTATTAGCTAAATTTATATTTACATTTAGAATCATTTTCAATAATATTAAATTTTATTTTTATGAATATGATATTAATATTTAATATTGATTTTCATTTTTAATACATTGCAATTATTTTTTAATTATATTGTAATTTATATAATTATATATGGTAATAAATATAATGATATATGAATGTATAGATAATAACTGTAATTGATATAATGATTTATGAATGTATAGAAAATAGATATTTTTCTCATATTTTAGTTATCATATTATTCTATTTAATCATAATTCTCTATTTATTATATATAAATTCTATACTGTTATTTAGAATTTGTACTTTATATATAAATTCTATAATATATAAAGTGTAATATATATAAATAGGGTTTGATGATGATTTTTGTATTTGATGCTAAAGATTTTGCAAAACCACGTCGTTTTATCAAATTGAAAATCTAATTACCCAAAGATAGGACGAAATCATCATCGTTCTATCTTCCTCTTCCTGACTGCGATTAAGTTTTTATCAGCTACATTGCCTAAATTCCCAACTTGGTCTTCGTCTCCGGTGTCCATCCTCGTCTCTGGTGTGCATCTTTGTCTTCATCATCGGTGTGTGTCTTTGTCTTCGTCTCCACACGAGGGTTTTGGTTTTCGAGGTAACTCATTTCCACAATATTTATACATATGTAAACCTTGGTTGTCTCTACATGTGTGTATATTTTTCATTTAATTTTCATCAAGTTTCAGTTAATAGACAAAATTAAGCATATATAAATTCTTGTCACAACTTTAGTAAATGTAAATGTAAAGAGATCATTCTCAACCCACGATTTTAGATGAATGCTTTAAGATTTTTCTTGACCACTATCAAATTGCTAAATGCAAAAAATACACAAAAATTTATGTCTTACTTTGTTTCTTTGTTTTTCCACCAAGTGTTCATAGTATAGTTGCCCTTGCTTGTACTAGTATTTCTAAGCTTGCATACACTAATGTCAACATAGGTAGCATGTTCCAATGAATCTATTTGTGCGATTTCTCAGCCTTAATCAATTAATCTCATATTTTTAACAGTCATGTTTTTCTATTTTGCAAGTAGCCAATAAAAAATGACAACTTTTTTTCCATTGATAGAAGTTTGCTAGGCTAAAATAGCTTGTAATCATTTAACTTTGTGATGTATTGAAAATGGTTATTAGGTGTTGTTCTTCAAGTGATGTTCATACTATTAAAAAAATATTGATTATTGGATATAATAGCAACCTAACCCATCCACTTCACTTTTATTATTTGATTCTTTCATAGTAAAAAGGAATTTACTATTACTTTTATTGGTTGCAACCATAGAATATGCTATGGCTTTATTAATCTTTAAGGGTTAGAAAACAAACTTAAAATGTGCTTATGCAAAGGATCTTTGCTTCTTCTATGAATATTTTGCTAATTGCATATAACTTCATATAATTTTTCGTTTCCTTATTTAAATGTACACTCTGCTTCTATACTGATTATATTTATGACCTGTTTTTAGTTTCTATTGACTTTTTAGAATAAAATTGTTAACAAAAAATCATTGTGAAATGTCAACGTGGCAAATAGTTTATGATGGGGGAAATGAACTCCGATGGGGTATTTAGCAGAATTCTCCCTGCTGAAGAATAGATCGATACATAACAAATCTGCTCACCAAAGTCTAATCACCACTTGCATTTAATGACAGATCTCCTTCTTCTTCAAGATTTTTATTATCATTCAAATTAGGTCTCTTTTTTTATTTTCTGTATCTCATTTTCTGTTAAGCAACTATTAGATGAATGTGTGATTGTATGCACTATGTGTTGTGTAAAGCTTCTTCGAATCTTAAAGAGAACGTAGATGAAAATAGAGGCAATGGTGATGTCCTGATAGTTTCATATAGGATTAGGCAAATCGGTTGTTGTGGAACAGTTGTCGATTGCAAAAACTATGCCTGTTCCTTATGACAATGATGGGGTCATCCAATTGGGTACGTATGTGTTTGAATCTGAGTCCTTATACTGTTTGATTTAGTTTTTTTTAGTTTTTAGGATTTAATTTTCCAAAGGATTGTGAAGAAATTAAGGTGATTGTTTTATACTGTTTATTCCTTAGGTGAAACGCATAATATGTGTTGTTCATCTAATTGACTATTGTATACTCCATTTGGAAAATCGTTCAATGTATCTTTTGCTAATTTAGTTAAAAAAGTTGTTGGAAGAGGGTGTCAATAAATTAACTGCTGGGGGAAGATCTTTGTTTTCAATTGGTTCTTTTCAATGTGCAAGGAACCTTCTCGGGAATCCAGACATAGAGAACTCCTTTACCCTATTCACCAAGTTTTATGTCACTTGAAATTCAGAAAAATAATTAAATCTTTTTCTCTTTAATAAAATAAGCCTGAACTTCATTATCTTTTTCTTTTTATTTATTGTTTTGTCTATAAGAATTGTTAAAATTCTAATTATTAAAATCTTATATTACTTACCATATATCACTATATTTTATTACATACCATATGTCATTATTTATTGTTTTTTCTGTAAGAATCATATATCATTATATTACAAAATTCATGTTTAAACTATTTGAAAATTTTGTGACGTCATATAAAATTGTCAAATGATATAATTTAGAAGAGAAAATTAAAAATTATGAATCTATGTAATATTAATTAATTTTGAGTTTATGGTTTCATAAATTATTGAAATGATTTGACATTTTTAGCTAAATTTATTTTTAGACTTAAAATCATTGTCAATAATATTAAATTTGATTTTTATCTATATGAAGTTCAGTTACAAAATAATTAAGTTAAAGTTAGTGAATTCATAATTATAAATAAGAAAGTTATTTGGTTACTTAAGCATTTCATGACAATTTAAAAAATTGTCGCCCAAAGTCAAACATTTCACGATAATTTATAAAATTGTCCCTAAGGATAAGCCTTTTGGTGATGATATTACTAAACTGCTACAAAATTGTAAGCCTTTTGTGGCGATACGAAAAAGTGTCACCAAAGGCTAACTATTTAGCGTTGATATTACGTAATCGTCGCGAAAGGCTTGCCATATAGCGATGATTTTGGAAAACGTCGTCAAAAGGTCAGCCTTTTAGTGACGAATCCTACTTTTGGCAACGATTTGAAAAAAAAAACGTAATCAAAGGGCTACTTTGATGTAGTCTACCAACTAAACCCTTTAGTGAAATTAGTGGTTCTCGAGTCACATGGAAATGAAATACAATCCACTCTTCCAAAGACCCTATCTTCTTAATCTTATTCCTTATAAATATATTGACCTCGATCCAACCCATCATTGTTTCGTTTTTGTGTATGCACGAGAGTTGCGCGTATTTGTTTTCCTTAAACTGCGGCTGTTTTTTTTTATTTAACGTTAATCTTGAACTAAATATAAAGAACATTGCAAACTCATCTCATATTGGGTGACAAATTTATGTATTTCAATTTATATCCTATTTATTCTTCCTAATTTCCAAGTACGAGAGGAAAATACATATACATGCTTAATTGGCAAAGACTAAGAAAGCATGGCATCATAGGTTAATAATGCACATATACATGATTGCTTTTAAGGCATGCAACAAATAAGGAATTGTATATATTAACCACAATGATATGATAATTTTTGCCTCCATGATTCTCTTACCTACCATACACCGCCGACATATCCATTTTGAGGAGGACATTTCAAAGTAGGTATGTCTTTGTTTTTTTTCCCTCCAAACGAATCATTTTACTAAGCATATAATATCACAAATGCCTTTAATAGATAGCCCTCTTGTTGATTCTTTGTTTGTATGCTTCCAACTCGCATGGTTCATGGGCTAAGTATAATTCTACACCACCTATTTACAAGAAATATTTAATTCTACACCACCTATTTACAAGAAATATCTTATCTTTCAAAGAAAAGTATATCTTATAGTTAATCATTCTAGGGAATCGTCACGTTGGAGTATTCTTTGGACCTTAAGTTCTACTTTAGCTTCTGTCTCATTTCCCTTTCAGGTTTCAACTTTTTCTTGGCTCCATTTTCCACTTCTAGCCTTACCAAAAGTAAATGCTGGTCCTGACCATTACATAAACCTAGTTCGTAGGGTCACCTGTTTCAGAGTATAGTGGGTGACGTCAACCGCTATCAGACCAATAACCCTGGCTATCTGGCTGGCAACAGCTACATGATAATTTTTAGAAAATTAAATCTTCTGATTATAGTATTTCTATTATATTCTATTAAATCTCGTTCGTACATTTATGTGAATCTCATATAAATGTGAATGAAATTTAATAAAACATGGTTATAATAGGATAATTAAAATAAAGAATTTGATATGAATTTTTAGCCATATCTTTTCTAGTATGTTTGTTTTAAACTTTTGAGACGCCAAAGTAGGCTTAGTTTGGGGGAATAGTAGCGATTGATGACCTGCTGAAATCAACATGCTGAAATAATAAGTAACAAGTACTTATGTGTTTGGGATTGCTATTTTGGTAACTACTGAAACGTGAAAATAAGTATTTGGTAAGTGCGGTTGCGATTGCTGAAAAGAGATAAAATAACTAAAATGATTTAATAAACTATTAATTATTATATAAATAATTAAAAAATATATTATTAGTCATATAAATTTAAAATTATAAATAA
>JAOQMS010000009.1:14568980-14587552 GCA_027563885.1 Erythroxylum longipes
CACAATTATACCGGGAAATGTCATGAATGCATGTACAAACATTTTTCATGTGCAAAATCACTTATTCACAAATGCATAAGCATGAGAGGTATTTTACTAATCTCTCCGATTAACCTCACGTGTACTCGTTTCTATGGTTCAACCCGTTATATGGGAACGGGATGTTACAATCTACAATCACATCCACAAGTCCATAAGTCCATAAGCCTACAACACAATCAATCACACAGATACCTGATTCCTAATCGCAGGTTTCCGATATGAATAAGTTTTAATATTTTAACCTCAATATTCCGCAAACCCACAAGTCATTTGCATAGTACTGAAGGTGTCGATTCCATGAGGAGGGTTAATCTAATCCTAAAATCTAAGGCCAATAAGATTCATAATAATTCAGAATGAACAAAACTAAGACGAGAATTTATTTCAATCACAAATTCAAATTCAAGAATCAATTACGGAATAAAAATGAAATAGTAGATACAACACCCAAATCAAGAAATAACCTAAAGAACTACCAATTAAGAGAAAGAGTAATTTTATCTATCTTTAATGCTAACCTAATTGATTATGAACTGCTGGGTTACTGGTTCTAGACGGTCCTAGAGTTGATTACTATCTCTCAAGTTATAGCCATTAACCTTGATTAATAAACCCTAATCAGATTATGGGAATTGCAATCTCGATTAATAATCTATCCAAAACCCTAAATTAGACCTGAAGTTGTCCAAAAACTAGTGGGAATCTTATGCAAGATCTCTCTTCGCACAAATTACCGATTTGATTTAATTCTTGTTCTATTAAATTACCTAACTCTCGTTAGCCCAATTTAATGAATTTGACTCGATTCACCCTCTTAATTTATCACCGAATTATACAAGTGCATAATTTAAATCACAATTAAGCCAGTAAAAACACAATCACTCGAATTTCATTAAATCAAGAATAAAACAACCCAAAGGTGAGTTTAGACATTCCTTAACATTCAAAAATCCTACTCATCAATGGCTATCCCAATTCTATACATTAATAAAATTGAAAACAAAACTGGAGATGATATTGGAATGGATGACAGAGGCAGCAACGATGGGAAACTTCCCTTTTCGGAAGTACTTCGTGTAGGCTTTTTCTACATATTTCTCTTCCTTCTTCTCTTTCTCAATCTCTTGATGCGCTCTCTAGGATTTCTCAATTAGTGCTGATGCAAAAGCTCCTTCTCTATGTTCTTCTTATTCTTTAAATACCTTTCGTATTCTGAGCAGCCTTAGGGTTTTTTCGAGGTTGAAAAGGTCTAAAAAATCCCTTTAAACTTGACATTTTTACTTATTTGTGCTTCTACCGACGCAAGCCATAATCATGGGCCACATCCAACCCTTCTGTCACTATCGTGGCCTCGCTCCAGTGCTTCTGTCACAATCGTGGCCTATCATACCATGATCGTGGGCTATTGTTTCGGCCCGAATGTCTTCAAAACTTCTTCGTTCTTCGATGTTGACCCTGAAACACTAGCAAAGACATCAAGGTACCTCAAAAATATAATATTTAAGCTCAAAGAGATGACTAACCCATAAAAAACACTTAAACACAATTAATTAACAAACTAACACAATTCTAACCTAAATACATACTAAACGATTAAATTAACACTTACATACATAACAAACTAAGCCTTAAAACATGATGCAATTCACACTTATCAACATCCCCATACTTAAACGTTTGCTTGTCCTCAAGCAAACAAAATAACAACATATAACAAACACACAACACATAATGCAATAATGAGGCAATGACTTCAACTTCATGAAATAAATTTAATCTCAAACACAATCATTCAAGTTATATCAAATCATTAACATGAAAAATTTGCATCTAAGAGTTTTTGAACTAAATATACAAATTAATCTAGATCCAAGTGTTAATTTATTTACTCTTTTCAATTGCACACACACATTAATAATTCTTTGGTCATTCAGACTCTGTAACTACTCCTAAATATGTTTTCATGAAAAGTCAAGCTATTACAAGTTCGGTAGGTTTTATAAAGACTTTTTTTTATTTAAACAAGGACCTAGTCTTTTACTCGAAGGCAAGTATTGGTGATGAATGTGAATCCTGTACTCGACTAAGTCAGTTTTATTAATTGCTTAGTTGAAATGTCATTATAGCTTTTTGACGTGCAGGAACACATTTGTGATGTGTGTCAATCCGGTTATTTAGCTATATCATGTTCTCAATTGGCTACTAGCTATATTCATAACCTGAAGGCCAGCGGAATAGTTATTTATTTATTTAACAACACATACATTTCTTTTATTTGCCTACCTTGTTGTTTTATCTACTCATTTCCATGAAAAATACTAGTAAAGTTATTTAAGTCAAAAGGCCTTAAATTATGAATGAATGTGACAATTTAGAGGGTGCCAAACTCACACTAAATCCTAATTAAGCTAAATATTTAGCCAAATACCCCAATTCACTAATTGTGCGAGCTAATAATTCTTCACAACCTAATAGACTATGTTCAAAATTAAATAAATTCCAATACGTCTACGTCATTGACATATTGACACAATTCACAAAATACAACCTAACAACTATCATACAATATGCAAAATCACATTCAAAGCAAAACACATAATCCTCCCCACACTTGAACAACACATTGTCCTCAATGTAAGAAAGGGAACAAATAACACAAGGAAAGAAGAAATGTAACTTAAAGTAAAACAAAAAAATGCAAAATGCAAACTAAATTTAAAAAGAAAGAGGGTTAGACAAAATCTCGTAGAGATAGAGACAGGGATGGTGTTGTAGGTGGTAATTGAACGTCATGAGCCTCAAAATAACAATGGATACGACATATATCTTGGCTCTGATGTCATTGAGTTTGGGCCATCTCTCTCATCATTCTGGAGTTCTCTGCAAGTATTTTATGATTACCTTGTTGTTTGCGAAGATTGTATCCGATGCTTTATTCCAGCCCTGTTCTTTTGTTTCTTCTTCCTCCTTAGACTCTTCACTAGTCGAGTCCTCTTTTGCCTGCTGAGGCGACACTATCCTCGAACTCACCTGAGGAGAAGTTTCGAAGAGTTTTAGGCCAAAACCATGGCCCACGATCGTGGCACAACAGGCCACGATCGTGACAGAAAGAGGCCAGCTGACAGGACTCAGGCCACGATCATGCATTTTGGGCCACGATCGTGATAGAGAGCTCTGCTCCGGGCCACGATTGTGCACTTTGGGCACGATCATGAAAGAGAGGGTTACGGGCCACGATTGTGGCCTACATTGGGCTAATATTAAAACTTAAGTTTCGAATGACTTTTCGGACTATTTCGACCCCGAATCAACCCTAAGGCTTTTAAAATATAAATATAACATTAAGAGACAAACGAAGCAGCCCTTGGGAGGAGCCTTTTGCAACAGTTAACTCCAAAACCCCAGAGAGCTTATCGAGAGATTGAGGAAGGAGACAAAGGAAGAGAGACACAGAGAAGAATCTTGACGCGAAATACTTCCTAGAATAGGAGGTTTCCCACCATCACTACCTCCGCTATTCCATTCCTGACATATTTTCTGGTTATTTCAATTTTATTAATGTATAAGATTGAGACAGTTGTTGAGAATAGGTTGTGTTGAATGTTGAGTTTTTGTCTATACTAACCTTTGGGTTTTTTGTCTTTGATATTAATGAAATTTGATTTATTATGTTTTTATTGAGTTATTTGTGATTCAATTTCTGTTCTTAATAATTTGGTAACAAACTGAGAGGGTGAACCGAGTGAATATCATCAAATTGGGCTAACGAGAGTTAGGTAGTTTGATAGATAAAGGATTGAATCAAACCTTTAAATTTATGTAGCGAGAGATCGTGCACAGGTTTTCGGTAGGTTTTAGATAGTTTCAGAACAAATTTAGGTTTTCAGTAAATTGTAAATCACGAGATTACAATTCCATGATTTAAATTAAGGATTATACATTAGGGTTAAAGATTATAACTCGAGAGAGAGTAATCCACTCTAGGATCATCTAGACCTGATAATTCAGTAATCTCATAATCAATTAGATTTTTGTTAAGTTCGGATAAAATCCCCTTTCTCTCAATTGGTAGTTACTAGGTTGATTTTCTATTGAGTTGTGCAAGCTGTTATCCTATTTATCTTTCTGAAATTTAATTCTTGTAATTGATTTTTTGATTGATTAATTTCTACATTAGTTGTTTATTTTGAATTGTTGCGATTTAGTTCAGCCTTAGATTTTAGGATTAAATTAACCCTTCTTATAGGATCAACACCTTAGGTACTACACGAACGACATGTGCGCTTGTGGTATTATCGAGGTTAAAAAATAGTAAAACTTAGCATACTAAACCTTACAATCAAGTTTTTGGCGCTATTGCTGAGGAGGCGATTAGTTTAGTTCTTTAGTCTAAGGCTTTTTCACTATCTTTTATGTTTTAAAAAAACTGGGCATAAAATAGATGACGTATCAACTTGGATATCACAAGACAACAATGGGAATCTTAAGAGTTGAACGTTAAAAAGAAATGGAAAGAACGATGGTGGAGGAAATACATTATGGAGAGCGACGGATCATTATGGACGTTATGAGGCTACAACCCAATGCCTATCATCAAGGGATTATGCGACCATTGGTGCAAACGAATATGTTTGAGATCAAACCATCACTGCTAAACATGTTTCAAACCAATGTGCAATTCTACAGATTAGCCAATGAGGATCTCAATACTCATTTAGCTAATTTCTTAGAAATTTGCGATACCTTCCGATATATTGGGATGTTAAAGGATGCTGGTAGGAGTAGGCTCTTTCCCTTTATACTTAGGGATCAAGCCAAGGCTTGGTGGAATTCTCTCCACCCAGCTAATATCACAACTTGGGAGCAGTTGGTGCGAGTTTTTCTAGATAAGTATTCCCCTCTAAACAAGACAACAAGACTAATAAAAGAAAATTATCAATTTCCAGCAAAATGACGGGGAGTCTTTATATGAAACATGGGAGAAGTATAAGGAGTTGCAAAGGAGCTGTCCTCATCATAACCTACCGAACGAATTCCTATTACAAATCTTCTACACTGGAGTTAATCCACCCACAAAGAGCACTATAGATGTAGCTGCTGGAGGATCATTCATGAGGAAAACAGTTGAAGTAGCACGCGATCTGTTGGAAGACATGGTATACACTAGTCGTCTTTGTTTGGACATCCGAACAAAGTAGAAAGCATTCAGCCTTTTGGGACCCACGAGGAATGATTGTTGTTGCAAACTTACAACATTACAGGCTGAGATTGATAACCTAACCAAGCAATTGAACAACCTAAAAGCCACCTTTTCCTCTTCATTCACAATAATGGAGCATAAGTTGGTTAGGGAGATAGCAATCTTTATTCTAGCACATACCAGTCAGGGTGGCATAACCACCCAAGTTTTCATCAGTATAACAATACTGAGATTCAATTTAAAAATCAAAGGTCGCTTGGATATCAATAGGATAAATACAATGACTATGATTCCAAACTGGACAAGATCATGGACAAGCTCATAAGTATGGATGAGGCCCAAAAGAGGTTAAAAGAACAAATTGACAAAGTAACAAGGACTTATGCCTCTTCTATTCTCAGCCTAGAGGTTCAAATGGAACATCTTGTGAATGTGTTATCTACAAAAAGTGTGGGAAGTTTTTCAGGCAATACAGAAGTATATCCAAAAGAGCAAGTTAAGGCTATCACACGTAGGAGTGGTAAAGAGTTAGGAGAACTAACAGATCAACTAGCTGAAACCTACTTTGTAGAAGACCACGAGAAGTAGAAAAAGGATGAAGAAAAGAATGAGGACCCTCCCTATGTTCCTCCTCCGCATTACCTACTGAGAATACCATTCATAAGAGTTAATAATGTCGAATCTTCGAAAGGGCATGAGGATGAAGAATAGTTGACAACGAACATCGATTTTGAAGAAGCTCTGTTCGTGAAGCAAAGGAGAAGAAGAAAAGGGAGTGACTAAGGAAGAATAAGAGCAGCTCACCCTTTTACCAAAAAAATTGCTAAACTTAATAAACAATTCAGGGAGTTTCCTTATTCCCTATTTTATTGTCAATTGGTTAGTGAAAAGGACATTACTAAAATTAATTGGTTTTCATAATTTTATCAATATTGTCCTTCTGATCATTTTGCAATTTGTAGCTTACTCATAGGCTAAAAAATTGATGTTGAACGAAAAGAGTGGAAGCAAGCCGCTCATAATTGATCTTGTCTGAGTTTTAAAGGATAAAGGTCAAGCTAATGACCATAAATTAGCATGTTTAGTAGTTAGATTTAAATTGTTGTGTAATTAGGTTTGTTTTAAATTCTTAAATAAGTTTGAATGATTTAGAACGGTTTGGATTGCTAATTCTTTTGCTCTCTTAAATCACTTATAAGATAGGGAAACACTCTCAATGTCAAGTGGATTTGGTCTCAACACTATCACCATCACTACCTCTATCATCATAAACAATTTTGTATTTTAACCCTTTTCTTTTCATTTTTGTTAGTATTTTATTCTTATGTTTTTTGTGTATTGTGTTTTATTTCCCCCTGGTGTGTTTATATACCCTTCTCACATTGAGGACAATGTGTTGTTCAAATGTGAGGAAGGTTGTGTGTTTTGACCTTGAGTGTGATTTTGCATATGGTATGATAGTGTTAGGTTGCATTTTGTGAATTGTTTGAATGTGTCAATGGCTTAGATGGAGTGAAATTTATTTAATTTTGAACATAGTCGAATAGTTTGTGAATAATCATTAGCCTACAAAAATTAGTAAATTAGGGATCTTTGGATAAATATACAGCTTAATTACGATTTAGTGTAAATTTAGCACCCTTTAGGTTGTCACATTCATTCATAATTTGAGGCCTTTCAACTCAAGTAGCTTAACTAGTATTTTTCATAGAAATGAGTAGCTTAAACAACAAGATAGGCTATTAAAAAATATAATAAAAATGTGTTAAATAAATCACTATTTTGCTGACCTTCGGGTTATGAATAGAGCTAGTAGACAGTTGAAAACGTGATATAGCTGAGTAACAGGATCAACATGCCTCACAAATGTGTGCCTCCACGTCAAAAAGTTATAATGACGTTTCAACCAAGCAGTTTAATAACAAACATGATTTAGTTGAGTAACTTGATCGACATTTATTACCAATGTTTTCCTCCACATAAAAACACTAAGTCTATGTTCACTAATTAAAAAAATGTGTTTCCTTAATAAAACCTACCGAACTTGTAATAAGCTTTACCTTTCATGAAAATATACTTACAAACAGTTACAGAGTTTGAATGACCAAAGAATTATTAATGTGTGTGTATAATTAAAAAGGGTAAATAAATTAACACTTAGATCTCAATTAATTTGTATATTTTGTTCAAAGCCCCTAAACTCAGATTTTGCATGTTAATGATTAGATATAACTTATATGACCGTGTTTAAGATTAAATTTATTTCATGAAATTAAAGCCATTGCCTCATTATTGCATTGTGTGTTGTGTGTTGTGTGTTGTGTGTTTTGTGTTGAGTATGTGTTTATTATTTTGTATGCTTGAGGACAAGCAAATGCTTAAGTGTGGGGATGTTGATAATTGTGATTTGCATTATGTTTTAGGGTTTAATTTGTTAGGAACTCAGTGTTAATTTGAGTGCTTAGTATGTATTTAAGTTTTAATTGTGTCAGTTTAAGTGTTTTTATGGGTTAGTTTGAGTCTTTGAGGTTAAATGTTATATTTTTGAGGTACCATAATGTGTTTGTTATTTCAGGGTAAACAGTGAAGAACGGAGAAGTTTCGAAGAGTTTCGGGTTAAAACCATAGCCCACGATCGTGCACTTTGGGCCACGATCATGACAGAGAGCTCTGTGCCAGGCCATGATCATGCACTTTGGGTCACGATCATGACAGAGAGGGCTAGGCGTTGGCCACGATCATGGAAGGCAGGGCCACTTCAGGCTGACACTAAAACTCAAGTTTCGTAAGATTTTTCAGACCATTTCAACCCTAATTCAACCCTATTCCAAAGTATAAATATAACATTAAGAGACAGAGGAAGCAGCCCTTAGGAAGAGCCTTTTGCATCAGTCAATTATAAAACCCCAGAGAGCTTATCGAGAGATTGGGGAAGGAGATGAATAAAGAGAGACACAGAGAAGAAACTTGATGCGAATTACTTTCCAAAACAGGGGGTTTCTCATCGTCGCTACCTCCACTATTTTATTCCCAACGTATTTTCCAATTATTTCAATTTTATTGATGTATAGAATTGAGATAGTTGTTGAGAATAGGTTGTGTTGAATGTTAAGTTTTTGTCTATACCACCTTTGGGATTTTTTGTCTTTGATATTAATGAAATTCGATTTATTGTGTTTTTATTAAGTTATTTGTGATTCAATTTCTATTCTTAATAATTTGGTAACAAACTGAGAGGGTGAACCTAGTGAATATAACCAAATTGGGCTAACGAGAGTTAGGTAGTTTGATAGATAAAGAATTAAATAAAACCACTAAATTTGTGTAGCGAGAGATCGTGCATAGGTTTTCAGTAGGTTTTTAGACAATTTCAGAACTAATTTAGGTTTGGGTAAATTGTAAATCAAGAGATTACAATTTCATAATTTAAATTAGGGATTATACATTAGGGTTAAAGATTATAACTCGAGAGAGAGTAATCCATCCTAGGATCATTTAGACCTGGTAATTTGGTAATCTCATAATCAATTAAATTTTCATTAAGGTCAAATAAAATCTCATTTCTCTCAATTGGTAGTTCCTAGGTTGGTTTTCAATTGAGTTGTGCAAACTATTTTCTTGTTTATATTTCTGAAATTTAATTCTTGCAATTGATTGTTTGGTTGATTAATTTTCTACATTAGTTATTTATTTTGAATTGTTGCGATTTAGTTCAGCCTTAGATTTTAGGATTAGATTAACCCTCCTCGTGGGATTGACACTTTAGGTACTACGTGAACTACTCATGCAATTGCAATTTTATCGAGGTTAAAAAAAGTAAAAATTAGCATTCGAAACCTTGCGATCACCCGCCATATATGGTGATGATTTAGGAAGTCTGGGAGATGGATAGTTAACCCACTACAGTCCACGCCATAATATTCAGCAATGGAAAAAACTAGGTACCCCATACCTAAATTGTTGCTCCTCTTGCGCGGAATTGCAACAATAGCGTTCAACACATATATGGAGGTGCACACTGGAATGTTGTGATCTATGCACCACAATATAAAGGAGTTCCTTTGTTGAACACTTGTTAGTTTCTGATTTATCATAAACCAGTTGACACATGAATTTGTGTGGTAACAAGTGCTTATGAGTCCTTATTATGTTGTTGTGGGCATTTTTGGCATCAAATTGCTCTAACCCAGTGAGCTCGTTCTAATAGCGAGAAGCATGAAAATCATCATACTGATCGATAATGGAAGACTCGGGGAGCCCACAAATATCACACATAGTTTCTATGTTCAGTTCATAAGCTCATCCCAGCAACCTAAACCACATTTCCTTGGGGTTCCTAGGTTCATAGGAAAGGGAAGTAAAGAATTCCAAAGTGAGCTCCTGGTAGACAGGAAATTGGAAATGTATGAATTTGGCCTATTGAATTCTTTCAGCTAAATTCTCTACCCTATTCCGCAGTTTTAACCTTTCAAGCATATCAAAATCAAAATATTTAGGGACTACAATTTGTTTAACATTGAGGGATTGAAAACTAATACCTTCCTCCTCTGTGTAGATCAGGAAGGATGCTCCGAAGTTTGCTGCTCTATTCCTTCTCCCTTGTCCCGAAACTTGGTTTCTTCTTGATGATTGCTCCTGTCTGGCTGATTGCTTAATGCGCAACATATTGGCTTGTTAATAGATATAAATTGGAAGAAATTTGGAAGTTTGAAATTTGGTTGAGAGAAGTGAGAGTGTTTGAACGTTTAAAGCTTAGAGAGATAAAGTGAAAATAAAAGTGAGTGAAAAAGTGAAGTTAGAAATGAATATATAAATGGTTGGAGGGTAAGATGGTAAAAGTTTACTTAAAAACTATGTGTTTCCCTTTTTTGCCCAGTCGCAGGTCACGATCGTGGCTTGCAATTTTCCACCAATTTTTCATTTTTCTTCTTTTGTTCTTTCACATTTTTTTCGAAATCACTTCTTAATTCTTTTATGTCCCTTTCACCTCTCTTTTGCTTACTTGATCAATCATCTAATTTATATCAAAGTCCTATTCCTTCTCAATTTTATTTGGAAACAAAATAATGCTAGCTACAGAATTCAAACTTTCTAACAAAAAAAAATCAAAGGAAATAAATTTCCATGGGTTGCCTCCCATGCAGCTCTTCTTTTAACATCAGTATCTCGATGCTCTTTTTAGCTCATGGTGGTTCAAATGAATGGTGCAATGATAGTGCAGTCACTAATCTTACGATTTGCATATGAACTACTATGCTATGGTTTCCACCTTCCTTATGATTCTCCTTCCTTCTCCTTTTTCTACGTGATTGTTTCTTTCTGAACGCATTCCCAAGATCTTAATATCTTCTTATTCTCCTCGAGGCTCGAGTTCCTTGATATTCGTCAGAGGTAAAGGAGAATAGTAGTCCATTGACACCTTGAAGGTTATTTGCTGCATTCCTACGCTCAGAGTTAGTTCACCCCCATAAACAACAATGATTGAGGGAGCGGTGGCTAGGAACGATCATCCTAGAAGTATAGGGGTTTCCATACCTTCTCCAATATCCAATATATAGAAGTCTGTGGGAAAGGTAAATTTATCAATTTGTACTTGCACATCCTAAATAATCCCCTTCAGTTGATGAAGTGTTATGTCAACTGTCTTCACTAACATCTTTTTAGGTACTAACTCTTTTAACCCCAATTTTAGACTAAAGGTATAAGGCATCATATAAATACTCGCACCCAAATCCTCAAATGCCTTGTCTATATTGACTCTATTAATATTGTAAGGAATGTAAATTTTCTTGGGTCCTCTTTCTTTTATGCTATGTAAGGGTCTTCTTCTTTTGTGTGCTCTTTAACCTTCTTCTGGACTGATTCCTTTAAGGTGAGCCTCATTTGCAGTTGTTCCGTTATGTTCTCAACCCTGTTTGATTCAACCTCCTTAGAATTCCTTGTTGCCCTACTTGAAATTGACTTTTGTTGAGCTAGAATAGGGTATGGGAATTCAGAATGAGGTTCTTTAATTGGGTCATTTTTAAGATCACTTTGAAGGAATTCCACAATTACCTGTCCTTCTCCTTTATCTCCATCTTTCTTCACATGTTCAGGTTCCTTCTCCTGGGTCTGAATGATAGTCATGATCCGTTCTTTACTTGGTATTGCTTGAAAGGTTCCTACATTCCGAGTAAACATTGCCTTTGCTAGTTGACCTACTTGGACTTCCAAATTGTGTATTGATGAGGCATGCTTTTTTGTTAATTGCTCAAATTTGCTTTCAAGCCTCCTATGTGCATCCTCCATACCCACAATTTTATCTAAGATCTTATCCAACTTGGATTCCATTGAGCTTGATTCATCTTATTGGAAGCCTGATTGTCCTTGAAGTCTGAACTGTCCTCCAGTATGTTCGTCTAAGAGAAGATAGGGCAATTCTTCCACTCAGGGTTATAAGTGTTAGAATATGGATTGTTGCCCCTCCTCGTCCATACTAAGCTCCCATATAATTCACTTACTCTGGATCGCTTTCCTTCATCAAGTAACAGTTCACTATATTATGGTCCATTTGTCCACAGAGCTCACACTTGAATTGCATGGCTTTCACCAGAGCTAAAGAAGAAGCCTTTATACTATTGAGCTGTCGCGTCAAGTTATCAATTTTCTCTTGCATTTTCGTCATTTGATCAACAACCACAATTCCTTTTTGCTCTCGAAATGAAGTAGTCTATCTACTCCGTTCGTTTGTCCACAGGTAGCTATTACTCACCATCTCCTCTGTCAGCTCTTCCACTTCATTAACCGTATTTCTCATCAGTGATCCTCTTGAAGCTGGTTCGATCATGCCTCTCGTATGTGGGGTTACTCCATCATAAAATTTTTACAATAGGAATTCCTTGGGTAAGTTATGGTGTGGGCACTTCCGTTATAAATCCTTGTATCTTTCCCACACTTCATAGATCGATTCCCCATCACCTTGTTGGAAGTTGGTAATTTCCTTGATGATCTTAGTGGTCTTAGTCAAATGGAAATACTTATCTAAGAAAGCACGAACTAGCTGATCCCACGTCATGACATTGGCTGGGTTTAGGGAATAATACCAAGTATTTGCTCCATCTCTAAAGGTAAAGGGGAAAAGCCTAATTTTGACCACATCTTTCGTTATCTGATGGTACTGAAAGATATCACAGATTTCGAGGAAGTTCACTATATGTGCATTGGGATCTTCATTTGTCAATTTATAAAACTGCACATTCTGTTGAAGCATGTTTAGGAGGGCTAGTTTTATTTCAAATGAGGCTGCTTGAACGGGTGGCCTAGCTACTCCTTGGTTAATCGCATTAAGCCCTGGTCTCACGAAGGCCATAGGGTCCATTGTTAACGTCCTTGGTTCGCTCTATGGTCCAAATTTTGCTGAAATTCCTCGGCTATTGTTGATTTCATGATTTCTTCTTCTTCTTCACGTCGAGCTTTCCTAATGGTTTGTTCTAGTCGAGTGATGTCTAAGTCTAAAGTTTCAGTTGCACGACTCAAACCTCTCGTGACTCTTATGTTCATGCAAGAGCACAATTTCTGAAATATAAAAGAAAGAACAAAAACAAAAATTAAAAACTAACTTAACGCTTTAAACTATAAAACTAAACTAATCGCCAAAACCTTGATCATTGGTTTCTGATATGAATAAGTTTTAATATTTTAACCTTGATATTCTATAAGCGTACGGGTCGTTCGGGTAGTACTTAAGGTATCGATCCCACAAGGAGGGTTAATCTAATCCTAAAATCTAAGGCCAACATGATTCATAATAATTCAGAATGAACAAAACTAAGACAAGAATTTATTTCAATCACGCACTCAAACTCAAGAATCAATTATGAAATAATAACGAAATAGCATATGCAACACCCAAATCAAGCGTTAACCTAAAGAACTAACAATTGAGAGAAAAAGGAATTTTATCTATCTTTAATGCTAACCTAATTGATTATGAACTACTAGAATATTGGTTCTAGATAGTCCTAGGGTTGATTACTCTCTCTCAAGTTATAACCATTAATCCTAATTAATAAACCCTAATCAGATTATGGGAATTGCAATCTCTCGATTAACAATCTATCCAAAACCCTAATTAGATCTAAATCCAAAAACTGCGGAGAATCCTATGCAAGATCTTTATTTTCACAAATTACCGATTTGATTTAATTCTTGTTTTATTAAATTACCTAACTCTTGTTAGCCTAATTTAGTGATTTTCACTCAGTTCACCCTCTCAGTTTAGCTCCGAATTATGCAAGTGTAGAATTTAAATCACAATTAATCCAATAAAAACATAATCACTCGAATTTCATTAAATCAAGAATAAAACAACCCGAATGTGAGTTTAGACATTCCTTAACATTCAACAATCCTATTTATCAATGACTATCCCAATTCTATACATTAATAAAATTGAAAAAAAACCAAAAATACAATTGGAACAGACGACAGAGGCATCAATGATGGAAAACCAAAAATACAATGTCTATAGACGTAATGTTCACACAAACATAAAATAACCATTCTGTTTTCTATATGAGCATGGCACTGATTCTTATTATGCCAAGGCCAACCTCTCGCTACGTAACTTAAGAAAGGTCCTCTTCTGCGGCGTAGGGAAGTTTCTAAAGAGTAAGAGCATAAAAATAGTCTAGAATAGGAAATAAAGGAATTGGATCAGAATCGACAGCCACACCTGATCATATGAGTTCATACATGCGAATAATTTTGCAATCTACTGCTGGATTGGTTATGAAATGATTGCTCAACTAAATTCAATATCGTGACGATTTATTCCTCATTTAAAAAACCCGTATGTTCCGTTGTTTAAATTTAGTGACCTCTTCCATTAGTATACTGCAGATATGTTATTAATGCAGTTATTTTTACAACCTTGAAGGTGGGAGATTGTTCCATGTAGGAAACCGTCAATTAAGGCGATGCTTACTTCAAAATAGGAATAGCCCTGCCCAGTCAACGAACCTTTTAACTGTTTTTGGAATGAATACGATTCGAGGTAAGTTGGAAGGGTCTTAAATTGCGGAAAGGACTTTTTTATGGGGATAAGCTTACATGTACATTACGTTGAAAGCATCTTGTTTAAGAACATTATTCCAACAGTTAAAAGAAAATGAAATTCCAAGTGCTTCTACCTACAATCCTACAAAAGGTTCTAGTTTAATGAAATTTAAGTAGCTGTGGCAATCCTAATTACTGGTTTCCAATTTTCCCTGTTTTGCTCTTAATTGCTTATGGTTTGGAAAGAAACAGGGTTCACTTATTTCAGCCTTTCTTGGTGGCGGATTAGGGCGCTCCGGTTACAGACGTGCAATATTTTCAACGCTTTGCATTAACTAAAGAAGAGATCTTGTAGGATTAGTTGAAGAAGATTGTTTGTTTTTTCTACACAATGTAGAAGTAAATATTATTGTTTAAAAAGTAACAAAAATCTTGTTAATTTCCTAAAATAAACAGTAAATTTGGCCCTCTATTATTTTTGCTCCCTCTCTCACGCTTGCTCTTCTTTTTAAAAATACACCAAAGTCAATTGGGAGACATGCAAGGCAAAGTGTGTCCCTGGAGAACGGCAATGTCTAAGTCAGCATTAATGGGCATGTGAACTTGGAAGCCTACATCCAAGGAAGAATTCAGGAATAAAAAGAGAGAGAGAGAGAGAGAGAGATCTCCTCTCCATTCCTTTTTCTGTATATCTCTTCGATGGAAATATCAAATGGCAACAGTTCCATTTGCCCACTTGGTCTTGCGCAAGGTTTCAAATAAGAGATGGGAAAGTGGATGAGACGATCAGATTTCATGATTTTCTAATGGAAGGGTCCCCCAAAAGTGGCAATGCTAAGATTGTGCTTGATTCTAGAAATTGAAGTTTTATAGCTTCATGTGCCTTCGAACAACAGCTCTCTTACCGATTCTTTATTCACAAGCAATTCTCTAATTCTCTCCTTTTTAAAAAAAATGTTTTTTTGAGTCGAACTGTAAGCCATTTACATTACAATAGGAGCCAGGCTGACTATAAATCTTATGTTTTATAGATTACGGTACAGAACTCTCAGGCAAACCTTTAGAAAAACTATAGAGCAAGAATGGAATTTACAGGTACACTTTGAACAAACATACACAACCCTTCGCTTTATAATATGGGGGTAGTTAATTTAAAGAGGTGTACGTTCAAAAGTGGAGAAACTTGCTTTATGAAAAGATGTGGACTCCATGAATTGATTTCGCGTATAATAAGAAGCTCCTCCCCAAAAAGAGATAATCATGTAAATAAGGTAGGGCACAGAGGTTATCTCCTAAAATGTACTTTCGCTTTTCTGCAAATCTTTTGAAAAGTATGTTCATTCCCATGGCTGTCACTGTCCAATGCTATTGTGTTCCCACCATTTTTTTTGTGCAAAGCTAAAGAATAACTGAAGCATACATACGTGCAAGTTAAACAATCTGTTAATATGATTGCTTAAAACTATTTGATGACAACATTTTAGTTAATTGTATAAGCTTAATGTGGGAAGGCTCCACCTGCTAGGAGTGGAAATTTTGCCTCAGATGCAAACGATAGCTATTGATAAGATAAGTATCTAGGACGCGTTCAATAACCTTGTTTTCTGCGCAATTACTAATTATTTGTTTTATTTTACAACCACAGAGAAGCTTAGATGAGGAATTGAGACAGTTCATACACTCATACCAGTCATACATAGGCCTAGGTGCAACCTTTGAATTGAGTGCTCTTTTATTTTCTTACAGAAGCAGCAAATACTGCGGAAATCCAGGGCTAAAGCCTTTGCCACTGATCCAAGGTGATGATATACAATAACATTGTGGAAGTAATCTCTCTTTACTATGCTTTTTCACGCTGGTATCTCCTGGATAATATGAATAAACTAAATATTGTTGATTTAACTTGAATCTGAATGAAGTAATAGAACTACAGGTTTGAAAAACGGAATATTAACCAAAAAGGACGAATCTAGCATTCGGAGACAAAATCAGGCACTCTTTCTATAGCTACTGGTAAAACGTCACCAGTGAAAAAATGAAGAGAAATTGGCTACAAAACAGTAAGTTCTACGGTTTCCGGTCTCATTTCCATCGTAAAGCCTGCCTTATGCCAGAGTACACGAGCCCTAGTGATCTACCAATCAAGGAAACCAGAAAGAAAGAGATGGCGTTGCTGACTTGCTTTACTACAGCTCTTATAAACGGCATGGTTATGTCTGATAGCTCCAGGTATAAACTGAAGTAGTATCTCCTGTATCGTAACCATAAAAGTAATCCAGATTTAGGAAGATCAAATAAAATAACATTGGGTTTAGAAGTATTTGATGAGGTATAAGCATAAGATTCGTTGAGTATAGCAAACAAAACTGAAGTTGAAAATAAAATTTTCTGGAAGATCATCCGTTATGGAAGGGAACATTTGGTTTCTCATTCAGTCCATAAATCGTGCAAGAAAAATAATTAATGGAGATCACCAATCAATGGCTTAGGAAGGAAACATTCAGTCAAACGAAAAAAAAGGGGAAATGTTATGAAAAATAGAATGAGTGGAAGATAAAAGATATATGCATAAACCAGGTCAATTAGCAAGACTACATATTCCGTGATTGTTTTTCGTTCGGTTCAAATGAGATACCCCGCACCCAAAGAGAATCAAACATAGCTCACAATAGAAGCAAAGCTTGCAAGGCCGCACACTATAAAGGTTAATAGCGAGCCATCTTTTATAAAGCCTAAAATACGGGACACATTTCTTTCCCCAAAATCATACCAAAACTGAAGCGATCACCCCTAGGATGAACTAAGGGTTATGATGGGTGCAGTCATTATGAACTACTCAACATTGTAATTCAACTAAAGTATAACGTAAATCCAAAAGAAATAGTGCCATAGTGTCAGTTATTGGCTTCCACAAACACTCCTCATCCAGGCCACTATATCAGCAACACCATTCTCAAAATGTAGGCTCGACTGCTCATGCTTTGTCAACTTGTATTTCTTAATATATATTAAGGCAATCCATGGTAATAAAATCACGATGACCATAAACTTCACTTAGTAGTACAGGGAACAAAGTTTGATGGTTGAATCACACTTGCTTAAGATCCTTATAGTTCTAGTACGATGAGAAACATCAATCTTACACAAGTCTAAGGGGCAGAAGGAAAGGTCAGTAGATGTTGAGACATTCTTTTCCCTACCACATGAGTGAAAATAAAGCTATAAGGTATCGAAATTTATTAGGCAATAAAGCTATTAAGCAATGAAACATACCACCCATTCAAGGCTCTTAATTCCATGGTCCGTTTGACAGGAAGAGAGCACTGGCTAATGACAATATAGTACAAGGAAGTCGGAGTTGTTACAGGCTTTCTCAGAGTAAATTTCCTCCACCAACTAAAATATTCGGTCTGATTCAGGCTTGGTTCCTCGATGACTTTTAACTGAAATGTGCTTAGGTCAAACCGATCCTCATAAATTGAAACTACTGCCTCAATATTCTGGTACAACCACTGATTCAGAGCCACCTACAAACAGTAATTTATGGAATTGATGGACCCTAAAAAAATGCCACATAGGTAACTATGACCATAAAAGAGAAAGTATAGAAAACAGAACCATACTTGTATACTCCTGACAAATACAATACCTCATTACGTAATTTTTGAAGTGCCCGGGTTGAAAAATTACACATATCCAGGCCCAGGGCATTAATCTCATTTGACAAGTTGCCATCAACAGAAATAAGTTCCAAATAAGCACTTGCTACACCATCTGCTAAAGTTATCACTAAATCTTCCAATATGGAGTTCCCATTTGAAACAAAAAAGTTTTGATCATAGTAGCTACATTTCCTGCCAAAACATAGAAAAATCAGATTGACCTGGTAATAAAATAACGAGAGCATATCTTGGATCCCCAAACAAAATTATGTGAGCAACTTTTGAAAAAACCATAAAATGAAAACAAGCAAGCATCCAAAAGTAACTAAAACATGTCCCATCCAGATAGTTTGTCATTTTTCTGTCCAAATTTTAACGGAATGACTTGGCATTTATTCAGTCATTTTGACCATCTTGAAGTTTTAGGCTACCAAGAGCCACAATAATATCAGTTGTGCATTTTATGGCTCTAAAGTCCTTTCAGCATAACCAAACATTAGAGAGTGAAAATGTTACGGTCCCGAGTCTGGGATCGCATCACCGGACGATTAACCTGAGATTCTTCTCCCAACAAAGGGTTTTTACCCTTGTTCTTCCTCCTGGATGTACCTATAGTGGGTAATCCTACACAG
>JAOQMS010000009.1:14587652-14599992 GCA_027563885.1 Erythroxylum longipes
TAACAGAACATAACTGGAAATAACAAAAATTAAACCACCTAGGATTCCTTATTTCACACACGGCATCAGTATCTTAGCCAGTAATGTTTTTGCGTCGTTCATATTTTTGTCCCATGAATGCATCTGTAACAGAAAACATGTCTTTAGCTTTGAATTAAAAGTCAAGCATCTAAAAAATTGACCTTTCAGCTAATATTTTCACTCTATACCCATTTACTTGACCTATTAGCATACGCGTTAAAACTTAACGGATGCACAAAATTATATGTTGATTTAGCAAGTAAAACCTTTTGTCCAAATTGTTAAGGAAAGATGAAAATTTAAATAGACTTATGTTCTAATCAAGACAAGATGCATCGACTGACTTTACCAGAGAGAGCCATATCTGAGGAAGTAGAACAACTCCGCATAAAGACCTGTCTTGCCTGATTTTCTTATATTTTGTAGTACACTGTCATCTGCTTTTAACTTTTCAACCATCAATGAAAATATTTCCTGAAAGGAAAGATAAAATAGTCAGAATAGAATAAACAAGTCAGGTCAAACATTTAATAATAAACAATCTTTCATTTCTCTTGAGGATTTTTGTTAGACCTCCTATTACCAAGGTTTATTCTAGAAGGGTGAAAGGGTAACCGAGTAAAGTTACCACTTTCTGTTATAGTCAGGGGCTGGTGGGTATTACGTGTATGTGGGAAGGGAGAGAATAGGAGAGTTTGTTGCATGGTTGACGTAGGAAGTTGGCTAGTATAAACGATGTAACGATGGGGAAGGGAATTTCTATGCTATCATTAAGAACATTCTGGTGAGCCTTAGGCTAGGAGAGAGCAGCACTCTTGAAATTGTCTAAAAATCACATTGTAACTTGACAGATTCGAGTTACATAATAATAATATTCAGTGACAATACTCTCAATTCCTGAGAGTTTCTGTCACTGGTATCAGAGCAAAGATCCTAACGATGGCCAACAAGAAGGGTGATAATCGGATGGATGGAATTGAGAAGGAAATCGAGAACTTACGTGAAGATTTTCAGAAGAGTTTTGAGCTATTAAGGGAGGAACGAAGACTGGAGAAAGAAGAAGTGCAAAGAAATTGGGAGCGATCCCAGCTCGAGATGGAGGAGTTACGTGAAATAATGACGATGTTTGTGAGTCACAGAGAAGTCGGCAAGAGTGGTGAGACATCAGGCAATCATTGAAAGGAGGAAGAGGCGCAAGTGGACAAAGGGAAGGGACCGATGGAGCCAGGTGGGAGTCGGGGGCCAACGTCGGGGGTCGAACCAAGGAATGAGAGCCGACGACACTCCCCGGACATTGGGGGGCAGACTAAACATCCACCAGAGTATGGGTGGAATAAACCGACCCACCCGGAGCCATTCCGAGGGTAGGCGCGCCAGGTAGGGGGTTGACGTGGGCCACTGGTGGGAGGAGAGCGTGAACCCGAACCACCGAGAGAAGAATGGAGAGGCTACATGGAAGAAACACCACCTGGGTTTGTGCGACAAGGAGAACACTGAAGGAACTGTCGAACTCGGCAGGTGGAGATGCCAGTATTTGATGGAGAAGACCCGGATGGGTGGATTTATAGGGTGGAGCGTTTTTTCTCAATGGGAAGGTTCCATGAAAGGGAGAAAATGGAGTTGGTGTCCCCCAGTATGGAGAAAAAGGCTTTGGCATGGTTTCGATGGGTGGAGGGTCGAAGACCAATTAAAGATTGGGAGGAATGTAAAGAATTGCTTGTTAAAAAATTTAGACCTATCCAAGAAGGGACCCCGTGTCAACGTCTTTTGGCCATCAAACAAACAGACACAGTAGATGAATATATTTGTAGATTTGAGAAATTAGCTGCTCCATTATCAGAGTTGCCTGATGAAGTGCTGGAGAGGTCATTTTTAAATGGGTTGTCGAAGGAAATCCGGGTGGAACTCTTAATTGCTAATCCTAGAAGTTTGGGACGAATGATGTCATTAGCACAATAGATCGAGGAGAAGAATAAAATACTAGGATGTGATAAGGGAAACAGGGCCATGGGAGGTAATCGAATAAGTGGCTATGGTGGATACAAAATGTGGGATACAGTCGGAGACAATGAGAAAAGTGGGGTTAAAACAGGGAGGGCCACTGCCATTGACAAGGGAGGTGGAAATTTTAAACGCA
This sequence comes from Erythroxylum longipes, assembly GCA_027563885.1. Classification (NCBI taxonomy): domain Eukaryota; kingdom Viridiplantae; phylum Streptophyta; class Magnoliopsida; order Malpighiales; family Erythroxylaceae; genus Erythroxylum; species Erythroxylum longipes. The sequence goes on from JAOQMS010000009.1 coordinate 14,589,811, forward strand.
TAACATTTAGTGAGCTACTAGAGAAGAAGAGACGGGGGCTATGTTTTAAATGCGATGAGAAATATACACAAGGCCATCGGTGTAAAATGATAGATTTGAAGGTTATCACAGTCTTAGATGAAGACATAGAAGTTAATACGTTGGAGAATGTAGAAGAGGAAGAGGAGCAAGAAGTGGAACTGCAGAATATAGAACTTTTAGCAGGGTCGGCAGCTGGGTTAACTCTACCCAAGACAATGAAGGTAGTAGGAGAATTGGATGGGGAGACCGTGGTGATCCTCATCGACAGTGGAGCCATCCATAACTTTGTTTTGAAAGAGTTAGCGTTGAAATGGAGTTCCAAATGGGACCCCACTGACAAGTATGAGATAGTAGTGGGGAATGGAGAAAAGGTAGCAGGAAATGGAGTCTATAGGAAACTGAATTTAAAGACACAAGAACTAGAAATTTGTGAGGATTTCTTGCCGATGAAGTTGGGCAGCATAGATGTTGTTCTGGGAATAAAATGGCTGAGAACACGAGGAGATGTCCTGAATAATTGGTGTACACTGACTATGAAAATAAGAGTGGGAGGGAAAGAAATTACTATAAAAGGGGATCCAATCTTGTCAAAATCCATGGTGAGTGCAAAATCCCTTTGTAAGGATCTCAAAGAAGGGGATTTAGTGTATTTGTCACAAATGGTAGTACAGGAGGAAGAACCGAAACAGATTATTAGGGTGGAAGACCCTGAAATCAAAAGTGTGTTGGAAGAATATGAAGGGGTGTTTCAAATGCCATAGACATTGCCACCAAAAAGGGGAAGAGAGCACCACATCCACTTAGTAAAAGGAGGACCAGTAAGAGTCCGACCCTACAAGTATTCCCATTTTCAAAAGAATGAAATCGAGAGATTGGTCAAGGAGATGTTAAGAGTCGGGGATCATTCAAACCAGTACTTCACCTTACGCTAGTCCAGTTCTGCTAGTCAAGAAAAAAGATGGAGGGTGGAGATTTTGTGTGGACTCTCGTGCTCTAAACAAGGTGACCGTAAGTGACAAATTTCCAATACCCATAATAGAAGAGTTGATGGATGAATTGAATGGTGCGATTATCCTCTCCAAGATAGATTTAAAATCCGGTTACCATCAAATAAGAATGAGGAAGGAAGATATTGAGAAAACAGCATTTAGAACTCATGAAGGACATTATGAATTTGTTGTAATGCCCTTCGGATTGACAAACGCCCCTGCTACATTCCAATCTTTGATGAATCAGATTTTTAAACCCCATCTCAGAAAATTCATACTGGTGTTCTTTGACGACATTTTAGTTTACAGCAGAAGTAAAGAAGAACATCTAAGGCATTTAAGGGTAACCTTGAGTATTTTAAAGGAGCAGATGCTTTATGCTAATTATAAGAAGTGTGTCTTTGGACAGCCTAATTTAGAATACTTGGGCCACATTGTATCGAAGCAAGGGGTGGCAGCTGATCAGACCAAGATAGAAGTGATGTTGAGATGGCCGGAACCAGTAACCTTGAAGGAGTTAAGGGGATTCTTGGGGCTAACAGGTTATCACCGGAAATTTGTAAGAGGGTACAACCACATTGCATGGCCGTTGACACAGTTGCTCTAGAAGAACAATTTTAAGTGGACAATTGAGGCAGAGAAGGCTTTCAACAGCCTTAAACAGGCCATGACCACAGTGCCCGTTTTAGCCTTGCCCGATTTCAATCAACCCTTTATTTTGGAGACTGATACTTCATCTTTTGGCTTGGGAGCTGTGTTGATGTAGAATAACCGACCGATTGCCTATTACAGTCAGTCATTGTCAGCAAAAAGAAAGGGACAATCTACTTATGAGAGGGAGCTTATGGCTATTGTGTTGGCTGTCCGAAAATGGAGATCTTACCTCCTAGGCCATAGGTTTGTCATTCAGACTAATCAGAAACCGTTAAAGTTTCTGCTAGAGTAGCGGGAGATTCACCCTGATTATCAGAAATGGATCACCAAACTGTTGGGTTTTGACTTCGCCATTGAATACAAACTGGGTAGGGATAACAAAGTGGCGGATGCTCTATCACGAGCACAGTACCAGGAAGAGTTGCGGACTGTAATGACATGCAAAATCATAGATATGGATGTAATCTTGCAGTAGATAGAAGCTGATAACAAGCTGAAGGAGTTGGCTGAAGCTGTCAGCCGAGATCCTGGTTTTAGGCCGCCATATACGGTGAAGCAAGGTAGACTCTACTACAAAGACAGATTGGTAATCTCTAATACTTCTGCCTTTATAACTAAAATTATGAAGGATGGTCACGAGAGTCATTTGGGAGGACATGGAGGATCATTAAAAACATATAAGCGCATTTCTAGGGAGTTGTATTGGGAGGGCATGAAGAAAGAAATTTATAGATTTGTGGCGGCTTGCTTGACATGCCAGCAGAATAAATACCTAACATTGTCTCCAGCAGGACTATTGCAGCTCCTTGCGATTCCAGATCAGGTATGGAATGATATAACAATGGATTTTATCGAAGGGCTCCCAAAATCCCTTGGATATGCATCCATCTTATTGGTTGTGGATAGGCTGAGCAAGTATGCTCACTTCATACCCCTTAAGCACCCCTACACGGCACAATCAGTGGCTGAAGTGTTCATCAAGGATATTGTGAGGCTGCATGGATTCCCTAGATCAGTAGTTTCTGACAGAGATAAAGTTTTCATAAGCAAGTTTTGGGAGGAACTATTCAAGGTGCATGGAACCATCCTCAAATTTAGCTCATCCTACCATCCTCAAACCGATGGTGCTACTGAGGTGGTGAATAGGTCAATAGAAGCCTACTTGAGATGCTTTGCAAGAGATACCCCCAAGCAATGGGCGAAATGGTTGGGCTGGGCAGAATATTGCTACAATACCTCCTATCACGTGGTTCTTAAAACTACACCTTTTAAGGTATTATATGGAAGGGATCCTCCACCAATTTTTCAAATGGGATCAAGGGTTTCAAGAATGGAGTCGGTTGATGTCTTACTACGACAAAGAGACCACTACTTGACCAAAATTAAACAGCACTTATCTAAGGCACAAAATGACATGAAAAGCAGAGCTGATCAGCACAAGCGAGCAGTAGTTTTCCAAGTTGGAGACATGGTATGGCTGAAGCTAGCTCCTTATAAACAATTGACGGTAGCAAGAAGAGTTAGTAAGAAATTGGCTTCTCGGTATTTTGGTCCATTCCGAGTGTTGAGAAGCATTGGAGAAGTGGCATATGAATTGCAATTATCCGAGACAGCCCGGATTCATCCTATCTTTCATGTGCTTGATCAAGTGGGAAGGCTTAGCAGATTCGGAAACTACTTGGGAGAAGTTCGATGACATGGTGGAACAATTTCCAGATTTTCACCTTGAGGACAAGTGCAACTTATGGGGGGGAGCAATGTTAGACCTCCTATTACCAAGGTTTAGTCTAGAAGGGTAAAGGAAAGGGTACCCGAGTAAAGTTACCACTTTCTGTTATAGTCAGGGGCTGGTGGGTATTACGTGCATGTGGGAAGCGAGAGAATAGGAGAGTTTGTTGCATGGCTGACGTAGGAAGTTGGCTAGTATAAATGATGTAACGATGGGGAGGGGAATTTCTATGCTATCATTAAGAACATTCTGGCGAGCCTTAGGCTAGGAGAGAGCAGCACTCTCGAAATTGTCAGCAAATCACATTGTAACTTGACAGATTTGAGTTACATAATAATAATATTCAGTGACAATACTCTCAATTCCTGAGAGTTTCTATCAATTTTATAACGAATAATGTTTCATTATTCAATCAAATCTATGTCATCTTCAACATAATTGTCCCATATAAGTGTTTCTAAGTTTCAAAACAAACTATTCATGAAAAAAAACAATTGAAAATAGCAACAATAGAAATAAAGGGCAAAAGAATGTTCCATAGAGAGAAAGTTAACACATAAAAAATGTTTTCTACTAAGGCTCAAAGATTTTGAATGAACCACAGGTGAGATACATTAAGATATTCCAACCTACCCTGCCACACATGTCCTTATGACGACTGAACTCCTCTTGTAACCAAGCCATGTATATAGGTTGACAGCATCTTCGAACAGTTTCAGAAAACACTGTCATCCAGTTATCCATGTTGCCAGCTTTACAATCGTAAAAAACAATGCTCATCTGAAAATCAGAATTAAAAAATTACCAGTCACTAAAATTTTTCATGTCTGCTTACTTCAACAAAACTCATATTGAAGAAAATATACACTCCTCATGCAAGAAGTAAAAAATCACTGGGTCTCTACAATTGTAACTACATCAAAGGGGAAGCACCTGGCTTGTCATTGTAAACATCCACATATTAGAGTTCAGTATCAATATTCAAATTAGCCACATTTAATAACCTACGACTTTCAGTTGATTGATCAAGATTTTATAGTTACAGTAGATAATGGCCTTTAGCAAGACACCCAATGCATCTAATCAATAGAAAAATCCATATCCTTTTTGCAGGTCCCGTTATTGCTCACCGGTGGACGTTTCCCGACAGGTAGGAAATAAGATATCAAATAAAGTCATTTGAAAATAAGAAACAGTGATTATCTGAGCATTGTAAAACACTAAAATTAGCTCCATTAGTTTATGCATACTCATAACTTAGTACATAATGATTACTCATTATATGAACCAAGGACTTATGGAATCACACAAGGAAATTGCTTTATATACTGTTTTCTTGAGTCTCACGTTTGTCACAAACTATGGATTTATAAAGTGACTATTCCAAAGAGCATTCATACAAATTACAATCTATTACCAAGAAACATAGCCAACGTCACATTGCAATTGCATCAAAGCAGTTACTTCCAACAAAAACCTCCACTGCTTCCATGCAAACAAAGTCTCACAAGTAATGTTGGACCTCATTCAAACCTCACATGTTTAAGAACACTTGGCCATTCTTTTGTAATATACTACAGAATAAAGAGACAAAATGACAGTGCCTGCCTCGTCCTGAAGTTTCCGCAAACAAGTCAAGAGTAATCGCAACTTTGGACCCTCAGAAAGTGCATACAAACTCAATGGCCGATTTGAACAGTGTTGGTCAACTTCAAGGGTACTGTTTCGTATATCGCTCCTGTGTTCTAAAGCATCTAGAGAATCCAAAAGTTTTGCCTTTACAGCATCCCAGGGATACCCCAAGTTAACAAGGTCATCTTTCACCCTAGCACAACGAATACAAAAATATCACTAGCAAATACAAGGAATAAAACAATAACAAACAAGAGTTTCACTTTTCTTTTCATCTAAGCAGACTAAACCATTGTTCTTGATCAAAATTTTCATCTGACTACTCTTACCTACCAAACGACTCTGAGCTTTCAAGCACCAAATCGTCAGCCAATGCGTTCTTCCGGGAAATGAAATTAGAGTTCTTAATAGGAACCACCCCAGCCATATAAGTAAGCAAAATACTTGTCATCAGAAGCAACTGATCGCTAATCGAAACCCAATCGGAAGCTGAAGCGCCATCAATGTCCACTAGCGATCCCAAACAAGGACTTGCACCATGGTTTTTCCGGGCAGAGAACTGGACAAGTTTGTAACTTGTGCAAAAATGCTTTCTGCAAGCAGAAACAAGCAAGAGAAATCAATTACACCTCAACATAGAAACAAGGTATAACTTCGACATGTCACTCCCCAGTTTTAAAGCAGCAAAATAAGAAATCTAGCAAATAAAAGCAGACCGAGGTTGAGGCCTAAAATGTAAGATCGTGGAGACACAGCCTCTATCTTCCACATAGCTTCTCCACACAGGAGGCTTTAAGCAGGAGGAGGACGTTGAAGTCGCCATTTCTTAAGAAAGATAAACAAGAACGTCAATGTCCCTTCGATCAAGACATTGCCACACCCGAACTTTTTCAGGTTCAAGTCATTTCTCAATAAAAAAATTAGGATTAGGGTAAGTGGAATCGAATTAGAGGAAGAAGAGAAGTGTAGATAAAAGTGGGGATTGGATTGGAATTGTGCGTACCAGGTTTGACACAAAAAATGATAATAAGAACAATAAAGGTCCAAATCAAGTGGGGGCTAAGTTTACGATGTAGTGACAAGTGAGAGGGATCATGGCTACTTTCTTAGCAAAAGCTTACGAGTTGGGGGATGGCTGCGCAGTTGGCTAGCGTCTAGATCTCATAGCTCCTGAGTCATCCCGAGTTTAACCTTCCCTCACCCTCCTGATCAACCTTACCTTTAATTGTAATTTAGTTAAGAGATCTTTTTATTAAAATACAAATTAAGTTAAATTTTAATATTTTTATTAAAATATAAAATAAATCCTAAAATTTTTAGAAGATACAAAATAAAGTCTAATATTTAAAATAAATTTTAAATTAATAAAATTAAATTTACGAATATTAAATATCACATCTCTATTATTTTTATATTAGAGTTCAATAAAAATTTTATAATTATTTATTAAGTTTTTATTGTATTTCATAATATTAATTAATTGCAACTAAATTAATTTTAATTGCTTCCACTCTTATCTTTAATTATAATTTAAATGTTAATATTTTTATTAAAATGCAGAATGAACATTTGATTGTAATATCACCATCTATCATAGACGTAACAACGTTACGAGTATAGTGGCCAAAAAAGGGTACGCAGACCGATGGTACTGTACGGGCTCAAGATACCGGTCGATATTGAATATCTGAAATACTGGTATTTATCAGGAACAAATATAAAAATTTTAAAAATTGTAGATTAAATTTTTAATTTTAAAATAGTTTTAAAATTACAATTCTAACTGTTATTTTAATTATTGGCCGGAATCCAATACAAAACTTTCTTGTTCCGTAAAATACCGCTAAGAATGAGATCTAAATACCTGCTCGATAGACTATAAACTACAAACACGAATAACTGAGAACGCCAATAATTGGGTCTTGGCAGCAGAATCTTAATCCTTAACCTGTCTCCGTGGCAGACGCGGTAGTTTCATCAGACCTTGATGTCGCCGCAGATGTAGTAGTATCGGTACTTGATGATGAACCTGAGATGGTATTAAAGGCTGCGGATGATTCTGTTTTACTAGATGTGGAAGTATGTTCCTGCGTATCCGTAACATCCTTCGCTGCTTTCTGCTTGGCCTTGTTGGCTCTATCCAACACATCAGCCTGCATACACGTTGCTGATCAAGCACAAGAAATCAAACCTGAAACTATGCAGCCCTCGGTAAATCAATTCCTTCCAGGAATAAATACTTCGTGGTGTAATGTTTAAAGGATGTAACAACATCAAAGTCCATTTTTACAAATGGCTTGTGTAACCTCAGATGCTGACACTATGCAGCCCTCGGTAAATCAATTCCTTCCAGGAATAAATACTTCGTGTTGTAATGTTTAAAAGATGTAACAAAATCAAAGTACATTTTGATAAATGGCTTGTGTATCTGTTACATTTTCAAAAGCAGACTTAATTATACACTGCAGCATAAATCCAACTAATGGGTGAAAGAGCCTAGTACGAGAGCTTCACGTGCAAAAGCAAACATTTGAAGATTTGGTATTCAATGTTTGCCCATCAACTCTCACATAACTTAATTTCAATAAAAATACATATAGCAATTCTGGCGAGAGACTCTGAGTTCAACTTGGAAGATAACAACATATGACAACACCGATATTCAGTAAAACAAAGGCAACAATTAGACCATAACAACCTAAAATCAGGTAAAAGGATCCATGAAAGTTGGTAAGTCCCATTTGATAGCATAGGTTGGAAGCATTAATCAACTTTGAAACTAGTTACAGTTAAATAAGTTTTGAGAGAGTGAGCTGGTACCTTTGCTCTAATGAACAAAATACTCAAAGAAATCTTTTCCAACGAAATAACAGCAAAAATTCCAGGCAACATGCATTCAGCGAATTTACCCAACGTAGGTTCTACCATGTTTCAACTACCTGAAACTCCTGTATCTGTTTTTGTTGTTCAGATTGCAACCTGCCAACAGTACTCAAAAGCTCTCCCATTGCAGATTCAATTCGCTCATTAAGTGCTTCTGCTAACGCTTTACCCAAGAAAAATGCATCTAGAATGTTTTTGCTATCATTATCACCTGTAAAATCGATCATCTCACAGGTTTAGATGAAATTATAAAATGCAGTCAAGCATGCAAGGAGGAACTTATGGTAAAGATGGCCCTTCAACATCTGATAAAGAGAATACATGTGTTGTCTCATTTCCAAAGATGGTTGATATCCCCTTTATCTCACTTGTTTTCTGTCACTTTATTGACGTCCAGAAGATTATACAAAAATGATTTCAAATAATCCATAGGCCCATAAATTCCTAGGTGGCTTAAGTTCACCTCAATCGGCAAGCATTCAATGTAGATCAATAAGTTACAGGATTTCATTCTGTATTTTCCCACACAATTCAATGTCATGAATTTATCTGATTCAATTAGGTTGCTTTTAAAAAGACTATATGTGCAACAAGGAATGGACAAATTTTCCTCGTTGCCCAAAACAGGGGTCTGCTAATAAGAATGTAATCGGTATTCAGGGTTTTAGTTGGGAGGAATTTCTTGGATAAGAAAGGGTTACCCCTGAGTCTTATTAAGGTCCCTTAGTCTTATTAAGGTATACTGTTGTCTATTATAGATAAAAACCAAAACATTAGTCTTACTAAGATATACCGTTGCCTATTATAGATAAAACCAAAACATCCCAGCAAATTCTGATCAATGATATAAAACCAAAACATCCCAGCAAATTCTGATCAATGATATAAAACCAAAACATCCCAGCAAATTCTGATCAATGAATAACGGTCTAAGAATAGACTTTCACCTTCAAATCTCATTCAAATCCCAAGTTCACAGTGTCTTTTGGTCAATCTTATCGAGCCAAATTTTCAGTTGTAAGAAACGAAACATGTACAAGGTTGCATCTCAGCATAAACCAATAAATTCCAAGAAAGAACAGATCTCAATGACTAAAATGTTCCATTACCAAACAAACGAAGGACCTTTCATGGAATCCACAAGATATATAAAGTAACGTTTAAATGTCCCTAGCCACCAACCACAAAAGGAAACAAATTAAAAAAGAGGGACGAAATAACCATACCAGAACTGGAGTCACCGGTGCTGCTTCTTACAATGGGTCTATAAAAATCTTTTTTTAGTGTTCCAGTCCTAAGACCTAGTTTGTTTCTGAGCTCCTTGTCCAACAGAAACGAGATACGAGGTTTAAACGAGGCAAGTGAATTGCTGTAACTGTTAGTTTTAGCTTCGGTTGGGGTCTTGGATTGAAGAGAGTAGAAGCTGGAATATGGGGAGACAGAAACTCGGCTCATGTTGAAGATGTTCTCGCTCAGTTTTCCCGGATTGTCGTCTACGCAGTCCCTTGTATAAAACAAAAGTTGGATATTTGGAAATCGAATTGCCTTATTGTTCGGGTTCGGACCTACCCAAGCTTTCCGCCGCTAGAGGTGAATCAATCACTCAAATTTAACACGAAGGCATGACCAAATAATCCCAATTCGGGAAGGCTTGAAGATAATTTGTAATGTTGTTCCTAAATTTCATGGCCAGTTCAGCCCAATGCCTTATGCCATGCACACATAATATTATTGATGTATTCTTTATAAAAGATATTTCTTTTTCAGGTTAAAAAAAAAAACATAAAGAATAACTAATATCAAGTTTAGTCATTCCTGCACCTTGAGAAATAGCTATACATACTTTCCCCTATCTTTACCTATTTCGAGACAACTTTTCTTCTTCTTCTTCTTATTATTATTGCTATTGTTGTTATTATTATTGTTGTTGTTCGTCTTATTATTATTATTATTATTATTGTTATTGTTGTTATTATTATTATTAACAATAATAAGAAGAAGAAGAACAAGAACAAGAAGAACAAGAATAATAACAATAACAATAATAATAATAATAATAACAACAACAACATAGTTAGTGGAGACTGTAATGGATATTTTGATCTTTTTGTTAGCTATTCCTTTGTCATTCTAAATTTATATTTTCAAACCAAACATTGGCATATATTAACATTAGAAATGTCGACCCCCTAAAAAATTTTCCATTAACTTAAGCATGATAGCTTATGGAAATAATGCATGAGAAGAAATTAAGGGCATTTTCGGAATATAGCT
>JAOQMS010000009.1:14600092-14611931 GCA_027563885.1 Erythroxylum longipes
AATTTTATATGTAATTATAATTATGTTATTATATTTAATTTTAAAAAATAAAATTAAATACAAGAAAATTTGCATAAATGCACGAGCGTGCACTTAAGTCACACCTGTCGACTTATATTGACAAAATTAATTATTGTTTTTATTTAAAATTTTAAATTAAATAAAAATTAAGATGATAAAAATAAAAAACAAAATTTATGATTTTTTAATTTATGTTTTTATATTATTTTAAAGTTAATAATTTAAACAAAATTTTAAAGATAAATTAAGAAAAAGGCTTGATGGTTTAGGAGTGCACGATCGTGCTTGTTTAGTAAAGGGCCAGTGCACGATCGTGCATGTGCACGATTATGCACTCCTATTAATGAATTGCTTGTGCGTAATCGTTATCATGCACTTCTATTAATGATGTGCACTCCTATTAATGAATGGCTTGTGCATGAATGGCTTGTGCGTAATCGTTATCATGTACTTCTATTAATGATGTGCACTCCTATTAATGAATGGCTTGTGCATATGCACAAGCCATTCATTAATAGGAGTGCACGATCGTGGACAGCACGATTGTTTGTGCACGATTGGGCACTCTTGATTTATCACTTAATTTTATAAAAATAATATCTCTCAATTGTGATGTCCAAAAATTACAAACTTTATAACATTAGAAAGCTAAGAGGATAAGCTACAACTTTTATGAAGACAACTTTGTATGATTCGGCCTCTATCAATACAGTTTAATCATTGAAATCAGGATAAACAAAAATTAAAATTTCAAACAATTTATTCCTGATTTCAACTATTAAACTGTATTGATATAGGCCGAATCAGACAAATTTGTCTTCATAAAAGTTGTAGCTTATTCTCATAGCTTTCTAATGATATGAAGTTTGTAATTTTTAGACATCAAAATTGAGAGATATCATTTTTACAAATTTGTGTGATAAATTAGGAGTGCACGATCGTGCAGACTCATAGCTTTCTAATGATATAAAGTTTGTAATTTTTAGACATCAAAATTGAGAGATATCATTTTTACAAAATTGTGTGATAAATTAGGAGTGCACGATCGTGCAGTACCCCTTCCCGAATAGAAGTGTGCACGATCGTGCACTCCTAAAGCTTACAACCTTTATTTTATTTTTCTTTTAAATTATAATTTGTTTTAAAATTAATAATTACATAATTATAAAAAAATTGTTGTTAAAGTAATTATTTAATTTAAAATTCAATTTATTTTTATTAAATTTAAAAATGCATCGTGCACTAATGCTTTTTTTTTAATCCATAGGTTTTTCTCTTTCTGTGGTTTTATGGTCCGTGGAGCCTTCCATACTGCATTGTTGCACTTACAACCTTCTCCATCTTCAATTTGCCACATTCTGTATCCTTGGCCTCTGTATATGCCAATTCATACCAAAGAGAATTGGTAGAAGTATTGCCAAATCGATAGAGTGTCATCCTTGAAGGTTCCATACGCCAATCTGAAAGCTGCAGGTTTTTCTCTAATTTATCCAACACAGCTGTCCAACCAGCATGAATACAGAAATGCTCAAATGCTAACTTAAAATATGGTATATATGGCTTCACTTTCATCTTGAGAAGTTTCTTTCCTACCAACGTGGCAAAAAAGAGAAACTGTTCTGACATTGGCAATACAAGAGGGCCTAATGTAGTGATGTTAGTCTTTAAAGCATCCCCAGCAATTGCCATCAAATCCTTTGACAATGAAACTCCAACCTTCTCTATAGCATCCTCTTGTTGGGTAAAATAAGGGAAGCATTTATCGTCCGCACCCTTATTAGTCCTTACAGTATAGACCAATCGATACTTTGGACGCCATTTGTCAGACCACTTATTAGACAATAGAATGGCATCCCCTCCTATTTGAAACAAACAATTAGAAAGGAGCATGGACCTATCATTCCCAAAATACCAGTTCAAATTAATGTTTTCCATGCTAATCACCAATGCATAAAAGTTAGGATGCAGCTGAAGGAGATCCATAGCAAGATATCAAACCAGTGCTATAACCTATGCCACCTAGATTATAACTGATTATATTTCCCCAAAGCTTATAGTGATTGATGATCATGGCTAATAAAGATGGGGTGGGATTAAAGAAGCTGCAATTCACAATCAAAATCCTAATATCTTTTGGTTTCAATGAAGATTTCTGAAATAGCTCATCCAGAGCACCAATTCAACGATTAATGCACACTCATGCATGCTTTGATTCATATGGTGCATGGGCGTGCGACCATGCGACGTTTCATAATTAATTTTATTCTAGAATTAGTTATTTGAGGTAAACAAAGTGATACCTTTTATTATGAAAGTAGAACATCTGTGATTTACAATTGTCTATTAGAAATTTTATTCCCCCTTTTTGCCTTTCTCTGTGAATTTATTCCCCTTTTTTGCCTCTCTGTGAAATAGTTGAGAATAGTTGGAAATGAAAGATTGAAAGTTTACGATAGTTTACTCAGCTCTTTACACCAAAACAAAAAAAACGAGAGTTGGCTATATAAAGTTGGAAGTTCTAAGAAGTTATATTTTTTATTAGTAGAGGCCTTTCCTGCTCTAATCATAATTAAATACATATAATGATAGAAAAGAAATAGAAAAGGTGAAAACAATTGCATTAGTGACAGTTTTTTGTACTTTGTTCTTGTAAGCACCAAAATGAAGGTAAAACAATGACCAAAAACTAATTTACAGAGAGGTATTCTTCTTGTAGTTGTACGATGCACTTGTTGGCCATAACTTCCTCCTCGGACCTCCGACTAACTTGAAATTTAAACTGCAACCTCCTTATACATTGTCCTTCGTCTCCATATTTCATTGGCATCTAAATTCTCTAAGTCTGCTTAGTGGTGACATTAAATCACATATACCATATGCACGTTCTACAAATCTGATACCTGTTCACTTTCATAAACTAGGTACATCAATCCATCTTATAAAAATAAGCTCCAAAATTACCCTAAAAGACTAGATAATGTAAAGAAACAAGTAAATACTTCAAACATTAAGAAAAGATGCTAAATATCAAATAAACTAGAACTAAAACACACAAAGAAGCACTTAAATCTCCCTATAGAAAACACACTAGAAACATAACTTAAAAACATACTTATCAACTTCCCCACACTTAAACCTTTGCTTGTCCTTAAGCAAAATGAAACACAACCAATCCACTCTATTAATTCATCATCACAAGGATTAAGAGCATGCAATCTTTCAAACGTCGTCCACTTAAATGTCCAATTACTACATATGTCATAACTAATGTTCATCTGCATACACAAATAGACTTAAGTTATGACACTATTGATCACAAGGAAGCGTAGACTCAAAATGGATCTTCCTCACGGAATTCACTCATTTCAGTCAAGTTTTTAAGGTTTGTGTTTTGCTCAAGACTCCCTATAGGAAAGTACACCACTATAGGCTTGCAAATACACCAATTCTTCTCCACAGTGGTTACATGCATAAATAGATCAAAAGGACTTTGCTGAGAGTTGTAATGGGGCTAGGGTTTAAGGTATGTAAAAAGGAGTTTGAGGGCTCATCACAAGCATTTATAGAATACTAAGTACGCAAAGGGACACAAAATTATTTCTAAGACATGGAAATGGATATAACTAAGTACTCCACACTTATTGTTGGTATTATATCTTATTCTTTTCATTTTTTTCTCTTTTTTTCATTTTTTTCTTTTTATTTATTTTTCACAAAAATAAAGAAATAGAAACTAACATTAGCAGCTATATGTAATGTCCTCTAACACTCTGTAGAATTACAAAGAAAGCCGCTTAAAGCGTCTCATTTGGCTTTCTCATTTAGTAAGAAATCCCAAACTAATGCAAACTTAGCAATCTATTAATCCTTGTGAAAGGGTACGGTAATAAGGTATGAGGTTTAAAATGAGGTCTTTTCTAGAAACAAAACAAGGTCAAAGGCTCGAAGGGATTTGTAAGGGACAATGACTTAGGTTGGTCATTTAAGTCAAGGGGTAAAAGAACGAGGTCCTTAATCACTTCTAATTAGCATGCATCTAGTACATTTAAATTGGTTGAGGGCAAGTTTTAGGGGTACTACCTATGGGAGTATTATACAATCAAGGAAATGTTATGACTATGGAATAAAGTCACATAGGTTTAACTTCTCACTCAGGCTCAAATGAAAATCCATGATGTTTCTACACATCACCTAATCACTCAAATATCAATTTCTAAGTAAGCTTATGTAACCAACTACTCAAGCCAATCTGTATGGTTCACCTTTTATCCAAGTGGCCTAATTGAATCTTCAAGCATGTGACTCAATCCTAATTCTGACTACTATGATAGAATTTCAAGGCAATAACTTCTATCTCAAAGATTGAAGCACAGGGAAAATGATAAACCTACAACTACCATCCTAATATGCAACCTACAACATATACCATAATGTAATGGAAACAAAAATAGTAAGGCCAAATACCACAACACAAAACAAGTACAAATGCAATGGTCACAAAAGAACTTGAAACAAACAAACAAACAAATATAAAAACAATAAAAAAGGGAGTTTAGAAAGCTTATGGAGATTCAGGAGGCGTGGGGTTGAAGATGGCACATGCAGTCCTTGCATCTCCCAAGACTTGTGAATTTTGTTGCTGAGATACCGCTGTTGGTAGGCTATCTCCTACATTAGCTGATTCATTTGATTTAGCTGCTGCTGTGTGTTTCTATTAGTCTCGATCAACAGTGTGTATACTCTCGCCCATCCTGGTGGTATTCTATGATCTTTGTAAGTCTTAAGTACGATGCATCAAAATACTCATGACCAACAAAAGTTAGTTCAGTAAGATCAATATGAAAATGTTGAGCCAAAGCAGTGGCTAAATACCCCATTCTTAAAGTGTTTCCCTTTCTTCCCATAGATTGGATCAAAGATCGAGAAATATGAGAGAACATGTTAGGCTTATAGCGTTTATCAATGCACAATAATAGAAATAATCCTTAGTAGAGCATTTGTTACTTTGACTTTTCCCAAGCACAGCAGAACATATGAATTTATGTAGAAACAAGCGCTCAGAATTAAGAATGTGTGCATTTGATGCATTATGAGGATTATACTCAAGCAAGTCAGTTAAAAATTTCCAATAAATAGTAGATAAGAATTCTTGATGCCCATCTTCTACCTGTGCCTTTGCAAAACCAAATAGTTGTCATAATAACTTCTCATCCAAGCAATGAGCTTGGCCTCGTAGTCTAAACCAAAATTTATTAGGTTTGTTAGACTCAAACCTCAAAGAAGTGAAAAGCTCTAGTGTCAATTCAGGAAAAACAACGTAATTCATATGCACAAATTGTTCCCATTGACCTCTTTTACAGAATTTCAAGAATTTATCTTTCAACCCTATTTTTTCTAGCACATCAAAAGTAAAATATCTTGGTACTTGAATGATCTTTGTCTTGAGAATAGCATACCTGACACCTTCTTCGTTTGAAAATATAGGAAATGGGGCATTATAATCAGCTGCAATGTCTACAACATTATGCCCTTTGACCTCAACAAGGATGATTTTGTCAGATTTTCTAGTTCTTCGAGGCATAATGACGTTAAAACCTGCAAATATCACAAAACAAACATAAGTTTGGAGAAGGAACACACTCAGCCCCTATACAAAAATATTTCCAAAAATGGAGGGAAAGGGGAAAATAAAAACAAAAAACTAAAAGTTTTGATGAAAAACCTAAGTAAACTTAGAAGATTTGGAGAAGATTTGGAGAAGATTTGAAAAGAATGAGATGTCGATTCCGAAAATGCAAAGAGGGGAGCGTAGAGCAGAGAATAATAAAGGGGTATTAGTTTTTAGGACTGTTTTAAATGATACGTTCTGTCACCATCGTGCTTCTGCACGATCGTGATCCTTTTCAATGAAGGCTGCTGTGACGATCGTGCTAGTTCACAATCGTTCATTTTGGCGATGGATACGTTTTGTCACGATTGGATAAGGAAAGCCTTTGTCGCAATCGTGCACTAGCACGATGGTGTAGTTGTGCGAAAGGTTTGTCAAAACTTTTGTCACAATCGTGCACCCTTACTCACTCAGTTCTAATTCACTCCTTTTACTAACCCTCAATCTAGCCGACCTCCATGTTTGCCCTATCCTCTCTCCTCTTCTTAACCAATTAATGAATTGCCATTAACCTCTCTTCTTCGTAACTTTAGAAAGTTCTTCTATGAGGTTTATGCATGGCTGTGCATTCACGTGCTTCATAATTAACTTTCAAAATTAATTAATTTTATTAATGAATTAAAAGGAAAATTAACATATTACAAAAATAAAATATTAATAAATTCTGAACAAATAAATTTAGGCTAATAATGATGATGGAAATGTTTGTCATTTCCAAAGCAATTATTACTAACATTTCCCACCATTTAACTTATTTGTTTATCCCATTTTCACAAATAATATTTTCTTATTCTATTGAAGCAAATTCACTTACGGTCCTCTCCCAAAAATTTGCCTTTCTACCTCTATTGGTATTAGTTTTTATCTCCCTCTCTGTTTTATTTTTTTAACCATTTGTCTATGTTAATCAATTATTGACGAATGCGTCTCTTTCGCCTTTGTTTATTTATTTGCTGGTTATTAAAGATAATTTTTTATTTATGTTTTCATTACAATAATTGTTGAAGATATTTAGAATTCATTGTTATCTAACTTTTATGTTTCTATTTATAATTTTTGGTTTTACATATATGTGAGTGATAATTATTGTGTAAAGGTTGAGTTGGTTGTTATATATGTTTTAAGTAAGTGTTGAAGATATTTGAAATTTGTTTGTATCTAACTTTTATGGCAGTGTTCATAGTGTCTGTGTTTATATACATGTCATGTACATAAAATTGTGTAAAGGTTGAGTTGGTTGTTATATATGTTTTAAGTAAGTGTTGAAGATATTTAGAATTTATTCATATTTAACTTTTATGGCAGTGTTTATAGTGTCTGTTTTTACATACATGTTAGTGATAATTAATATGTAACGGTTGAGTTTGTTAATATTAAGTTGTATTTAACAACTTCTAAAACATATTATTTGTTAAATGGGAACAATTTACTATCAAATCTCTAATAGGTTTTTCTGTTACAGGAATGAAATAAGATATGGATGGAAAACATTAAAACATCCTATGTTTTTGTTAATACTCGTTTTTGTTCTGTTAATAAATTTATCTGAAAATAATGGCCCTCTTGTTTGTGAATTTGACAGGTGAAAAAATGAAAGGTAGATCTACTCCATACCATCATTTAGATTATGAAATTGATAAGGAGCAGCATAACAATGATATTGGCATTGGGATTGGGAGTAGTAATATGAATTCAAGAGATTTGGTTACAAGAGAGTTAATACTGAAAATTGGCATGCAGTTCGCAACGAAAGAAGAAGCCTATCAATTTTATTTAATTTATGCCAAGAATGTGGGCTTTGGTATTAAAAGAAGCAAAAGTCACAAAGATAAATTTGGTAAATTGATTTCTAGGCTTTTTTGTTACAGTGTTGAAGGTAAAAGGATGCCAAACAAAAGACATTTGTATGTAAGAGCTCCATGGTCAGAAACAAGATGTGGTTGTGAGGCAAGAATGAAAGTTAACAGACTGTAAATTGGAAAATTTCAAGTGATTCAATTTGTGGAGGATCACAATCATTACCTTTCAAGTCTAAACAAAACACATTTGCATAGAAGTCATAGAAAGATATCTTCAATTGCAGCAATGCAAATTAAAATGGCTAATGATGTGGGAATTCGACCAAAAGCATCCCATGATCTTATGGTGAGTCAAGCAGGTGGGAGAAATAATGTTAGCTTTATTCCGGAGGATTACAAGAATTATTTAAGATCTAAAAGAACAAGAGACATGAAAAAGGGAGATACAGGTGGTGTCTTAGAATATTTGTATATCATGCCGGTTGAACATCCTAATTTCTTTTATTCCATTTAAGTGGATGAAGATGATTTGATAACTAACATATTTTGGTCTGATGGAAAGATGACGAATGACTACTTTGACTTTGGTGATGTTGTTTGCTTCGATACTACTTACAAGAAGAATGGTGAGGGTCGTCCACTTGCTTTGTTTATCGGTGTTAACCATCATAAGCAAACAACATTTTTTTGGTGTTGCACTCCTATATGATAAGACTACTTTTACATTTGAGAGGTTGTTCGACACATTTGGTAGAGCAATGTTTGAGAAAAAGCCTACAACTATTCTTACTGATCAGGATGCGGTGATTGCAAAGGAATTAGCTTCAAGATGGCCTAAAACTCATCGTTGATTGTGTATTTGGCACATTTACCAAAATTTTGCAATGCATTTGAGTGGTGTTTTTCCTCAATTTAAAGGATTTTCACAGGATTTCAACTTATGCATATATGACTATAAAAAAGAAGAAGATTTTTCCAGTGCATGGAATAAGATGTTGGAAAAATATGAACTTCAAGATAATGATTGGTTGAAACGTATCTTTCATGTAAAGGAAAAATAGGCTTTGGTTTATGGACGACAAATATTTTCTGCAGACATGACCACCACCCAACGAAGTGAGAGCATGAATAGCATTGTAAAAAGGTACTTGAGTTATCAGCATAACTTTTTACAATTTTTTGATCACTTCCAGAGGCTTATTGATGATCGTCGATTTGATGAGTTAAAAGATGATTTTAGAAGTAATGTAAGCACTCCAACATTGTCAGCACCTGTTCAAGTTTTAAAGCATACAGCTACTATCTACACACCAGAAGTGTTTAAATGTTTTCAAGATCAACGGAATCATTCTCATGATTCTAGTTTTTGTCTTTGAGGTGAAGATGGTACGGTTACAAAATATAAGATAACTCTTGTTGGGAAGAGCTACTCTAATATGGTCAGTTATGATTCATCAAATGATGAAGTTCATTGTAGTTGTTAGAAGTTTGAGTTTGCTAGCATTTTATGCTCTCATGTGTTGAAAGTTTTTAACTTGAAAAATATTTGGACAATCCCAAGTAAGTATATTTTGAAAAGATGGACATAGAAAGCAAAATCCTAGAACCTTCATAGTAAAAACTCCATTATCAATGAAACTAAAATGGATCCTAAACTGTTGTCAAGTATAACATATAAAGAATTGTCTACATTAAGCATGCGATTGGTAATAAAAGCAGTAGAGAGGAGAGATACCTCACATATTGTGAAAGATTATCTTTTGAACATATTGAACATGGTTGATGAGATATTGCAAGGTGAAGAAATAGTAGATTAAGAGAACCTATTATCACAAGATCAACAGTTGAGCCAACGGTCAAATACTGAAATGAATGTGATTAATGAAGGTGAAATTAATTTTGGTGAAATAAATCACATAAGAGGTGTGAAAAAGAAGACAAAACCTACATCAAGTAAGAGATTGCGGGGTGGACTAAAGAAAAGTTCAATGAAGAGAACGAATGTCAAAAAATTCAAGACTTCAACAAATTTGGGGAATTCGACACTCATCCCCCTTTCTTATACTCAAGTTATATTATTGGTTAAATTGTTTTCAAAGAATGTACATAATTTATATACTGATAATTACAAGTAATTTTTTCTTAAATTACTTTATTCAGGATTCTGAAGATCCATCCTACTCAGATTATCTCCAACAAACAAGCTCCCATATTACGTCAAGATGAGGTTAGCAATTTGTAATTAATAATGTCATAAAGTGTTGTGCTATTTGTTTTCAACAAATTTGCCTTTCATTTGTTATGAGAAATACCAAATGCAGGCACTTTCTATTTACAAGGATTTTACAAGTATGGTTTCCAATAATGAGGACCGTATACCATATTCTCAAGTTCTATTTGTAATATTGTCTTCTAGGCATAATATTTTACTAAATTAAAATATGTATTTATGAACCAATTGGTTATGAAAATAACGAAATGCAGGTAATTGGTGTCCGTATGGATATCTCAACTATGCTATACACTCATCATCATTATGCAACAAATTCTATGGTATTATTTGTTAAATTATTTTTTTCAATTGTTTGTAATATTTTCCTTTTGTAATGTGTTATTAATCTTTGAATCATTTAT
The DNA here is from genome assembly GCA_027563885.1 of Erythroxylum longipes. NCBI lineage: Eukaryota > Viridiplantae > Streptophyta > Magnoliopsida > Malpighiales > Erythroxylaceae > Erythroxylum > Erythroxylum longipes. The sequence goes on from JAOQMS010000009.1 coordinate 14,610,215, forward strand.
CATGTTAGGTCATTGATGCAGAAACAGGTAAACGACAGATTAGTGCTATTATCCCACCTTCAATGCGCATAATTGATTTACTTACGGTAATTTGAAGAAAGTTTTTGTCTGAATTTCAGTTTTTATTAATAATTGCATTACGTGTTTATAATTGTATTAATTAATTAACATGCATGTTGATTTACAGGCAAAACAAACATTTGGTTTTGAAAAATTGGAAGAAGTTAACAATTTAGGAGTTGGTATTCCTATGGACAAATGTGGTACTTGTCTTCATGCTGAAAAGTTCTGTATTTGTAAAAGATGATTCTAATGTAAATTTAGGTTAACAATGATTGTTGGTCACTGATGTAAACAAATTTAACATTTACTTGAAGTTGTTTAGAAAACAATTATTATATGTTGCTTATATGTTAATGCAATGTAATTCATTAACTTGCCAAAATGTTTAAGTAATATGTTATTTAAACATTTTTTTCATTACGTGGGAAACTATTAACTATATATGACAATGAAATTATGGAATTCTATATTTTCATGTTATTAAATTTCTGGGGATTCCAATAACATGCACGACCGTGCATGACAGTCACACATGCTCGTGGCTAAACATGCACGGCCTTGCAATTGAACATGCACAGTCGTGCATGAATTAGCCTCGTAGCTTTTAAATTTCTTAACCAAAATGTTTTATTTTTTTCTTTACTTTGGCAACTTAAAAATTAGCCCATGAGAAGAAAGTAATTTTGGTACATTTAAACCTCTCCTTTTGAACAAAATTTGTTTCACCATTCTTGAACAAAAGGTTCTTCAAATTCCTCAATAGCTATATCAATTGTTGAAAGCGGGATGTATTTTCCCCCATCGAGTGTATATAGAAATCGTTTTTTTCAAGTTAAATACCGTTTAATCTTTATAAATCCAATCTTCTTGTTTTTACCTGTTTGTATTATTAATATGAATTTAAACGCAATATATCAATTTAGGATTGTCACCTTGTTTCCGCTATGTATGCAATCCTTCATTCTACGCTATCTTTATAATAGAATGACAATATTTTGTAGTTTTACCTATATGTATAGGTTCTTAACAATTTTTTCCCTCATCTAATAAATAAGGTAATTATGCAGAATTATATATATATATATATATGTATATATACACTATATTATAACTTATGTTAAACATCTATGGATTTTCTTATCATTGTAACTGGACAATCTATTTATTCAATTAATAGACGATTATATAAAATTTTAAAGATTTGTACTGGAGACTGGAAATAGATGGACTTTCAATACAACCTATTTTATTGACAGGATTTATTATCACTTTACGTACTTTAGCGTCTTCGTTTGTTAGTTGGAATTTCAGATTATTTTCTTTTTTAATGTTAGAAATGTATTGTGGTCAAATAGCAATGGAAATGAATTATGTAAACAACAAATTTCACAACATTCCTTACCATTTTATTGAAGCAAAGCAAAACAAACAATACTAGACAATGGACAACAAATTTCCAAACTAATAGTAAAACATATGAACAATCATTTCAACAAACACAACCTAAGAATTGAAAGTCATAATACTCTATGAACAAGTTAATATTTGCATATTTAGCCAAATTCAACAAGCACTTTAATTAAAAGAACCATCAAACAAGTGTGATAGATACTCACTCAACTCTTCATCCTCTCAAGCATTTAAAGGTAAGATA
>JAOQMS010000009.1:14612031-14640156 GCA_027563885.1 Erythroxylum longipes
AATATAATTAGTTAAAATTAATTACAATATTTTAATTAATGAATATATTATAATTGATTAATTACAATATAATTAATGAATTAAAATATGATAAATTTTTATTTCTTAATATTTTTACAAACCAACACTGTCAATGATAATGGTAATCATTCCTTACTCTTAACCAACCATCATAATTATAATGATAATATCCATTCTCATTCTTCCCTATATTTATTCTCATTCTTATTACCATTCCTCTGTGTGAACCAACTACCTTGAGAATCAATCAGATGTACTATTCCCTAATTCCTACTCTCCAAGCTCAGTTTTCCCATTTTTAAGATTTTAAGCTGTCAATCGCTCATTTATACAACTCGTTGTTGTCTTAAAGCCTTCCAAGAGTTTGGTATACTCAGGCACAAGCTAGAAACTATAGCAACCGCACAGGACCTCATCCCATGTCTATACCACATTTTCAATTACTCAAAAACTGCAACTTGTCCAATCACGTCAAACGAAAATTCCCTCTTGCCACGTCACGTATGGCAGCTTGCGTAAGCAACACAGAGGTGTGAGCTTGGATTGGGTCTTCGGAGTCTGAGGCTGACATTTGATTTTACCAGCGCAAAGCCAATTACTGTTTACCACGTTGCGGAAAAAAGTTAGTCGACTGTCCGTAATTTTTAAGAGATTAGATCTTTCGTATGGGTTATGATGTTTTTATTATTTTTTATTAAATCTCATCAACATATTTATTTAAAGTTCACATAAATGCATTAGTGAAATTAAATAAAATAGAGTTAAAACGAAATAAGTATAACAAAAAATTTGACGGTACAATTGCGAGCCTTGGATTTCAAGGTGTAATGCAAGCTTTTAATTTTGGCAACTTTTTTTTAAGGTAATGTTTATGATGGGAGGGGAAAAAGATTAAATGCCAATAATGATTTTAGTAGCCATATGTGAACTAAAGCTCTGAAGCTAGGCCTTAAGCTGCGTGGTCTATATCCATGCTAAGAAGAAGGCTATGCATCCTCTTTTGTTTTCCTTTATAGCCTGCTCCATGTGATCAAAATTCCAAAATGGGACGTGACTTGGAAAATAAGAAAGCATAAAGCATAGATTCACGAAAATTATGGAAAGTTTCATCTCATTTTGTGGTGATAATTATTTAAAAAATCTATATATTATTTACATTGAAGATTCTAATTATTATTTATAAAACCTCTAAATAAAAATAAATAATTTATGATATAAAAATAAATATTAAAATATATAATAATTATAACAATTGAAATTTTTGACTATTATCAGATTAATTTACTTATAATTATTCTTTCATTTATCTTGTTTTATGTATTAAGAATAAATTCAAATATTCAAGAGTAGAGCTTGTGACGGTACCAATTTAAAAGGTTTTCAGTGACAAACTATTATGTAATTTATAGTTAGAGACTATTTGTATTATAACTCCTCTTTTTACTTATAATAATATTTTGTGTCGTTTTTCTTTCTATTTTACTTGATGTACATTATTACTCTATCCACCTGACCATCCTATTAAGTAGTATAAAAGTATAATTTAGGTATATATATGTATATACTATTCATCATATGCTCTAACCTTACCACAATAAGTGGATTTTTTATATTAGAAAATAAGTTAGATATTATTTATTCTCAGAAGGTATGGGATCTTATTCATGTATATTATTTTTGTTTATATGAAACAATAGACAATATATTTCTTAACTCAAAGTAGTTTGAGTAGAAGTAATTGTAGCCAAATTTAAGATTGAATTCATCCAAATGAAATGAAATGGACAAGAATGTTGTTGCAAATCCTCATCAAGCTTTAGTGGTGAAGTTTAGTCAATTATAGAGGAAAAGAAAGCAATAAAAGAGATATAAAATCATCTCATAAAGATATACGAGTCAATCACTTCATAACCAAATTTTTTTAAAAGAAAATTTTATACTCTTTGATTATTAAATTCCACTTTGTTCAAGTACAACAACAACAACAATGTCCCAGTAGAAATCTTATTGAGAAGCAAAGTCTTAAGAGGTCCAGTAATATGCAGTCTTTCCTTTAACTATTAGATACATTCCACTTTAGTCTGAGTACATTAACAAAAAAATTACAAAATTGGAAAATAAGAAAGCATAGAGCCTAAAGCCATGAAAAATTATGGAATTTTTTAATAGTGGAGCTCAATGTTCTATTCGAGGAAAGGCTAGTGAGAAGGAAGCACATATTTAATAGGTTGAGGAGTGAAGAAGAAAGTGTAGTGTACTTAGAGAATTTTGAAATGCCTTCCTCGTCCTTATCTTTCATGTCATTTTAGAATCCCCAATATTATTCACATTAAAAAGTATAAATATTATTCAAAAAATATTTCTATATAAAGAAATAATTTATGGTGAAAAATAAATATTAAAATATGTGGTAATCATAACAAATTGAAACGTGTCACTATAATTAATTTGATTCATCTATAAATACTCATTCATCTTCTTGTTTTATGTATTAAGAAATAAATTTAAGAATCCAAAAGCAGAGCTTATGATGATACCAATCTAATAGGCTTCAAGTTACTGATTAATATATGTAACATAAAGTTAGAGAATGCTTATATTGTAATTCGTCTTTTTTAGTTCAATAGATCCTATGGAGAGTAACCTTTCATCAAAGGATTTCATTAGAGAAAAGGGGATATAGATTATAGATTCTTTTCTTTTTAATGCTTCTTCTGAATGTTTGATGTTTGTTTCGGTTTCTATGTTTAGGAAATAAGTTTGTTTAGTGCCTAGGCATGATGAATCCTAAGTAAGAATGGATAGTGTAATTTGATATTTTATTTAATGCAATTTAATTGATCAATTTATTAACATTCAATTATTCATTTTTATTGTTGAATTAATATGTATGAGATATTAATTTAATGTTTGATTTCATATAATTGAGATTGATAAATCACTTGTATGAATAGATATAGCATAATTGGAAGGAATTATATACAAACCTAGAGATAGGTTGAAAATCTTTTGAATTAGGGTCAAACCTAATAGAGAAATTCACGAATCAATGTAATGTGATCTTGAGGGTTTTAACTAGGGATAGGTTTCAGTTAATCAAACGAGGATTAGTTATTAATAGTCTTGAAAAAGATATCAATATAAGATGAAAATTTTTGCGGTCTCATGATCAATAATTTAATTGTATGATAAATGGTTAGTGATTAAGAGATCTTAGGGGATTCATTACTAGGTGCAAGCTGTTTGATATTGTTTAATCGTTATGTTATATGCATTTTGGTTCATTATTGTGTTGAATTCTAGTTTAGTTTAGTTTTAAATTAAATCATCATCTTATTTGATAGAAGAGGCTATTACTAGTACTTGTAGTCTTTATGGAATTGTCCCGTACTTGCCAGTACCATCTACAACTACACCTTGCACTTACTATTTTAAAAATTAAAAATACACAATTAATCATTCTCATGTATGTCTACCTTTATGTATTGAGTTTAATTTTGTAAATTAGGTTATTTAAAGGGTTGTTACTGTAACTTGAATTGATTTTGTGAATTAGTTAAATTATCTAAATGCCTAGATAATTGATGAACAATACAACTAAATGTATGATAGAAGATCTTGATTACTTTGATTGATTTGTTGAATTCTTTCCTAAAATTGCTACATCTTTAAGTTAACAATGATGGAATTAATTTCCTTTAAGATGAGCAAAACCTTAACTAAGGGGATAGTTGATGTGCATGAAATTTACACATATTTTCTTGAGTATTTTTATTAATTTCAATACTAAATTACCTTTTTTTACTTATTTCTTTTTATCTTTTTAGGTAATTGTGCAAATTGAACATTAGGATGATGTTGTTTGAGAATTAAAGATAATTTAAGAAAAAACATGAAAATTTTCACAATTCTTGGAAGAACACAATCTAGGCCATACCCTTATGCTAGCCCATTCCTTAAAATAATTTAATGCAACAAGTGACATGACCTAAATTATGACCATAAGCAAGTCAAAAAAGAAACAAGGAGATCCACTTTTAAGAAACATGGTTGTGCTAGAAGCCATTAATTTTAAGAAGATATTAAGATCTATGACTTAGAGACATGATCATATCATAGGTCATGTTTATCATCCAGAGAAATTAGTGAGGCCTATTGTTTAGGGCTCAACCATGGGGCACATTGTGGCCTAGGAATGTTAAAGCATGTTTAAAGTCAAAAACCTTAAATATGGGACTTTAGTCATCTTTTGGAGAAAATACTTCTAGGAGACATCCTTTTCCCTCTAAAAGTTAAGGTTAGTCATCGAGAGGCATCTCTATCCTTTGGGTGATCGATTTTAAGCTATTTTCACTTGGGAATTAATATTAAAATATCATTTTAATCTATCAAACTACCAAAATAAATTGGGAGTCCATCTATATTTACTTATACCATGAATTCTTTAATTTTTCTTTTTATTTTGTTGTTACGAACATGTTTTATAACTAAACATTTTTTCTATGTTTTGTATTAATTAAATTGATTTAATTTTTAATATGATATCAAATATATTTTTATAAGCTATTTAGTATTAACGCTGATTTATTCATGCTGATGTATAAATATGATCTTGATTTACCTATGGATGATTCAAGAGAGTTTAGTTGTGAGTGGATTATAGTTTAGGCAGAGGAGGTTGAACAGGGAGTGAGAGAGAGACTTGTAAGATCTTCTTGGAGAGTAAAGCTTTTTATATGGTTTCATATAACTAAAAGCATTCAAATGGGTGTTAGCATTGATAGAGATACAAGTTAACCAATTGGAGAGTAGATGGTTGTAATTCGAGACAATATATTTTTAACGTCTAGGCAGTATTATCGATCTAAAGAATATATCTAATATCAATTATTTAAATCATGAAGCCAAAAGTAATAATAGGTTAATTGCTCATTTAAACATAATTATTAGATTGCACTCTCTTTAATTAAGTATCTTATCATTTATTTCCTAAAATATTATCTAAGTACATTAAGTTTAATTTTATTTTATGTTTTATTATTCTAAAAACTAGTAAAAATCATCTTATTATTTATTATCCTTATACTATTTAATAATTTTAGGCTTTTCTATCCATACTGCTTCTTTATGATATTGATACCCTCCTTATTATTATAAAACGTACTAATGTTAGTTACATTTGTCTAACTAATGAGTGATAGATTTTTAGTAGGAAAATTTTGGTAGTATTCAAAGTAGATATCAACATAAGATTCCTCAGAAGAACAAGAGCAATGGTAAAAGTTGCAAGTGTAAATAAGGCCTTCTTGGAAAAAGTCATCAATATCGTTTATTGTGTGTTGAATAATCAGATTCCATCAACTACAAATGAATTAAAGATGCTAATGGAAATGTGGATTGAAAAGCCAATGGATTATTCTAAAATTCATGTATTTATAATCTTATATATGTGATGTATAATGACAACGAAGTCACAAATTTAGATCCAAAATTTAAGAAATGCTTATTTTTAGGATATGTTGATAGAGTGAAGGGGTATCATATATAATATCTCATTGTTTGTAAGGTCATTATTAGTATGGATGTCACCTTTATGGAAGATAAATTACAAAGGGAAGAATAAGATAAAAACATTTTACAAAGAATTTTAGAGACTAGGATATAAGCAGAAAAGGAATTTAAATAAAAGACTTTTTTTAAAGCAACACTAGAGCAAGATGTTCAAACATCAGTTAAATTTAAAGCTTTAGAATTTCATTGATTAGATCACATAAAAGACCACTAAATTAGCATATAGATTATATAATAGAGACCAATATAACGTACTTCCTTGTAATAAAGGATAGAGAGCCATTAACTTTCCAAAAAACATTTAATAATCCAAATACCTCTTAGTGGATGGTAGCAATTCAACAAAAAAATTAAAGCTTTTAATTAAAAAAACTTAGGAACTTATACCATCACCATAAGAAAGGAAGTCAATTTGTAATAAATAGATCTTCATGATTAAGTGAAATGGGGATAATTAAGTGGAGCAATATTGTTAAGATTGATGGTAAAAATATATTTTAAGAAAGAAATAATTAACTATAACAAAAAATTTCTCTATAATTTGATTCACTACATTCAGAGTAGTCTTGGGAATATGTTTTGCGTTTAACTTATGTTTAGAATAAATAGATTTGAAAACTGCCTTTCTTCATGGAGATTTTGAAGAAGATATTTATATGCTTTAACTATAAAATTTTACACAAAAAAAGGAAAATATAACTTAGTTTGCAAGTTGAACAATTCTTTATGTGGTTTTAAACAGGCACAAGTGTTGGTATAGGAGATTTGATTATTTCATTACTAGCCTTGGATATAATAGACTTAATAAAGATCGTGTCAAAGAATTAAAGGTATAGTTAGCTAGCAATTAGAAAGGAAGGACTTAAGACGAATAAATGAGACTTTAAAGATGCAAATTCACTAAGACAAAAATAATAGGAATATTTAGCTTTCTGAGGAAAAAATACATAAGGTCTTGTAACATTTTAATGTAACATTTTAATATGTAAAATTGTAATCTAGCATCCACCCTCTTCCTGTTAATTTCAAGTTATCCTCTAATATAATCCATACAAATGAAGATAGAGCATAAAGATGTCTTGAGTACTATATGTAAATCTACCCTCTTCCTAGTAATTTCAAGTGATCCTCTAATGTAATCCCTACAAATGAAGATAGATCATAAAGATGTCTTGAGTATTATATGCGTTTGCAGTAAGGAGTTTAATGTTCTTCATAATTTATACAAGATCAAAGATTGCACATGCAGTAGAAGCGATTAGTCACTACATAATTAATCCTAATAGAGAGCATTAGAATGTTGTAAGAAAAGATTTTAAGACATATTAAAGGGACGTTTAATGTTTCGTTACAATAAGGTAGATCAATTTTTTTTTATAAATAGGATTAGAATTTCTTACTAAAGCATATGTTGATTATAATTGTGCAGATGATCTTGATAAAAGTAAATTCATTATAATCTATATGTTCAAACTTTCTAGCAAGATGTAAGTTAGGTCTCAAAGTTGTAGCCAATTATGGGTAGATTAACAATATAAATAAGATATCTAGCAATTATACAAGCTAATAAAGAGATGAAGAAGTTAAAGTTAGAGTTGAAAGAACTCGAGCACAAATTATTGGAAAACAAATCGTGATCAAAGCATAGTCGTGGCTAAATTTTTTTTTTACTATTTTTGATCGGATACTAATAATTAAATAACTTAAAAATACTTAAATTATAAAATATGAAATTATACCTGATTCGATATTCTTGTTGAAATCCTTCTGAAACTTTTTTAATATATCAATCACAAGTTGTTCATGCGTCCAACCTCTAAATAGTATCCACAAAGCAGTCAAAAACACTTCACTCTTTGAGAGAAATTAACACGAGTACTAGCTTTCTTATGCTTATTCCTAATATAGAAAAAGCATTAGGGTTTTATTTTTTATTAAAATTAAATATAACAACAATAATTAAAATCAAACTCTAATTATAATTAATTAAATTTTAATAAAATCAAATATCTCATATTTGATCTATAAAGTTTCTCAAAATTTATAATTAAGTCTAACTTAATTCAAATTAATTTCTCTCTTTTAAACTACTCTTTATATGTGACCCATTAGGTTCCTAATATATCGACAATGATTATAAATTATCATTCTAATTTATAATTAGAATTAGATAAATTAAAAATCCTTTTAATTTATCTTTAATTCTTCAATTAAATAATTTATAATTATAGTTCAATATTGATATCTATTAACATGTCATGACTTCTCAAATATCAGGAAGGTTAAAGTGGTTTGACTTAACCTATCTATGCATGGTTATGTTGTATAATTTAATCGTTTCGTTACATAATGTTCCAATTGGACAGAATATGGATATAGTGTCTACTCTTTTGAATCCAATCTTGTTCATTCTTGCTAATTAGTAATTAATTTTAAATTGATATTTGAAAATAACTTTTCAAATGTCAATTCACTACGGCTAGAGAATTCCTTAAACCACTACTAACAAAAAATAGTAGAATATTCTCTTTAATTATTTTAGAGTGACAAATCTTTTGTTGGCTTACTTAACTATCTCTATATGATTCATATTGCATCCAAGTACTATTGAATGACCCTAAATAAGACATGTCATAAGTAGCATCAAAATATAGTAATTCCCACATGAGATACTTTGTAATATCAAATCTAAGGATCAATTATACAACTATCATAATAGGAAAATCCACAAACACATAAGTAATATTCCATTTGGGATCCTCATAATTGGGTTAGTTTAGTAAACTTATTCTCTAATAAGCACCTACATACTAGTTTAAATATCTTCAAACATTAATTTATGAGATTAATTACTTTCTTCATAAGAAAGAAACATAATGTGTGCTATTTTTACCATTTCATCAATATCCTGTCTTGATGAAACTACAACTAGAGAAACAATTTGAGAATAATATATAAATGCAAATTGAATCTTATAACTATGATCTCATCATAATTTCAGTTACACATTAATTATTCCAAGGATTTTATCTTTAGTATTAAATATCAAAAGTAATTAATATAATACATCAAGATAAATAATGCCTTTATTAATTAAATAATAATGTCATACATAAAATTGCAACCAATTGATTGGTTACAAGGGCATAAAATAAAAATCTCCCAATTTTACTAAAGACAATCACCTACATATCTAATACTATATCCTTCCATATATTAATCATATCTCTTCTGAGATAATGATTTAGTGAGAGGACCTATAGGATTCTCTTCAGGGGGAACTCGCTCTAATGTTATTCCATTTCGGTCCACCATCTCTTTGATTAAGTTAAACTTCTTAAGTACATGTTTGGATTGTTGATGAAACCTTAGTTCCTTTGCTGGTGCCATTATTGTCATAGTATAATACTATAGGCTCAAAAATGTTAGGAACCACTCCAATTTAAGTGATGAACTTCTTGATCCAAACTGCTTCCTTTGCTGCATCTGACAATGAAATATACTCTACCTCGATTGTAGAATCTGCAATGGTTGGCTATTTGAAACTCTTCTAACTTACCACACCACCATTAAAAGTGAAGATATACCTTGACCACGATCTATTTTCATCAAGATTTGACTAAAAAACTGGCATATGAATACCTTTGAACACTCAGTTCAGCTTTTCCATAGAACAAAAAAAACATCTTTAGTCCTTCTTAAGTAATTTAAGATGTTTTTCACAGTCATCCAGTGATACTCACTTAGATTAGCTTGAAACTTGTTCGTTATGAGCAAAGCATAAAAAACATTTGGTCAAGTATATAACATCACATACATGATTGATCTAATTATCGAAGCATATGGAACATAATCTATTCTATCTCTCTCTCTTGTGTCTTAGGACACATACTCTATAACAGAGAAATCCCATATGACATGGGTAAGAATACCCTTTTAGAATTCTCCTAGCTAAACCTCTTTAGCACTTTGTCTATATACGTAGATTCTCATCATCCTCTTTGATTTATCTCTATAAATCTTTATTCTCAAAATATAGGTTTCGTCTCCTATATCCTTCATGGAGAAGTTCTTGGATAACCAAATCTTAACATATTGGAGCATTGGCATGTTGTTTCCAATTGGAAATGTCATCCACATATAGCACTAAAAAAATGATTGCACTCCCACTAACCTTCTTATAAACACGTGGTTCATCCATATTTTTTATAAAATCAAACTCTTTGATTGTCTCATCAAAACAGATATTCCAACTCTATGACACTTGCTTAAGTCCATAAATAGACTTTTGCAACTTGCATACTTGATTAGGAAATCTCTTGAATTTAAAACTATTAGTTTGTGTCATATACACATCCTCAGGCAAATTCCCATTAAGAAATGCTATTTTGACATCCATATGCCAAACTTCATAATCATGATATGTGGTTATAGCCAATAAGATCTTTATGGATTTAAGCATAGCTTTAAAGTCGACGTACCCAGTGCACAAGGCTTCTCGCTTTGCAGGAGTCTGAGGAGGGTCATAATGTATGTAACCTTCCCTTTGTATTTTTACAAGGAGGTTGTTTCTATGTCTTGAGCATGTGACTTTATGGTTACAAAGTAGCAACTTTAATTAACAGTTGCTTAAAGGCTCACCCTCAAGTTCAAGCATAGCTACTGGTGGAAAAGTGTCATCAAAATGAACTCCTTGTTTTTTTTTTTGGTAACCTTTAGCCAATAACCTTGGTTTGTACTTATATACATTATGTTAGTTTTTCTTTTAAAAACCCACTTGCATCCAATATGGTATAATATGTATGATACCAATGGTGGAAAACCAATCGTGATCGAATCATAGGTGTAATGAAAAAATATAATTTTTTTTATTTTTCAATCGAATCTCAATAATTGAACAACATTAAAATATTTGAATTATAAAATATGGAATTGCACCTTATTCGGTATTCCTATTGAAATCCTTTCGAAAATTTTTCAATGGGTCAATCATAAGCTGCTTATGCTTCCAATCTCTAATAATATCAATAAAGTAGACAAAAACACTCAACTATTTGAGAGGAATTAGCAGGAGTACTAACTCCTTTATGCTTATTCCTATATATAGAAAAAGCATTAGGGTTTTAATTTTTATTAAAATTAAATACATTAATTATAATTAAAGTCAAACTGTAATTATAATTATTTTAATTTTAATAAAATCAACTATCTCATAGTTGATCCCTAAAGTTTTTTAAAATTTATAATTAAGTCCAACTTAATTGAAATTAGTTTTTCTCTTTTAAACTGCTCTTTAATTATGACCCATTAGGTTCTTAATATATTGATAATGATTATAAATTGTAATAATAATTCATAATTAGAATTATATAAATTAAAACTCCTTTTGGTTTATCTTTAATTCTCCAATTAAACAATTTATAATCACAGATCAAGATTGATGTCTTAACCTCCCAAATACCATAAATGTCTAAATGGTTTGATTTAACCTGTTTATACATGGTTATAATGTATAATTTAAACCTTTTATTATACAATGTTTCATTTGGACAGAGTATGGATATAGTGTTTATTCTTCTGAATCCAATTTTGTTTGTTCTTGCTAATTAGTAATTGATTTAAAATTTATATTTGAAAATACCTGTTAAAATGTTAATTCACTCTGGTCTGAAAATTCCTTAAATCACTACTAATCAAGAACAGTAGAACTTTCTCTTTAATTACTTTAGAGTGACGAATCCTTTATGGACTTACTCAAAATTTTGCATTTAGTTCATACTACATTTACGTACTACCGACTAAATTACCCTAAATAGGAAAGGTCATAACTAGTATCAAAACACAGTAATTGTCACATGAAATACTTTGCTAATTTCAAGTCTAAGGATAAATTATATAACAATCATAATCAGGAAATCCACAAACATATAAGTAAAATTCCATTTGGAATCCTTATAATCTGGTCAATTCAGTGAATATATTCTCTAATAAGTACCGACATATTAGTTCAAGTAACGTCATACTTTAATTTATAAGATCAATTACTTTATTCATAAGAAAGAAACATAACATGTGTTAGTTTTACTGTTTCAGCAATATCTCGTCTTGATTGTATAGATATTCTTAAAAGTCAAGCACTCATACAATTAAAGTTATTTTTAATAAATTATTTTAGAAATTAAGTTTACAATAAAATAATTTAAAAATAAAATTTCACCATAAAATACATATTTTTGTTTTATTATATTTATGAATTAATTATATTATAGGAAAATCATGAAAATTTTTATTTTTTTTTCATTACACACGTGATGAATCAAATATTGATTTCCTAACATCTGCTTCCTTTTTATTCCAATTTTTCTTCTAGTCATTCAAAAAAAAAAAATGCTTTAGGAGAGATTATGAAGCTATGCCATTGAATTAACAATTGTAGGATTGACTATACACCAATAGAACTTGGCTTTCCTCGGACTGTCCCTCCTACAATTTGGAGTGATAATTTGGATGCTACTGTTATTGCCTCAAATCCTGTTTATCAGCCCAAACGAAGCATTTGGAGATACATATTCATTTGGATCGAGATCTTGTGTTAGCCAAATGGTTATCCATCGCTTATGTTCCTTCATCTCTTCAAGTTGTAGATATAATGACAAAAGCTTCACCTCAAGCTCGACTTCTTCACTTCAACAGCAAACTCGGGCTAGTAACACTATCCTCTCGTTTGAAGGGGAGTGTTGAGAACTGTAACTAATTATTTATACATATAATATTTTGTAATATTGTGCCTAGTGCATAACAAATACATGGAATGGATATTGAACTAAAAAGTAAACTTCAGTGAAAAACTTCAGGACAAGAAACGGCGGATCTGCGGTCTCATGAAACAGCCTCACACTCTTCTGATTTGGTTTGACATTTTTCTTGCCGGTTTCAATTCCTTCGCTCACTCCCTAAAAACTCTAATGTCTCATTAATTACTAACAGCTTCTGTAGAAAGGAAGAATATGAATGGAAAGCGTGAAACAAGGACAAGGAAGATTGATTTTAAACAATCAATTCATAACTAGAATGCAGTGTTGTTACCATGATTATGGCCTCCCCATGTATTTATTTGTCTATATACAAATATTTAATATGAATTGTATATCTTATCTTCTCTTTTTCTATTACCAGAATTTGTCTCCATTGAAGTGCAAAGTTTTATATATATAACCAGCTGACCGAGTCCGAGGAGAGACGGTGACATGGCTGCTTGGTTGCACTCTTTTTACTGTTTCATGCAATGCATAGTCCCAAGATAACAATTACATAAAGTGTAAAGAAATGATGTAAAATTTCTAGTACTCTGTATAGTCAGAAGCCAAAAGTGCACCAGCCTCAGCCCCTGCCCATCCTCTGACTCTTGCTTGTCGGTTTGTGTTGTGTTGTGTTCATTTCTCAATTAAAAAATAAGAACAGTTAAATGATCAGCCTAGCTGCTTTTCAGTAAAATCATTAGCCACAGCAGAGAAAGAATATACATGTACAGGAACTCTGCTATTTTCTGTGTATCCATTACCAATCACCATACTAACTTTAGTTATTTCATATACATAAAAACTGTAAAAAGAAGAGAAACAAACAAAATTGATTCTTTTCCTTATCCTGAAACATCACAGGCAGATTTTTCTTCAGCCATGAAGTGTTATTTTGCAAGTCCATACATCAAAATAGACTGAATACTGCTATGAAACTTGTTAAGCAACTAAAGTTTAGTTTCTGTTACCTCTTTACTGTGATCAACCTAAGGTGTGTGTGAGTAACTTGTCATGTCATCAGCACTCGGTATAAAGAGAAGAAAAACAGTAATCTTGGGGAGTCAACATTCAAGGGACATTCGCATTACCTGTACCTATTGTGATAAGAACGGAGACGGAGAAGATTAGAGTTTTTACTTGGAGGAAAAAGTAATAGCAAACCAAGAATGGAAAAGTTAGATGAGGGCCAACCTTGCATTAATGGATTGTTGTCAACATAATGGCTTGATATTTTTCAGGCAGATTTTCTCGCACCAGCAGTGCCCATCTGCAAGGTGGTGGACCACACAACATATGAGAAATAAGAACCGAGAAAAGGAAGGCATCTTCCCAACCGGAAAACTTTTAGTGAATAGTAGAAGACGACACATTGCCTCTCTTATTTCTTTTAGGTTGATTTCTGCTATCAACAGATTGGAGCTATGAAAGGTCAATAATATGGTTTGGCTAGACTGTGGCAAGCACCTGGGATATATTGCACAACACGTGCTTTGTACATCTGAGGCGAACTGGCTCTGCGCGTGACTAATAAAACGCATCAACTCAATTATAGCTGAAGCCAGTGTATCCACGCCAGTGTGGCAGCAGCTCTTCTACCTCGATCCTGGAACTGGAACAGTTCATGTTTTTCTTGATTTGGCTGCGGTTTATAGACTCTACCTCAGCTAAAAACATGCTATAAACTGGCCTATGATCAGAGAACCGGGATTCTCCACGAACATAAGATAACTGATTGAGCCCTCTTCCATACCACAATATACGATCACACCTACAAAGATTCACAAACAGATCATTTCCTCTGCTGAGGTTGCCCATTGGAATCCAATGCAAATGAAATTAAGGTTAATCTTCCTATGTTTCTCTTATGAAGGGAATGGAGGTTACCATGCCGGAGTTCTTCTCTTCTGTTTTGGATGCCTATCATCGCCTGCATATCTGTCTGAATTTTTGGAGTACTTGTATGTTGGGGGAAAATATATCCTCCCTTCATTCCATCCCCGAAAGACTCGTCCCTCTCTCTGCTCTATTTGAAGCTGAATACGGAAACAAATGAAAACGTTGAATTCCAAGACCTCTTTGATGAAAATAAATCTCCAGTTTAATTGGTGACGTACTTGGTCATTCTCTAGTAATGCGCTCCAGTTGCGCATTTCTACAAGAGCTTTTACGGATGGATAGGAAAGAGCAATCCTGTAATTCAGATCTCCTAGCCAAATGATTCGGCTGCATCAACATAGTTGTCATTTAGATATACAAGCAAAACAGCGATTTTAATAAACTATTGAATACAGATAATGAATATGGCCCCACTCGTGCTCCATAATTGTTTGAGGCGAATTATCATCTCCCATCCCATGAACTCGGGGAAACCTCGTCTTCCTAAGGATCTCCATTACATCAGAGTTTCTTCGTAGCTCATCTCCCTCCTTCTGTCCAGACGTTAAATGACTACAGATGAAGCAAAAACTTGTTTGGTGCAATGACATGCTGAAAGCAATGGAACCCTGTACAAATAGAGTCTAAGCTTGATGCGATTGTTACACTGTTTTGATATCAAAGCCAATTAAGTGTCTACTCGATAAACTATACCTTGTTTCCAAGATAACCCATCAATCCTCTGCCAACACAAGAAACTTTCATATTGTGCACGAAGCCTCTCAAATCACACCTCACCCATACAGAGAGAAAAATTCCAACCATTTGCTTGCTGGCAACCAAACAATACCTTGATTTCCCCCTTTTCCGTTCTTCCATGGTAAATGATCGACAATAGTCAATTGGTGAAAAGTAAGTGGCACATGGTGAAACTTCAGGCCCATTCTCGTCATCAGAGGAACTCCACTTGAAGTGAGGATCATAATCACTCTGTCTATGCCCAATCATTACCCTATCGCAAATGCTGAAACGTTGATCAAGCCTAGGTTGTGGCATCAACAAGTCACCATCTATTCTCATGCTATGGCTCAAGGATTGAAAGGAACAACTATGGAAGAAAGATGAAGTCCTTGTTGACCCTTCAAAGTCTGCGTGGGATTCTACTAGTGGATTATGAACTGGAGATGCAGTGTGACAACTGCAGCTAGTACCAGGAAGGCTGTTCAAAGTCTTCCTAATGAGAGCTAGCCACTTTTTTGCTGGGCCATTGTCTTCTGTTCCCAAGACGTTGCCAGCATTCAGAGGAACAATTTCTTGAAACCTGAAATCAATGTAGTCCGTCCAATAGATATAGCTTAACGTGAGAACAGTTGCATGGCTCGGAGAATGGGAAAGAAAAAAGAAATTTATTAAGTGCACATACCCAAGAACATACATGTCAGCAGGAGCTGAGGTGTGGAGCCAATCTTCAAGATTCAAAAAATTTGGTGGCGACTTTCCAGCTACATTCCATGTTGCTACAAAAATCCTGCCTCAGCAGCAATTTAGGTATTAAAGACCAATAAAAAACCAACTTTCGGTAAGAAACAAATGTACGAATGACTATAAGGACTTAGCATACCTGTAATGGTGCAAATCTGCAACTTGGTAAGCATCAGGGTCTGTCTTATCTGGCCTTAGTCGATCTGAGTGTCTCTTGTTCAATATTTCTGCACATAAAAATGGGGATTTTGAGGGGTTTGCCGGAAACCAGGTGGAATGATTAGTGTGTAAGAGAAGTAATCACTATCAATTTTATTACTAATATGAAAATTTTCAGATTTGGAAGACTGTTGTGGTCCAACGCAATACTGGGTTCTGATACTGAACCTGTTTTACTTTTCTTGATGGTGCATGCCTTCCTCTCAAAAGAGTTATTCTTGCAATCTTTATCACCATCTGAAAAATAAACACAATAAAGTAGATAAGGCTGTGTTCTTTCCGCTGCCAATGCATCAATCACACATATAAACAGCACAAAAACAGAAAGGATTTTAAGTGAACGAGCTGAAAAATAACTTGTGAAGAAAAGAATAATTTAGGAGATCCTGCTCTGCAGTCTGATCTATCAGGAATAGATTAAATCCAAAATCATTTTGTTATAGAGACAAGAAGAGATTGAAGAAATACAATAACGCGATGTTTTCCCTGTCTATAAGTATCTATCAAGTTGCATTGAAATTCCAAATTCCAGAAGATGAAGCCAGGAATCACCTCCATAAAAGACATCTTCTACATGAAATTCCTCAGCTTCGCTCTTGATATTCAACCACTTCTTGACCAATGCCTTGGGCCATGAAAGCTTCGCGACGAGATAAACAAAGTCAGTTATTGGAGAACATAAGATTCACATGCAAACAAAGAATGTTATTTTCAATTTTCTTTTAGGCATTTTACAAACCTTGCCTTTCTTCGAGTTCCCATCTCTCATTTTTTCTTCTCAAGGTCATATAGCCATCAGAATGATATGGCAATGAAGATGAATATGTGTTAGTCTTTCAGAAGTATAAGAAGATCCTTTTTATTTTTTTGTGGAGGATGCTTATGACAGAATGTTAAATTTTGGAAAAAGGAATAGACACAAATCTCGTTAGTTGTCCTGAGAGTAGGATTCTTGCTCTTTTGCTCTGTTTTTCAAAGAGAGTCGAAGGAGTTAAAGATGGGCTCAAGGCTAAACCCAACGAGAGAAGAAAGAAACGAGTATTCAGTTTCCCGAGGCAATGAAGAGGAAAAAACCGACGCAAAGAAGAGGATTACACAGCTGCTTAACATTTATAAGAGCAAGTTAAATCCAAGAAACACCAAGTTGCACACTTAAGCTCTTCACTTTCTCTTCTCGTCTTTGTGTCTCATCCAAGAAACTGAGAAAATGAGGAAAGAAGTGAAACAGAAATCAAGCCAATTCAAAACAGTGATGCGTAGATGTAAAGACTATGAGATCGGGAGAGCAAAACTAGACAATGCAAAGACACAGAGTAGAGAAGAGCTTCTCTCGATGTCACCAAATGCTTTGAAGAGGGAATAAAGTGCAAGTGAGAGAGCTATGTTTCCCTCACACTCTCTCTCGAGTTGAGGGAGGCCTTCTAAGTTTTACCATAATATAAAGTCCTCCAACAACGAGTTATTATTAAATGATAACTTAAAATTCCTGTCTAAACAGACACAACAGCAGTTGATAAGTTCTTTGTTAATATCTGCAATAAAACTTAGACTGTCCACTGTCAGATAAGTTAGGTTTGATCAATTGTCTTCAGATTGGTGTTCTAATATTATGATTGCTTTGGATGGAAGTTGAGGTAAAGAAAGAGCGGTTAAAGCATGAGGGTAAAAGATAAAAGAAGGTGTATGTCACGTGAGATAGAGTTAATGGCTTTCTTTCCTCTCCTTCTCTTCTCTGTATCTGTCACAAAACTAGTGCTTATAGTTTAGGCCTATATTGATTGATAAATCCAATACCTTGTAGGTGATAGGTAGCAGATGTATAAAAACTATAGTCAATGGGTAACTCAAATCCTTAATTCAAGAACCTCAAAGGTCTTTGAGAAAAGTTGAGCCATTTTGTGGTTCGTATGGTTCCTTTAACGTGGGATTTTTGGGCTTTGGGACACGCGTTGCGCCTAGGTAAGCATACAATTTTGGGCATGGCATTGAACTTTGGAGGCTAATGCATCTCCACATCGGGAACTTTGCTGCTTTTTAGTAATCCATGTGCTGGTCTCCTGTGCAAATTTGAGGCGCTTTTTGACTCAATCTAGACTCGTGTCCAAGGGATACAAGACAATTGTGCAATTTTGAGGTTTTTCATTTCAAGAAACCCTTGTGCCTGTAAGCTTAAAAACGTGTTTTATCGTGCATTGCATGAACTAAAACCACGAGCCATGCTGAACATGGAAGTAGGATCTTGTCTAGGCCATTAAGGGTACTATAGCCCCATCTAAACACGCGATCTCATAGGTTTTTGTGCAATATGCTCAAGTGCTGCCTAGCTACATACCACTCAAAGGGCACGATGATTTCTTGTAATTGTCACATGTGGGAGAGTGCTTCTTCGTTTTCATCTTTTAGGAGGAGTCAGCAAGTACCACTTACTACAACAGTTTCATCGAATTAAACTAATGAAGCTAAAAGTGCTGAAGCTTACTGATGTGATTTGGAAGGTGGATATTGTATTTCTCCTACAAAACCTCTCAACTCAAACAACATTGCTAGTTTCTGTTTATGCTTCCAAACACTTCTGTTCGATATTATTACATCATAGCGTTGGTGTTACCAGAAAGTATGTGTCCCTTCCATGCTCTTCTTCTTCACAATCGCAAATGTTTAATTAAACGCAGCCACCACGTCATAGCAATTACGTGCCAGCCTAACGCAATCTAACCAATTCAACATCTCCACATTTGGGTCTCTCTCTAACACCACATCCGACACCGTAATCTGAACCACACCTCTATACGCCGTTATTTTCCCGCGAACCCTAGCCACTACCCCGATCTTGATCTCCGAGGCCCACTGATTGGCCATTGCGGCAATTAATCGAACATCTATGGGGTTGCGTCGCGAGAAGTACGGAGATGAGTGATGGTTCAGCCAGAGCACACAACTCACGCAGCCAGTGCCGTCGTCGATAGCGAACTTGAGGAACCTGTTGGCCTTGTGCTCACAGCTGGTCACAACGCCGACGATCTCTGCTCGTGAAAGGGTGACTCCTTTGCGGGAGAAGGAGATTGGGTCCGAGGAGGAGAAGTTGGGAGTTTGGGTGAGGGAGAGGAGATCAAATGCTAGCAATTTCGCGTGCGTGTTTTGGAATATTTGATTCTTATTCATTGCAAGAGGGAGATCGGAGAACAAATCCTTGTGGAACAAATGGAGATTACTAACGCACTAGGGTTTAACACAACAGTTGCTATTTACCATACGATGGTAAGGACAAGTTGGGCTGGATTGTCATAGAAAAAGATGTGGGCCTCGATTGAGCCAGTCCTAGAATCAAACACCACAACCATTGCAATTACCATCTCATTGAGAAGTAACCAGTGGCACACACAAGACGAGAGTGCAGAGATGAAGACATTAATCTTTTCATAGTTTTAATAATACAGGAGAAAAGGATTATCCAACCATCGTGCGCTTCCGTCCCCGTTGACGAACTGTAACAGATTGTATAGCAAGATAAGTTTAAAGACCGTCTGAGTCTACAACAAAATCATAATCAACAAAAGACTTCAAGAAACCCACCTTGAGCCAGTTTGTTCAATGTTGATGACCACTGTTTTGAGGACTTCTTGTAGGCTCCAAGTATGCGCTCCATCTGCACAATCAATTTGAGTAGCAGCGAAGAAATGTAAAGCATGTAATGGAGTTTTCTGTCAATCAAATCTGTACTTTATATCACTTGATCAAAGTACTATTCCTATGGTTTTACTAGTTAGAAATTTCAATGTTGAGTTCCCATATAGCTTCACTTTTTGATTCCCACAAATTGTTGACTTCTATTCTCTTGCGTTTCAGGAAGAACGTGATAGGATGAGTGAAATTAGAAGATCGGATCAAATGTGCATAAAATTACCACATCGCCACATGAAGAATGCATTGAAAGCAAAGCTCGCTCCAGCACATATAGATCAACAGCCTTGTCCTCCGGAAGGGTTGATGTGAAGCTCAAACCAAAGTCAATGAGGACCTAAAACAAAACATCACATGAAAAAGTTAATTCACGTAACAGTTTATTCTTTCAAAGCAAAACAACTCACTCACCAGTAGATTGGTGCCATTCTGGATCAGCATGTTTGATGTGGTCAAGTCACCATGAATGAGGCCGCCGTCATGTAACTTGCCAATAGCATCTCCAATCTGCTTTGCGACATCATCCAGTCGTTCCTGGACAACGCCATTGATTCCGAGTTCGAGGAAGATATCTTTCACAGAAGAACCATCAATGAACTCAAATGTCAGAGTGTTCAACTTAGGATCCACAGCATACAACACCGGAGTAGATACGCCAAGTCGCCTAGCCTTTGTCATGCATCGAGCCTCCTGCTTCATCGATTTAATTCATTAAAGACGTCACATCAAAATGAAAAGAACCAAGCTTATAAATGATGTATAGAAGCAAGGGAGAAACAGGTTATGAGAATAAACCCACCGCATTTAAGCGTTTTAGAGTAAGTTTAGAATCCAGAGTAGGGTGTCTATACTTCTTAGAGAAACGTTCCTTGACAATACACCTCCTTCCAACAAAAATTGAATCGAAAACTCTCTGAAAGGAACGTGAAACAAGTATAAGAACTCGCAAGCAACATCCATCAAATTTTAATCTTGACCAGAAAATCAAGTCAAGACAAAATCCGCAAGAGGAATTTAATCAAGAAGATGCATAAAAGTAAAAGCCAAAGCATTGCTTTTTTCTAATCATCAGGCTATATTGTTCGTAAAAGGAAACTCACAGCTTCAGCTCCTTGCTTCAGCAGAATAAGAGAACCATCGTTGACCTCTTTATCAACCTCCATAGTCGACACCAAAACCACTAATAGGTGATGGAGTGGCGGCCGTTGTTTAATGAGCGACGGAGAGGCACTCCCGTTCCCGAATAGAAGGACGAATTGCAGGGTCGTTTCGCAAACCCTAACGGTACAGATAGAGTGCTTGGGCAGCAGGAATATGTTATTTTCATTTCTTTTTTTTAATTTCCCAAATAGCACATAACTGTCAAATTAAAATTGATGCAAACCCTAGCTATAAAAATGAAGTAAAATTGCTTACAAACGTCGTCGTCTTTTTTGAGTCAACATTTTCATTCAACTGGTAGATCTCTCTCAATCTAATGGCATCTCCGTCTAACAATTTCGGGTTTTGTTTAAATTTTGCTATGATCTTCGGGTTGTGGGTCTAGGGCAAAGCTATGTTCTTGGAATAATTATTTGAAGCTCTAATTTTTACGGAAGTCCTGGTTTGTAGCTTGTAATTGAAGAAGCATGAAGCGGCCTATGCCCTGGAGTGATGACGATGGGAATGATTCCTCCGGCGACGAGTCGTCATCCTCGCATTCAGATTCTGCAACCGACAGGTCAGCTGATAAAGCCGAGTCTAAAGAACGTAAATCTGGAGGTATTTTCCATTATTTTTATTATGATGGTTATAATTTCTGCAAACGTTGTTTATCCATGATTGCTGCTTGTCGACCTCTCAGCTTTAGTTGTTAGCTTGTATGGACTTCTTTTTCTTTTTCCACTGCACAGGAAATGAAATTATTCAAAATGGCTTTTCCATTACGTAGGGGTTCCGAAATCATACATGAATAACGCATAATATGTGCTAGATAGTCTTTAATGGTTCCTGAAGAAGATAGAAATTTGCCGTAAACAAAGGTGAGTGCCTTAATGTTGGGAGTTCTTTATGCTACCCAAGTTGAATGATAGGTAAAAGAATAAAGTAGTTTAAAATTTGACAGTGGTTATTGGGGTGGAACTTAGAAGGGTAACTCCATGTACTAGTGCAGGCATTGGTATAACACTTTTGGTTGATTCTATAGCTTGAGGTCGGTATAAACCTGTATGCCTAATCTTAAACTGCTATACCCTTGTGTGGGAAACTTGTTTCTTGGACTAAGAAAGCAATGTCGGAGGAAGGAATTTGATTGGTGAGTGTTTCAGCAGTACAAGTTCTTTTATACTTTGGTACCCTGGTTCATGCAATCATAATGGATGATGAGTATTGGTGAAAAATTAGCCATGGTGGCATAGAACCTGTATTGTTTGTGGACATCCTCATTTCAGTTCCTGTTTCTCAAATTCTCCACTTTGGTATCGGAGGAGAATTTGCTTTGCACCCTTATGTTTATTTTCCTTTCCACGTAGGCAAGAGTGGAAGGCGAAAAGTCGTGGACTTTGAAGCATTGAAGCGACATGGCTATAAAGGTGGACTTTCAGTTTTGAATGTGCCTCCTCCGAAAGATAAAGTAGTGCCGGATTGGTCTTGGTCTACTGGCAAAGAACAGGGCAGAACTGGTGAAGTTGAAGAATCTTATGAAGAACGACAGAGAACGAGAGCTGCATTAAAGGATGGAGAGCAACTGGCCAATGTGCAAACTTCAAAGGAGAAGAAGAGTCTTTCATTCTCCCAGAAAGAGAAGAGGAAACGAGAATTTGGTCAGGCTAGCAGAGGTAAGAGTTATGTTGAAGAAGAGAAAAGGTTGTTAAGAGATAGTGGCATCTACTCAGGCTTTGATACTTGAATTCGTAGTTCCTAGTAGCAATATAAGGAATATGGTGTATTTGAAACAATGGACCTTTGAATGTTGTACACATGTACTTGATACTGTGAACTTGAAAGATGCAACCTATTAAGTGGAATATATAAGGAGATATGCCCGAATAGAAAATGAGAGTGGTAAAGCAATACATTCCAGGAAAGGCATTGCCAGGCTTGGTATCAAGCAATGACTGACCAAAAATACTAATATTTTTATTTTCTTTTTGGCCACTTCTCAAGACTTTATTATGTTTGACAAGTTAAAATTAGTAGGTTCCAATATACGGTAGATATAAAATGGATAGGCAAACATTTCAGCTTTCCAGTAACCTTCATCTAGACCCTGTGCAGTACCAAGTTTCGGAGTAAAATGCGTCGGACCAAAAAATATTTGTCTTTCAGTCAGCGACTACTAAATACTAATTGGTAAACTGAGGAGCTATGATTGAACTTCCAACACAACCTTACAAAACTGTCAGACTGAAACTGATTGTCGTTAACTTCAAAGATAATCTTACATAAGTACATTAATACGAAGAAGTAAGCAAGGATAAGGATGCCAAACAAGCGAGAGATCTACGTCTGACGTCGTCAGCTGGATCTTTCAAAGTCAAAAGCGGATCTTGCACACCACGGATGCTTCCTGGTATTTGAAGTCGAGATGTTTTCTGCTGGATGTTTTGGTCATTGTAGCATCTCCATTTGAAGTCAGGGCGGTTACTGGTGATTAGCAAGATTGATCCGCAGATCTGCGTGGAAGAGTCCTGCATATGGCTCTGATAGTATTAGGAGTAGTTCGGCAACAACCTCCAACCAAAGAAGCTCCAACCTCACACCATTTATCTACGTACGAAACAAAATCCTCATCAGACACCCCACTATTTTGCTGCAACGGAAACAAATGCAAACAGACGTCAGTTTGCCATGTATACAAGGAGGCCAATATATTCAGTTTCAAGGTTGTATTTAACATAAAATAACAAATGGAATCCATATATTTCTTAGCTTTCACTTCCCCATTTCGGTTGACAATCCAACCAAGTTTTGCTGTACAATATGATTCTTTGAAAAATTAAAACCTGTGTTTGCTTGCTATTTCCAGAGTCAGTTAAAGGGTTCTAGCTGGATACTTTTTTCAAAATGCCTTCCATTGATTTTAAA
Source organism: Erythroxylum longipes (assembly GCA_027563885.1). Lineage (NCBI taxonomy): Eukaryota > Viridiplantae > Streptophyta > Magnoliopsida > Malpighiales > Erythroxylaceae > Erythroxylum > Erythroxylum longipes. Next base: position 14,635,746 of record JAOQMS010000009.1, read on the forward strand.
ATGATATGTATTCCACTGCAAAAAAGGACTTACCACCCACTCCTTTCGGTCAGCATCATAACTCTCCCCACTGTTTGGATATATGAGAATCGGCTTGGTAGTCACCTGAAGAATCTTTTATGTATAAATTTCAAACATAACAAGATAGGACCATTTCCAAATCCATAAGAACATAACCTCAACTATCCGCAAAAAGGACAAAAAGAAACCAACAAATTCTGTTTGAATAACCACCATAAGAGTACCTTCTTCATAGACAATATCAGTCCCTGAATAAATCTAGGAGGTGTGCAGTTTATTCCCACGGCTACAACTTTCTTGCAGGATTCAGCTATTGAGGCACATTCGATTAAAGAATCGCCGCTAACCACGTTGATACCATCTTTAGAGTTAAAGGAGAACCAAGCAGGAATAGTTATGCCTTCATCCTCTAAGAGCTCAGCATAGGCCTGCAAGAAATAAGTAGCAAATCAAGCATGTAGGACATAGCTAGCCTAAGATCCAGCATTTCATACAATTTCCTTCAACAAACTCAATTTGGCATTACCCAAACATCAATATGAAGCAGGTTCCTGGTTCAATAATTGAAGAAACTCCTAGCCAGGTATAACATAGCAAAATAAACAAAAATTTTAGCACTGAAGCATGCTTTTCCTTATACCTTCAATGATACAAAATGTTAAGGAAAACCAAAGTAAATGAAATATTACAACGTGGAAAAGACCCTGCATATTACCTGAGCTTCTATCTTGTTTGGAATTGTTTCAAAAGCTATGAGGTCAGCCCCTGATTCTGCCAGGATCTTCACCCTCCTCCGGTGAAAATCCTTCAGGTATTGTAGGGTAATTTTGTTGCCATAGTTCCCACTAATAAAGACACGAAACATAATAAGAGATGAAGGCAAGTATATTGTATTCTCCTTTCCAGAAAAAAAGCGACAATAGTCTGATGCCCTCAAGCTTAATTTGGTAGTAAATGACATAAAGTAATGAAACGATGGAGAATTAATAATCGTCATACGCTACCCCCGTCATAATCAGTACAATTCCTGTTGAAAGTAATATTCTGGTGCTTTAGATACTATAAGGAACAATAAACCATGCATAGAACTTCCAGACGATATTTCATAAATAAAAGAAAGGATTTCTAGCTGCTTAATGCACACAGAAATGTGAGCAATAGAATCAGTGTACAAATTTTAATAAGAGGTTGGCTCACCTGTACTCTGATCCATCAGCCAAATAAGCTCCGTAGCTGCCAACAGAAGCTGCAACTAGAATGGAGCGTAGTTCTAGAACCCTACCGTCGTTATTGCCATCAAGGGAACCTTCTTTACATCTTTCATAGTAAATATCCCGTGCATCACATGCAATCTCTACGCTTTTCTTAAGCAAGGCTTCACTTTCTTCAGTAGAAAAGCCTTTAGCCTCAAAACCCTGAATTGTGGCCTATTCATATTGAATTGAACATGAGTGTCAATTTCATACATATAGAGAAAGAGAGAGGGGAAGCATGAAGGTGCATTTTATTTCTCTTCTGGGTGGGTAGAGGCGGTTGATGGCAGTCAAAGAGAATAATACCTGATAAGATGCGGTGATAATGATATCTGCACCAGCTTCAAGATAGTCAAGGTGTACCTGTGAAGCAAAAGAACCAGAAAAATGTGGAGACATATTACAGTTCGCATTCTAAAGTTTTAACAAAAGGTAACATTAAGACATGGTTTTATCCCTTCAAAAAGAAGTCACTAAACCATTAACGTCATTAACATCTTTTTTGTTTGGGTCCCAGTTACATCTTTTCCCATAAATTTAATCACATTTTATCCACTTCTGAACAAAATGGTCCTGCTCAAAATGCCTTAAATAGAACTATAGCTAGCATTTCTCAAACACGAACATGTCTTTTCTTCTATTAGATGACATTCAATTGCTTACACTTCTAAAAATAATCATAAATCCTTATCCAGTGGCCCAGAAAGAAGTTCTGTCCACTTAATCAAGCAAGCCCTTCCTAATATCAACCATCAATTGCAAGATATTTCATTTCCTAAGCCAACTAAAATAAAATTGGGTTACGGAATAAACTATGGGGAAATGATTTCCCCTCACCTTCACTCTTTCCAAACATCAAATAGTAGAGATGAACAGTGAGATAGATGGTGAATTTAAGTTCCTGGTTTAAATTAAAAAACTCATTACTCGTATATTGCAATAAAAGATCACAGTTTTCCCAAATTCAGAGACACTAAATATATTTATTCCAGACAAACAAGATCAAAGAGTATCTAAGTCGTACAATATTTAGGTTTAACAAAATTCATACTATCATATTACCACATAAACAAACTGACAAAGCCGACTCTATAAAGAACATGAACCAACACCAACTCCGAGACAAAAACTTGTCCAAATAATGGTGATCTCTATCTCCGTGATTTGCCGGTTCTTACTACCGAAAACAAACTTATACTGCCAGACCAGACAGTAGATAAACCAATATAATGTCCACAAATGACTAATCCACTATCATTTCACAGAGAAACATAGCTAACAAAGACGAAACGAAATACCTAGTTCTTTTTGACATTAACGACGCAACATTTGGTTCGAAATTAACAGAACAAGATCTAAAGAGAGCACACGAACCACATTCTCAGTATTAAATAACCAAAAATAAAACAGAAACCGAATCATTTAGAACGTAAATCGGAAGTCAACGGTGAGATGGGTACAATACCGCGCGGACGAGATGAGGAGAGGTGAGGAGACACTTGGCGCTCCAGAGAGGATCGTTGAGGTCAGCACCGTGGCGTTCCAGCTCCGTCGCCAGGCCGCCATCAATGACGGCGACACCGCCCGAATGTCGGAGCAAATCAGTAATCAACGACGACATGTGGGCACGTCCCATGAGCTAGCAGAGAGTCTGTCGGCTGGTTGAACTGAACAAGCACATACTAGTAGCTTGCGATGTGGCTGTTACGCGACTTCAGAATTTATAAAAAGACGCCCTGGAGTTTTCTAAATAGCAGTTTTGCCCCATTCTGTTTTTAACAATATTAAAATTTTAAATAAATTTTAATAAAATAAATTTTAATTTTCTGTTCAATTTACTTTAATAATTATTCTAGAATCAATCAATTAATTTTTATAAAATAAAATAAACTAATTAATTTTTAACAATTTTTAATTAAACTTTAAAATTTTTAATAATTAAAAACATTCTCCTTTAATTATATTTTCAAATCTATTTAATTTTTAATATTTTAATACCTATTAATTTTTTTAATCTAATTTTAAAAATATTATTTTTTAAAAGTTTATTTTATAGTTTTACAATTAAAAAAATTACCGTATCCTTATCCATATGTCCGTGATATGATTAGAACCTCCCGCCAACATATAGGCCTAATCATTCGCTTATTACATTTATTAGTTAATAGTGGATGATAATCGCTGATGTAACTAGTAAATAATATCAATTGTTTTATTAAAAATATTTAATAAAATTAGTCGTTTAGTATTAATTATTTATGTATAAAGTAATTTATAAGGGCGTAATTTTGGAAAAAAAATAAGAACATGAGTATTATATTTTAGTATTTCTTTAAATATTTCTATCATATTTTAAATTTTAGATATTTAATTTTACAAAATAAATATATAAATATTTTTATCATCTATATATTTTATTAATTATTTAATTTAAAATTATTTTATTTCTTAATTTTAAAGGAGTGATAAAATTAACCTGTGAATATTATTCAAAAATTATATAAAATTTATTATAATATTTTTATTTAAAATATTACATTATAAAAAATATTTATTTTATTAAATTATTGTTTGTTTATATATAATAACTTAAATTTTGTAATACAACATCTAGGAAATTGATGACTAATTTACATAGCAAAGAGTGAGGGCACAATTGTTACTAATACACAATTTTAATAAGATTTAGATCAAAATGCCATTGAGTCAATTCAGCTAACTCAATCAATAATTATAAAATATCTCTACCAACTAAAATCTTTGAATCAACCAAAGGGATAGGTGATAAGTTATTTCCCAAATGAAGTTGGACCGGTGAAATTAGGGATGTCAACGGGTTGGGTCGGGCTTAGGCCGACGATGGATCCGCTCGGCCTATTGAAAAAAATATGCGGACGGTCGTGGTCAGGCCCGCCTAGCCCGCCTAAGTCAGAACGAGCATTTAATTTATTTTAAAAAGTTTTTAAGACAATTTTAAAAAATTGTTATTGTATTTTTAAAAATTCATAAATTATAAATTATGACATAATCATTTATAGTAAAATGTAAGATGAAATTACTCATAAATTATACAAAAATATTTATATGAAAAGTTAATAAGTTAATAGTTGTAGTAAATCTACTATCTTTTACATTAA
>JAOQMS010000009.1:14641367-14676850 GCA_027563885.1 Erythroxylum longipes
TTTGTTTATCAGTGAATAAAATAAATGTTTGAACGATAATGCCTTTCGAGTATACTAGTTAAAGCCATGTGTAAGTTCGTTTTGTTATTACTCTAACATACCATTATCGTAGGTTATATGCTTAAAAGCTTAGGTACGTGCCCTATGGTAGTGGAATGTTACATCGTTCATACTATGGTTGGCTATCCTTGGGAAATTATCTGTGAAGGACAGGATGTATGGGCTGCAAGTAGATGAAGGATGCTTGTTTTGTTCCTTGCTGCTTGAGACATTAGAGCATATCTATTTTGATTATCAGTTCACCGAATACCTATGGAATAAGGTACATGAGTTGTTCAAATTTCTTGTCCAGCTTCCACTTGAAATGAAATTATGTAGTGGATTGTGCACAAATAACGGACCAATAGGCGACAACTAATCATATTTAAGCTACTACTCGGGCGATTGGTGCATATAGAAACTTTTGCTTGTAAGCTTGTTTATGAACAAACGAAGACCCATAGAACTCATTTTCAAAGAGATCCTTAGGGGTTCAGATGAGTACAGCTTACTTAATTTATATAATTATGATATAATTTTAAAAGATTACTTCAAATGATATCGGTTATCAACCGGTACCAATATTATTGTATCGTACTAAATTAATTTATAACATTATTCATTTATTTTCTTAAAGAATAGTATTATCATATAAAAATGTAATTATACTCTTAAAAGAATGTGTTTGTCAATTTTCCAAATACATATTTAGAATTAATATTAGTTAAAATGATAATCATAATAATATGTTAAATGACACAAGTATAAGGTGAAACCTAGAGAATTATAAATTTAAGAAATTAAAATTATGATTAACACCTCTTTTTATTAAAAAAAGATATTTTATATTCAAATAAGATAGAAGAATTTAACAAAAGGAAACAATGGCTTATTTATAACATATATTTATATATTTAATGTAATATTTAAGCTAAAAAATTAGCGCCTCTAATATGATTTTCCTTTTCATAAAAATATTTTTTAAGAAATTGTTAAAGAAAATACACTTCAAAATGGCAAGTCAGAAAAAGTTGTCCTGCATTTGCAAGAAAGGATAACAATGGGTCAGATTTGATTAAGACCTGTTACTTGAGACCCAATTTGACCTAAAGCGTGGGTCCGAGTTTAAATTTAATCGGGTATGAGATAATTTGTCCGGCCTAAATTTTTTATAAATTAAAAATATAAAATAATATTATTTTAACAAAACAACGTCTTTTTATTTATAAATATGAACCTTTTAGGGGGAAAAATCCATATCAGACTAGATCCAGTTGCCATCCTTAACTGCAAAGCACCCCTTACGTCTGCTGGAGCTAGTCAATTAGGCTTCCAAAACTGATGGTTAACTGACTAAAAAGACTCTTGGGCCTAAGATATACATATCTCAGTCCGAAGCGTGTAGACATAAGCACCTATGCAGCTTATTGTACGTCAGCGGTTTAAAATTTATATTCAAAAGGTTGTTTGAAAAAATAGAAATAAGCAAAGGCCGAGAATCTACTCTTGTTTGGTGGTGGTTGTATTCATACTTAAAAGAGCAGCACATGGAGTGGAAGTTGGAGTGGGCCAATGGATTCTCCTTCACAGTTGTTTACACTTTGCCTAACAAAATCATGGCAATTATAGGATGTTTGCTCCTTTACCTGTCTTATTGCTGTGAGATGGGTACGAGCTACTGCTATATATGCTTATTGGCTATCCAATATCCTTACCATTTGAGTTGAGAGAGATTTAAAAGTTATGTTGTTCCATCTGATTTAAGGGCCCATTTGGTAACCTTTTTCTGTTTGGGATTTGGAAGAGAGCTAAGTAAGTGCAAAATTTGGTAGATTTAAGTCATGGGGTTTGTCTGCTTAAGTTTGGAGTGGAGTCACCGAGAAGCTCCAAAACCTAAATGCTTGCCACCTTCCTTTTCCTTCATCAACCATTCAATGCGTGTCTCTTAACTATGACTTGCAAGGATGAGATGGGTAATAAAGACAGAAAGCAAAGACTAGTGGGGAAAATATTAGGGGTGGGTCCTATACATGCATCATACTTCAATTCTTCTTATGTGATTTGATGGAACTCAAAAGAAAAGAAATAGGTGCTTATATGCACAACAAATCTTCTATTTTAATTATTGTCTTCCAACTTTATTTTATTCAATTTCATCGTATATTTACGTGAAGTCTACATAAATATGTGAATAAAATTTAATAAAGTATGATAGGAACATCATAACTAATACAAAAGATCTGATCTCATATCTATGACCTTCATTTTATAATGAAAAATATACCCCCTACAAAAAATAGTCAAACAAAAAAGGAAAATATTGAATTGCAATTATTTTACTATAATTTTAGTCATCAACACTACACTCTTTTATAGTTTAAATAATTAATTTTTTAAAGAAAATTTAAAAATTTTCTCTTAATTTTTTTTAGATATAGGAATAAAACAGACCTAAGATAAATATTATAAGTAGATTAATCAAATATTTCTAACATAACGATCTAATATAAATCTTAAACTATATTCGAATTAATCACATTCAATTAAAACTAATAATCATGGTAGTTATCTTAATCTATTGATTTTATTAGATTTAATAAGTTTAAGTTAAACTTAACAATTGATTTAAAACGTCATTTCAACAATATTTAATTAGTTTATGCGCGATATGTATATCACATGCACTTTATTGTTATTTTTTAACAATTATAAAATTATAAAAAATTTTTAAAGTTACTTGAGCCAAACTTTATCTTTTATTTAAAAAAAAAACATTTTCCAGCATGTTAAAATAAACAGAGAAGCTTTCTTGCATGATTTACTTCCACTTACATTTGATTTTTTAAAATTCAGTTTGCTTTACAAGGATCGTATAAGAGTTATCAATTATACGCAGCTTTCTTTTTATATTTTACAAAAAGATTATTTTTATTACTCAAACTCGTGATTTTTTAGTTATTACTATTATATCCAATAATCATTGTACCATCTAGTTTGACATTTATAATAGTACTTTTATTTTAAAAAATAAGTTGACTGAAATCAATAAAAATGGAAAATATATTCATGTCCTGCAACACTAACCTTAAAGGAATTACCATAATCAAAATGGTCAACAATAATTATTAATTTAACATTTCCTGACATACCTATTATCTCCACATGAGCAGTCACGTGATCAATAAACAAAGCAGAAATTCTTGAGCAGAATTGGTTTTCTGGGCTAATTTTAGAATTAATAAATTAATTAAAAAATGGATCTTAGGACGATCAACTACTTGTTTTAGTAAATGATGATAAAACTATTTATTACCTCTAAGGAAAGCCTTCCCAGTTCCCACTGATGTTCTTAATTCCCTTTTCTTGTTGACTTACTATTAGTTGCTCATTGCGTGTACTGGTCCGTCTAGACTAATTCAAGCTCTGCCAAGTGCCGACCTCTGTGCTGGCTGGCTGTTTAATGCTGACTAAGACGTTCAGACTTGTTTTAACATTCAAAATTTCTGAGCACGTGGATGTCATTAAGGTAGGGGGGCAGATAATTGAAGACAAAATCCAAAATCGTACACCTACGCCCACCATTTCTCCACTAACCCAACCCAACCCAACATTCCAAGCTGCCTTACCATTCTAAATGATAACCCGATGTCAGTCAGCGTCATCGTTAGGAGAGTCCAGTGGGTTGTGCTTGCCTGCATAATTAGACTTTTGAAATCAATTTGATTTGTCCTAAACTTTTTGTTACATTTACAAAAGTATATATGAAAATTACACTTAAAAAATTAGATTTGTTTAACGAAAGTTATTATTGAACCATATGGGCCAATTATGGCACTTTTAAGCAACTGTGACGCTTTATGGCACTCACCCAAGAAATGTCATGATTAGGACCATCTCTCAAAGTTAAGGAATTCCCACATGGAAATTGATCATAGAGACATGCTTGATTATGACAATAATGTTTACATATTTTAGTTGAACAAATGAATATATAGGTTGTGTTTACGTCTCTTTAAAACGTAATCACATATTTGAATTTACGGTAAACAACTAGAGGTTGAAAAAAAGTACCGTATCACTGCATAAATCAATAAGCAAAAAGAAGGTTATGGTAGGAAACTGTTTCGGCAGTAAAAATTTTACTTTCTATTAATAACCTTCACTATAAGTATTATTTTCTATTATACTCTTAATTAATATGACTAATAATATATTTTTATGAAATATTTTGTTTACTAAATTTAATTTATTTATATTTAATATTTTCTTATTTATAATTTAAAATTTATATGACTAATAATATATTTTTTAATTATTTATACAGTAATTAATAGTTTATTAAACCAATAGATTTTTTAGTCATTTTATCTCTTTTCAGCAATCGTAATCACACTTACCAAACACCGATTTTCACATTTCAGCAGTTACTAAAATAATAATCTCAAATATATAAGTACTCATTCTAATAGATTAATTTTAACAAATTATCAACCCCAACCATTTCTTCAAACCAAACCCTAGTGTTTGAATTCCTAAAGGGAAGGATTAGGTTTCTAACGGAGTATTACATTATTCATGTTTTGGTGTGATGACATAAACGTGGGCCCATATTGGACAATAGGAAGAGGATTTCAGATTTCTTCTCGTGGATTGACGAATGACAGCCGTCCTCGCCACCGCCCAAGTCCCTAACCTTTCCCTCTAAAGTGGTCGAGACACCGTGTCAAACTCAATCATATCATCCTATAGGCAAGGCAAGGCAACACCCCTTAAAGATTCTTTCTAACAATGCCCCTAACCAATCCTCATTCCACACATAGCTGTACGAAACCAATCGAAAAGACCCATTTGGCCTTACACAAAGGATCACTGGCCGTTGTTTCTACTGGGAATCAACGGCCAAAAATGGAGTTTAATGGAGTCATTAAATTGAGCAACTCCTGTCTTTAAATGTCATATACCTTGCCGTTGGATTCATGTAAATTGTCTTCTTCATCAAGTTATGACCCTTTCACTCCTTACTTACACCGTATCACATTTAATAATTATAGATGTAATTTTGACTATTTTTTATTTTATTACCAAATTTGGACATTTGAGATTTGACTGCACCTCCATTTTAATGGTAGCAGAATCTTTCTCAACGATCAGTCAATGCATAAAATAGGTATGAACAAGGGCTGATTAGTAATTTCGTGAAGCCGTAATTAAGAGTCCTCAATCTCCTCAATTGAATGGGGATACACAAAATCTCCCAGAATCACCCCAACACGAGTACAGTGTACATATATATATATAATGAAAAGAACAGCAAAAGTCACTCACTTAGCTGTTTTTCCTAGAAATTTACGTTTTTGTTTTCAGTTTTCCTTCCCCCGGACTTTTGTTATGCTTTCCTTATCAGCAAACAGTACCTAACAAGCAAGCAACGGCCGGAGAGAGAAATAAAGAGACGCACAGACGCAAGCTGAGATCTAGCAACCATGGGTTGAAAACTCCATAGCATATGTGAAACCTGCCAGCCAAACTTGTCTGTTCTTTTCCAGGAACTGCTGATCAGTAGTAACATAAAGCGTCCGCGTTCATATTTTCCGGTGAGATTCTGTGTCTTTTTCTTTATGTTAGTCAACATGTTTTCTTCATTTCTATGTCTCTCTCTTTTATTTTTTCCTTCTCTACGAGCTTTCAAGGAATGTTTGTTTGAAGTCTTTCACTTCAATTCCACGTTAGTGCATGATGATTGTATGATTTCTCAAGTATGATTATGCAGCGACTTTTTTCTTTTTTCTTTTCTTTTTGTTCTTTGATGTTTTTAACTATGAAACTGGATGATCTAACTTTGCTTCTATATAATTTTTCAGTTTTGTGGTGTTTCCACGATCAGGTTTATGCTGCCAGTTTTGGAGTTATCAGTTAACCTTTGCTCCTAATCCTTGGACTACTTACGGCTGATCAGGTAGCTTAAGGTCTGATCTCAATTGATTGCGAATTATGATCTTTCATATGGACGCTAAATTATGGAATGTTTTGTTTCTGGAGGTTGTTGAAAGGACGGGCTTTGGAGCTTTATATTTGGCCATCCTTGCACGCTTGACTGGCGTTTTCGTCTCGTATTCTGGTTGGGTCATCCGTCTTTGTTTAAAGGAATTTAGTGACACTGTTCTACTTGGATTTAGCCATGGGAACCGTCTCGGAGGCAAATTCTAAACGCAAGTACTCTTGGTGGTGGGACAGTCACATCAGCCCAAAAAACTCCAAATGGCTTCAGGAGAATCTTACTGGTATTCTTCTGTTTTATCATAGAAACTTGGTTTTTATTCTGTTTCTATCTTCTTAGATCACCCTATAGATGCTGCCTTTGCAATGGGATTATAACTTTATTCGGCATGTTGGACTCTGTATGTACGCGACTTGTAGCAGTTTAAGGAAGTACTTACTCTTCATTTGAGTTGCTATTGAAAGACGGTCTTGTAGTTATGAACTTTACGTGCTAGTTATATGATTGTGAAGGAAATGAACTAATTTCTATACTGTATCGGGCCTCAGTTTTAGTTTCCAGTATTTTTTGATAATGGTTTCACAAGTCATGTTCAGTAACATTGATTTCGAAGTAGGTTCTACCGTTCTAGTGCTAAATTTGGAGTGGAACTTCTTCGGTCTTTCTCTTTATTTGTTTCTGCATTAATGCCTCGATCTGATTCTATTCTGTCGGAACAGATATGGATGCTAAAGTGAAACAAATGATCAAACTCATTGAAGAAGATGCAGATTCATTTGCACGGAGAGCAGAGATGTACTATAAAAAAAGACCTGAGCTTATGAAATTGGTCGAAGAATTCTACAGGGCTTATCGTGCATTGGCTGAAAGATATGATCATGCAACTGGGGTGCTACGCCAGGCGCATCGGACGATGGCAGAAGCATTTCCCAATCAAATTCCGTTTGTTCTTACTGATGAATCACCTACAGGTCCCTTGGCAGATGGTGATCCGCGTACACCTGACTTGTCATCAATGCGTGCTTTTGTTGACCCTGATGAGTTGCAAAGTGATGCTTTGGGGTCGTCATCATCAATTTTCCATACCGCCAAGAGGAGTGGAGCTTTTACCGATGAATCTGATACTGGTGCTGGCAGAAAGGGTTTGAGACAGCTCAGTGATAGTTTGGGGTCTGGACAAGTGGTGAACCATTCAAGGTTTGCTGAAGGAAGAGTAAGAAAAGGACTCAACTTTTCTGATCCAGAGGAGGGTAGCCACGATGTCAAGGCTCCAGTTCCATCCGAGTCTGAACGTGTGGGAAAAGCTGAGCAAGAAATTGTAACATTGAAGAATGCTCTCGCTAAATTACAAGCTGAAAAGGAAGCTGGTCTACTTCAGTATCGAGAAAGTTTGGAAAGATTGTCTAAACTGGAGTCAGAAGTCTCTCGTGCAAAAGAGGATTCCATGGACCTTAATGATCGGGCTAGCAAAGCTGAATCAGAAGTACAAACTTTGAAGTTAGCCCTTGGCAAGGTAGAGGCTGAAAGGGAAGCTAGTTATCTTCAATACCAGCAGTGTTTGGATAAAATAGCAAATCTTGAGAATAGCGTCTCCCTTGCCCAGAAGGATGCAGGGGAACTTAGTGAGCGTGCAAGTGAGGCTGAAACTGAAACACAATCACTAAAGGAAGACATAACTAAATTGGAATCTGAAAAAGACGCTGCTCTTCTACAGCTTAAGCAATCTCTGGATATGATATCTGATCTGAGGGAAAAATTAAGGCTTGCTGAGGAAGTGGCAAAGAGTTCTTATGAGCGTGCTGAAGAAGCTGAAAGGGAAATTGAAATTCTGAAGCAAGCATTAGCCGAGCTAATAAATGAGAAGGAAACTGCTTCTGCTCTATACGAGCAGTGCCTGGAAAGAATTTCACTTCTGGAGCATAAACTTGCTTGTGCTGAGGAGGAGGTCGGATGGCTCAAATCTGAGCTAGATAATGGAGTTGCTAAGTTCAAGGGTGCTGAAGAGAGGTGTCTTTTGTTGGAAACATCAAACCAAACTATGCACTCAGAATTGGAGTCCATATTACAACAAGTGGCTGCTCAAACTGAGGAACTTACGGAGAAACAGAAGGAGATGGGAAGACTTTGGACTTGCATACAAGAAGAGCATCTGCGGTTTGTGGAGGCAGAAACTGCTTTTCAAACTCTGCAACATTTGCATTCCCAGTCGAAGGAAGAATTGAGGTCTATGGCCGTAGAGCTCCAGAATAGGGCTCAGATTTCAGAGGGCCTGGAAACTCGTAATCATATTCTACAGAATGAACTAGCACAGGTCAAGGTGGAGAATAAGGGCTTGAGTGAAGTCAATTTATCTTCAACTTTGACGATACAGAATTTGCAAGGTGAGATTTCAAGCTTGCGGGAAACAATAGGAAAACTTGAAACTGAAGTAGAGCTACGGGTGGACCAAAGAAATGCTCTTCAGCAAGAAATATACTGTTTAAAAGAGGAAATAAATGAACTTAACAAGAAACATCTGGCTGTAATGAATCAGCTGGAATCAATTGGCTACAGTTCAGAGACTTTTGGGTCTTCTGTGAAGAATTTGCAAGAGGAGAACAAGAAATCGAAAGGGGATCTTGAGAAAGAGAGAAGTGAAAATGAAGCACTTCTGGGGAAGCTTGAGAACATGGAGAAACTTATTGCTAAAAATGCAGTTCTGGAAAATTCCTTGTCAGATCTAAATGTCGAGCTAGAGGAGCTTAGGAAAAAGCTGAAGAGTTTAGAAGAATCCTATCAATTTCTCCTGGCAGATAAAGAAGCTCTTGCTTCTGAGAAGACAACGCTGGTCTCACAATTGCTGGTTGCAACTGAGCATTTGGAGAAAGTCACGGAGAAGAACCTTTTTCTGGAGAATTCCCTTCTTGATGCAAATGCTGAGCTTGAAAGCTTCAGATTGAAATTAAAGAGCCTGGAGGAATTGTATAAGGCAATGCAGAATGAGAAGTCTGACCTGGTCATTGCCAAAGGAAGCTTGATATCTGAGTTGGACATTACTCAGAAAAGACTGGAAGATTTGGAGAAAAATTTCAGAGAGTTAACAGATAACTACTATAATCTGGAGAAAGATAAAGATGCAATACTTGATGAAGTACAAGAGCTACGGGTTTCTCTTGATGCTCAGAAGAAAGAATATGCTAGTCTTGCCCAGTTCAATGAGTCCCAGCTGGCTAGCGTGGCATCAAAGATCTGCTTACTAGAAGAAGAAGTTCATCATAGAATAAAAAAGTACGAGGATGAAGTGGAAAAAGGTGTTAATTCTCAGATTGAGATTTTTATCTTGCAAAGGTGGGTACGGGACATGGAAGAAAAGAACATTTCCCTCTTGCTTCAATATCAGAAACTACTTGAGGCGTCTAAACTGTCTGACAAACTGATTTCTGAACTAGAATCTGAAAAAACAGCCCAAAAAGCCAAAGTGCAGTCTTTGTTTGACCAAATTAAAACATTGAAGATGGGGCTTTACCGAGTGATAAGGACGCTTGAACCCGGTGCAAACCAGTGGTATGAAGGTAAGGCGGAGCAAGACCTCCTGAACTATGTGGTTGACAAGATTGAAGAAACAGAAGAGTTGCTTTTCAGAAATGAGCAGCTGGTCATTGAGAATTCTGTTCTTGTTTCCCTACTTGGGGAACTGCAAATAGAGGTTGCTAATCTTGTGACAGCTAAAGACATTCTTGATCAGGAGCTCACTACCAGGATGGAGCAGCAGTTGGTTTTGCAGGGTGAGAGCCAAAAACTTGTAGAGTTGAATGCAGGTTTGCAGTTGAAAGTTACAGAAGGGCAAAACAAAGAGGACGTTATGAGGGATGAGTTAAAGAATCTACAAGGACAGCTTTTGGACTCAGAACTGGGTCATAAAAACATGCTAGAAGAGAATTCCAAGATGCTTTCTGAGCAGAGATTGTTGATGCAGTCACTCTCAACCTTGAAGGCAGAAAAGTGTAACCTAGAAGAGGAAATCTGTGCTGCTTTTTGTGAATCGGTATCTCAGGGTATCCATTCTTCCCTTCTGAGAGATATCATCATTCGAAAGTCTCTGGAAGTTAAGAAGCTGATAGGAAATCTGGATGAACTCAATTATATGAATTATGACCTAAAGTGGAAAGTAGAGATAATGGAAAGCAAGTTAGAGAAGCTTTGTTCTGTGGAGAATGAGAATGCGGAACTGCAAAAAATGGTAGAGAATCTGAAGTGCAATTGTGGTGAGGTTGAGTTCATTCGAGCAGATCAAGAAAGACAATTGCTGACATTATCTAGACATTATGACGAGCAGAGTAGGGAGGTGGAGTGCATCCATGAAGAGAACAAGAAATTAGAGATTGAGCTATGTAAATTGCATGAAGAATATGTGGTAACTAAAAGTAGGGAGGACAATTTGAATCATGAACTGCGAAAGGAAAGAGATGAGCTCGAAGAGTGGCAGTCTCAGGCTACTGCATTATTCGGTGAACTGCAGATATCTGCTGTGACAGAAGCAATTTTGGAAGGAACGGTTCGTGAGCTTGTTAAAGCATGTGAACTCCACCAAGATAGGGACTGCTCAAGAACTATGGAGATTGACCAGCTGAAGGAAACAGTACGTACCCTTGAAGGTGTAAACGAAGGACATACAGCTCACATGACCGCCATTATCCCAGTTTTCAATTCATTGAGGGATAGCGTTACTTCATTAGAAAGTCACACTCTTCCTCATGAAAACTGTGCCCAAGCCAATGCCAACGATGCGAAGGTGGTTGCTCACTTTTATATATACTTCCAATCTGGATCAATACTGACATTCTTTAGCTAGTCTAAATATATAAGTGCCAGTTAAGAGTAGTACCTCCACTTTATTAATTTATTTATTTTAATTATTATTATTTTCAATTATGTAGAGTAGCATAATCAGTCACTTGGGAATTTTTTTTAATCTTACCTAAGAACTCCCAAAACTTCATTCAAACATCCATTTGTTCGTCAAGAATCTGTTCTTTTTGATAAGTATGCTTTCTGTTTAGAACCATCTTGGACATTCGTAGGATTGCTTTTGTGAAATGCCTTAATAATCATTTTCTTCCCTCAATTCCTTGCATCCACTATTGGGTATCCTCTAAAGTCCATCACTTGCAGGATGACACAACGATCATTCATACTGACTGGTGTCAACAATTGAGCGAAGGAGAGAATGCAATGTTGGGTGGTGGATTGCTGGCCTTGCAGGAAATGCAAATGAAGATCAGAGCAATAGAGAACGCAGTAATGGAAAAGGAGAGACATCTAATGGTGGAGAACATAAATGCTAACTCCAAACTGGAGGCTGCAATGAGACAGATTGAAAAGTTGAAATCAAGAAGCAGCTTACACCGGCAAGGTAGTTCGAAAGGCAAGCATGCTAATCCAAGACCAGAGGTTGAGGAACTGGAACCTGTAGTTGTCGATCATCTAAGGACACGAAAACAAAAGCATGAAATCTCTGAAGAGGAAGTGATGACTAAAGACATAATCCTCGATCAGATATCCGATTGTTCTCCCCATGGAATCAGCAGAGGAGAAGCCGATAATCAGATGCTTGAAATATGGGAAGCTACCAACAAGAATGGCAACATCGGCCTGACTGTCGGCAAGTCCCAGAAAGCGATCACTTCACCGAATGGGAAGAAACACAGTAGACGGCATCCCTCATCCGATTCTCTGGTTGAGAAGGAGGTAAATGTTGACAAATTGGAGATTTCCAAACGATTCTCGGGATCTTTTCAAGAAACAAGTGAGAGGAAAGTACTGGAAAGACTAGATTCTGATGCTCAAAAGTTAGCAAACCTTCAAATTACTGTGCATGATTTGAGGAGGAAGTTGGAGATCACAGAGAAAAGCAAAAAAGGCAAAGGCTTTGAATTCGACAGTTTGAAGGAACAGTTAGAAGAGTCGGAGGAGACCATCATGAGATTGTTCGAGTTTAATCGCAAACTAATTAAGAGCATTGAAGACAACAATTCAATATCCTTCAATGAGGAAAGTTCAGCTCCAGATGAGAATGCTACAACCAGGAGGAGAAAAGTTTCAGAACAGGCGAGAAGGGTGTCAGAAAAAATTGGGAGATTGCAGTTAGAGGTTCAGAAATTGCAGTTTCTGCTACTGAAACTTGATGATGAAAACAAAAGCAGTGGGAAAACCAGAATAATTGAGAGAAAAACCAGAGTTCTGCTGCGAGACTATCTCTATGGTGGGACAAGAACAAGCCAGAAACGAAAGAAGGGGCACTTCTGTTCGTGCGTGCAACCACCAACTAGCGACTGAGACGATTATATTTTCATCAATACATTTGTAGTTTCTAAATACCTACTTTTGAGACTTTTTTAGTTGCTTTGTGCATAAACTTCCTTTCCTAGAAATTTTCGGTAGATCTACAGATCCTGCTGTACATTTCAGGCTCCATCTAAAGTTGCTCCAAGAGGGCATTTGCTTATCTTGTGGGTTTGTTTCCATTTTATTTTCTCTACAGATTCTATTAAAACATGTCTAGAAACACGTCGTAGGCCATCCTACAGGTGGGTTAAAAATGCTTGCTCATATTGTAGAGGTGGCGATGAAAGATACCAGGTGGTTTTAACAATTAAGACGGCCAGAAAGCCAAAGCTTTGGCAAAACCAAACCCTCTTGTACTCGTGTTACCTTCCATACCTAGAGATAGTTTCTTAGTTCTGGAACAATGTTTGTTTTACATGGTATAGGAGAGTCCAGGCGCAACTCTCTTCTTTCCGTTCCTGGTAGCAACTGTTACTTGTGTGTTATCAACGATGTTGGTAAGAGTTTATGAAAATATGCTTCTACCGTACAATTTCTGCTTTCAAATATGAAGTCCAACCATGCTTCTCTAACTAAAAGATTAAGAGAATGACGAGCACACGCCTTTGTAAATCACCAGTATCAAATCGCAAAAGTATATAATAATAAGGTTGTTGAGAAAATACAAGCAACAACTTCAACAGACGTTGGTTGAGATCAGAATGAATGATGTATTAGAGTCAGACATCCGTTCTTAAATTTACATGAGACATATCCCCCACAAAATTCACTTGGGACCTGATTAAGGATTCTTCAACTACAAGCTCTGGAATTCGGAGGAGGGATTTACTAATTCAACGGACACTTCTGTTTTGAGTATACCGCTAGGTTCTCCCTCGTGGTTTTTCCCAGTGGATCAACCTGCTTACAACACTGTTCTCCATATCCGTAATCGTGATGGCCGGACAAAGCAACATCAGGATGCAGTTGATCTCCACTATCAATCATAATATTCTGGAGCAAACAGCATACCAAGATAATGCTTGGTAGTTTCCGCTTATCAGGTCTCCACATGACCTTATTAAGAATTCTCCAACTACCCTTTAATTGTAAAAATGACCTCACTGCTAGCAACCTGGCAGACTCGTGCATAGAATTGAAACTGATAAAGGAATCAGAAAGTTCATCACCTCTATCAGGTGTTATGAGCCATGGAAGAAGAGGATAGCCGATGCCACCAACAATATACTCCCTGATCTCCACCCCTTCAGCTAAAGTTCTCAGAGTTCCATTCAGACGTTTCCCATTCTCACAAAGCTTGAAAAATCCAGAACACTTGAGGAGTCTCGACACTGTCATGCCTCCAGGCCAACCAGTCACAATATCAAGAAACCTCATCTCATGGTCAACAATCCCCTGCAAGAACATGCTGTAATTCTTCTCTTGGTCGCACCAATCATCCGAAGTTTGAACAGCTGGAAGTGTCATCGTGATGTGAGTTGAATCAATAGCTCCACAACAATTTGGCAACCCAAATGTGGTTTCAAACATGGACTTTATTTCCTCCATTCTACTCGAATCAGGCCACTTGAGATGGTGCTTGGCTCTTTCTTCTAAAGATTCAATGAATCTCCAAGTCACTTGAGAGACAGTTGACTGGCCGACCCCAAAGGCAACCCCAACTGAGACCTGAGACTTGCCGGAAGCTAGCCGTCTGAGAGCTATTGCAACCTGTTTTTCAACACTAAGAAACCTTCCTTCAATGTTGATGAGCCCAGAGGGTGGTCTTGATATCAGATCTTCTCTTACAAGAGAACAAATGTATTCAAAAGTCTTTCTTGAAACCCTGAAGAAGTATTTGAACCCTTCTTCTTCATCAGATGGCACCGGAAAATCTACAATGTCAAATTCCAAATCCTAATACAAGTCCACTAGTAATTGAAAATTTTACGAAATCTGACATCGCCTATGACATAAATGCATATTCTTGAACATTTCACAACAGACCAACTGCAATGTAGGCTATGTAAAGCAAATCCCAGTGCATTCTACTTCTACGGGAAAACACACCAACTGAAAATAGAAAGGACCCGGGTTCACTAGCACGAAATTAGTTTATAAATTTCAAACAATTTCACAGATAAGGCGAGCGACAGCGAAAGAGAGGGGGAAAAAAAAGGGAAAAGGAACCTGGAGAAGAAGAATTCTTGAGCCAGAAACTATCCCACCAATCCGAATCAGAGGCTTTGGGGTCGATTGGAACCACACTGGTCGTGGGTTTGCCATGCTTCTTCTGCTTCTTCAATTTCTTTGAAACCTTTTTGCCTTTCTTCGATTTCTTCGTCGGAGCCATCTCACCCTACACACAAGTCATCCCCTTCCAACTTCGCTCCAAACAATATGTCTTGAGTAGATTGTCATTTACATTGCTTACGACTGTTTTTTCTTTCCGGTAATTTTTTTTTTCATACACATAAATCACATTATTAAATGCTGAGTTGGGCTTTAAGAACAAACAGCGAATGTAAGAAGAAGACGAGCAAGACTTGTTATAGCAGGCCCTTGGTGTCCATTTTAGAGCATATAACACCTTCTTTAATAGGTATACCTTCTACGCCTTAAGGATGTCAATGAGCTAGGTCGGGCCTTCCTATAGCTTGGCAAGTTAGGATGGGTCGGCCTGCGGCCCGACCCCCCTTTGTTTTTTAAATAAAAACTTTCAAAATGACGTTATTTCGGAAGTAATGACTGAGCTACAGGCCGACCTGCGGCCTGACCAACTCAGGTCAAAAATCGTCCGGGCCGGTGAGCTGACTTTGACATTCCTATTCCTCCTTCCATTGAACAAAAAATCCTTTAGGTTGTTTTGTAAAAGTTTTTTCCTCTTAAATAGCCATTAAGGTTAACTTGACATCCATATGTTCTAGGATCTAAGCCTTTTGCGCAATAAGAGCTAACAATATCCTTGTGGTATCTAACATGGTAACTGGGGAAAATGTTTTGGAAAATTCTATTCCAAATATTTGAGCATATCCCTTGAAAACAAGCCTTGCCTTTTATTGTTCCCAGTACCATTAGAGTTGAACTTGGTACTATAAGCTTATTTGCCTTCTATAGTTTTCTTAAGGTCTGTCCACTAACTCCCATGTTTGGTTCTTTTCAATCATATTAAGCTCTTCTTTCATTGTAGCTATTTATTTGTCATATGTTCAGCTTCTTCATATCTTACAGGTTCCATTGCAGTAAGATTACAACTTTAATAAATGTAGAAGAATGATCTAGTTCCCCTAACAGGTTCTTCGTCAACAATATCATTCACCCCTTAGAAATCGAGCTTCTTGTCATTCTCCAAGTTCTAACCTTCTGACTTAAGGAATTAGCCATACTTACTAAAAATCACTTTATTGCTTTATGGTGAATAGATCTTATAGGCCTTTGAAATTGAGTTATAGTTTATAAAAATTTAGGGTTATGCGCTTTTTTTTTAAAATCTAATTGGTCTCTCTTGACTTAAGGAATGTAAGAAAAACACAAGTAACCAAATGTTCTCACATTAAGGATCCTTGGTTTATAATCGTACCACATTTTAAATAGAGTCTTTTCCTACAAATTTTTTATTGAAAATTTGTTTAGAAAAAAGTTAATGTAATTGCAGCCTTAGCCCTAAATTTCTTTGGTAACTTTGTTATGAAATAAGCATTTGTTTATCTTCATAATCTTATGTTTCCTGTCCATAAATCCACTCTATTGAGGAGTGTAAGATGTTTGAACTGATGTTCAATGTCTATCATCATCATCATCATCACTCAGTCTGAAATTTCGCATCAAAGCAGGGTTTGGGATGGTTTGATAGTACGCAGCCTTACCCCTACAAAGTAGAAAGGTTGTTTTTGATAAACTCACATGCAAATGTGACAATGAAAAAAACACAATGAAAAAATGTAGATTAAAAGAGTAAATATATAAAATTGATATGCTACAAGAGTAGGTAAATAAAATTAAAATAAGTAAATACATAAATAAAATAAAATAGAATAAAAGAAAAGGTTGATGCATCACGTTAAAAAAAAATCTAATGGATTTGTCTTATACTAGTAGAGGCGTAAGGTTGTCCTATACAAACGGACGGGAGCCACTCATGTAGATGACCAACATGAATAATACACTGTCAACAGACACCCAACTCGCACCGAAAATTAGATAAGTGAAAGATAAAAGCGTACTTGATGAATGGATTCCACTTAAAGGCCAAAGAGATGCAGCTTGTCCTACCCAAGATTAATGCAGAATTAACATGAAAAAAGTAAACACATACTTGCTTGGGTGTTTTAGAGGTATATTGAATTTCATTATTAGACCATCATTTGTTTTTACATCACTTGAATTTTTATCTAAGCTTAAAACTTCCAAAAGATGTTAGTAACATCATTTTTAAGTTTCATGAAGTAAATCCATCACATTCTTATCACATCATCAAAGGCAATACTATACTTACTTTCATTCAATGATGATATTTTTTTAGGTCTTCATATGTGTACTAATTATAACATATAGCTCTCTAAGCCTATTTTCATAGAAAAGGAAGCCTTTCTTGCTTCCTATATTGACAAACAACATATGTAGGAAGGTTATCCTCTAATTCAGGCAAGCCTTCTATGATATTGTTCTTCTTCACAAAAAGGAGAGAAACACGGTGAAAAATGTATCAATCTCTTATGCCAAAGCACTATATTATTATCTCCCTTATGTATTAGAACTACTCCTTTTCCAACAACTTCAAGGCAAATCTTTTGTATTTTATTTGAGCTTTAAATACTTTATTGCCTTCTACATCTTTAATTTACATAATTTTTGTCCTCAGGCAACACCTTATAAATCAAGGTTAATTACAACAAACCCTTAATGTTTAAACCTTTTTTTACTTTAGTCCCTAATTTTAAATGCTATCATTATCCCTTGAGGTTATGCTTATGTATCACCCACACCCTTAATGTCACACTCCATTAGAAAATCTAAACAAAGAATGGAAAATTGATGTAGTATTCCTTATATAGGTGTTATGTGACATTGAACCTGTCTTAATTGTGCCATATAACATAACCAATATAACATCGTTTTGTCATTTTCGATTAGGTTTTCTAATGGAGAATGACACTAAGGGTATAAGTGATACAAAAACATAACCTTGGAGGGTAAATAATAGTTCTAAAAAATTAGGGACTAAAGTGAAAAAGATTTAATTCACAAGCGTTTTGGTGCATTTTATCCTATAGAATTTTTCCAATAGTTGAAATAACACTCAAGAGGTTTTGATCAATTTATAAAAACATATGAAGTATCTGAGATTAATTTCAAACCTATGTTGTCCTCAATTGCTACTATTCATTTTCTTTTCATAGCAATATATTATCCATTTTCATTTCTAACTTTAGAAAAGTAGTTTTTTTCAAGCTTTCCGAAGAGTTCTTCATCATAAGTCATATAGTTTGTACAATCACTATCTATAAGCTAAACTTTTATAGAGTTGCTAGTGATAAAGCATTACGTCACAAACAATTGCTCGTCATAAGGTTGATTAATGAAATCCTTGGCTTACTATTGTTGAGAGTTGCATATCTTCTCTATGTACCTTAACTGACCTCATATGTGACATTATATATTTGGTCACCACTAGATACTTTTTTAATGGATGATTGGTTTTTTAGTAGTAAGGTAAAGTTGGATAAACTTAAGTGTTGTTGTTGTTTCTTTAATTTCTAGTCTTGTGGTTATGTTTATTTTTCTTGTTCTTTCCACCATTGTTCTTCCATGTTTTGGCTTAAGAAACACACTCTACAGAATCTTCATATCTCATAAGCATATTTTATTCATTTATTTCAAGATGATATTTGACATAATCTTTCGAGTTTTTCAGAGATCAATTGTAGCTCAAACTTTTAGAAATTATGACTAAGACCTTTTAAACTATTATAAAATAAGAAAAAGTATTACCAAGAAATTTTAATTGTTGACAATATCAAGGAGTTTATTAAAGCAATCCTTGATTGTTTTTTATTCCTTCATCCTTTGCACCTCAAATTGTTGAATCCAATTTAGCAATTGCATCCCTTTGACCATTTCAATCCTTCAAACTCTTGCTTTTATAATTTCAAGATTTCCTTAATTTTTTTGGTTTTCATTATTCTCGTGAATATGGTGGATGAGACATATACAAATAACATTATTATTGCTTTTGTTTTTCTTTGCTTTCTTTACTTTTGATTTTTGATCTATGCAAGGGTCGGATTAGTTGAAAAGGTAAAATTTCATATTCTTACTTAATAGCTTCCCATAAATCATTGGCATTAAGATAGGCTTCTATTCTAACATCCCACACTTCATAGTTTGTTCCATAAAAGAGTAAATTTGTAATTGCACGTAATCAAACTTCTAAATCCATTTTGTGTTTGTATAAAGTAGGCAATAATTGTTTAATTAGTTGTTTGGTTCCACTTTTTTTTTATTATGTTTTTTGGTTTTTGGTTTTTTATGGTAAAAAAAAGTTCGGTTGAAATTTGTAATAAAAACTAAAAATAAAACCTATTTGATTGATATGTGTAATAAAAAACTACAAACAATACTATGTGTAGTTTACCATACTGTTTTTATTTCATTTTTATTATACTATTAGATGTTAATATTAAATTTTAATTTATTTTATCTTTAATATATTAATTGCATGCTTAAATTAATTAATTCTCAATACCATTAAAAATAAAATATATAAATAATTAATATAATTAAAATTTTACAAATAAATTTATTTCATGAAAGATGATAAATATACAAATTTTATTAACTGATTCTAATTAAATAATAAAAGATGTCTATTATGTTGCAATGCTTTAAAATATAACAATTGTATCACTAACAAAAACAAATATAAATCGATTAGAAATTTCTTTACTATAATCATTTCATCTTTGTCTGGCAATTTGATCTTGTTTTCGAGACATACTATGAAGTGTGTTGAAGTGACATTATACTCTAGTTGGGAAATTGTATTTTTCATTTACACTATCCATAATTTGCTCGTCATTTTCAGAATAGCTATTAAATAATTCATCTTTTTATCCATGTATTCTAATAAAATTATGTGTAGCACAACAAGTAATAACAATGTATTTTTATTTCTTCATATTGTAACTCGACATGTTTGAAAGTATAGAAAATCTTGTTTTTAAAATACCAAAACATCTTTTAGTAACATTTTCTTATTGAAGAATGCATGTAATTAAACAATTCTTGTGACCTTAAAATCTTCCTTTTCCTCTACAATCTTGCAAATGGTATCACTCACCTCGATATAGTAAAAAAAATGCAGACATATTAATGTAGCGTAAGTCAACCAAATAAAATTTACGTAAACATATAAAGAACATAATATTAACAAAAAGCCATTAAAAATTAATCATAAGCAATATTTTATTTAAAATATTGCTCCTATACATTCCTTAAAAAATAAAAAAGGGACTTTTAAAATAATTAATTAAATATAAGGATACAATACAAATAGTAATTAAATATATAAAAATACCTAAAAATATGGGTATAATTTTTAATTTATGTTGAATCTTAGGAGGTTTATTGGTAAAGGATACTAAAGTAATTGATTCTTTTTTAAGGCAATTATCTACATATATGACTTTACAAAAATCACTTCAAAATTGTCTAGATCCACTATTAAAAGTGTTATGTATTGACTAATTGTCTCACTATATCCTATAGTTGATGTAGGACAAAAAGAGGAATTATGAACTAGTAGTTAAAGCACAAAATTAGGCTGCTGGAATATTAGGTTTCAAGGTTGAATTTTAACTAAGAATGTAGAATTTTTAGATTTTGTAAAGCTAGAAATTTCAGGTTTGATTGCTAGAATTTTAGGCTTAGGATTTTAGGATTTAATATGGTTGGAATATAGCTTTGAGATGGCTAGAATGTAAGTTTAAGAGGGCTGGAATTTGAGTTAGGGTTGCTAGAATTTTAAGAAAGAACGCAAAGAATGGATAGAAGGAAACTAGGAATCACTCTTAGGGTCTAAGAATCACTTTTAGAAGAAATCATAACACCTTCTAATTGAAAACTCTCAAGTTTATAGAAATATTCCTGATTGCTTCTTATTAATGAAAGACAAGTACATATATATAGTGTTTTTAGAATCCTTATTCTAATAGGAAAATGATTTCTAATTTAAATCCTATTATAATAGAAATTATTTTAGTCCTATTCAACTAGGATAACATATTTAAAATAGAATAATAGAACAGTACTACTTCCTATTTAATAATGAATCCTAATGCAATATGAATTTCAACCTTATCTTTGATGTCAACTCAATTCCTTATCCTCATCCCACCAAATTAGGACTTGTGGTTGACTAATCTTTCCTCTTTTATTTCTTATGGTTGAATAATCTTTCCTCTTTTATTTCTTCTATATACTTTAAGTTCTTTTGCATCAATTCTCCCCAGCTTGTTAGAAGTCGTCCTTGACATTGAATATGATAAATACTGATCATATAAATCTGGATTAACTTTTAAAATTCAAACTCTAAAATCCAGGTGTTATAAAAAATTAGTCTTCCTTTCCACTTTATAAGAAATTATTGATATCCTCCATCTCTGGTATCTACAATTTATTCATCAAAAACATCTTCTATCTCTTCTTTAAGATGGAAAATGGTTGGAATTCTTACAGTTGTAGTAGGGGATTGTTCATCATCTTGTCCATGATAAATAGTTAACTTTACAACATTAAAGATAGGACTTTTTCTATGTACTTAGTAATTCTAAAACATAAGCTTTTGCACTTAGTCTTCTTAATGATCTTAGAAGGTGGAACATTTCGTGAATGAAGTTTCTTATATTTTCCTTTTTGAAAAGCTCTGGACGAATCCTAACCATCACCGTATCCCTTTCTTTGAATTCCACCAATTGACGATGTTGATCAGCATGTTCTTCATAAGACAAATTACTGGTGTTATCTTTCGTCGTATCTCATCAAAGATATCCCTTGTGTGCTTTGTAAAACCTTCAGTTTCAATACTAACTCTTGTTGTTTGTGGTAAAGAAAATAGATCAATAGGCTTCCTTGGTTGAGCTCTTGAAACTATCGCAAAAGGGATCTTACCAATTGACCTATTAATAGAACTGTTGTATGCAAATTCTGTCATAGGAAGAATTAGGTCCCAATTTTTCACGTTGTCTGCAACCAAACATCTTAACAAGTCCCCCAAGCTTCTATTCACCACCTCTATTTGTCCATCAGTTTGGGGCTGGAAAGAACTTGAAAATTGAAGCTTAGTGTTCAATGTTTTCAATAAAGTAAAGTTCTCCAAAAATAACTCATAAACTTTACGTCACTATCAGAGAAGATGGTTAAAGGTAATCCATGAAGACGTAAAACCTCTTTGAAGAATAATTCAGTAGTGTGGACAACATTATAAGTTTTGACCAATATATTTGCAAACAGTTAAATAACTAAACCATGTAGCTTCTCTGCATCATAGGCTTCAAGAACATACGTATTACTGCTTGTTATAATTAGGTACACTAAATTGCTATCATTGCTGGATTTTGACTTTGCAAGTACACTTGTAGCTTCTCCTCTATTCTTATCTAGTACTAATTGTGTATCTTCATTCAAGTCTACTTCTCTTTAATCAGCCACTACAACACCATCTTCACCAACAACACCGATGACATCATCAAGTTTTGAATTATTAAGCTTCAGAACTCTAAGCAGTTACTTGTTATTCTTTTCAGCCCCCTGTTCTGTTATATTAGCTTGTAGTTCGATTCTTTCAGCTTGTTGCCTTGCTGTTTCTGCCTATTGTCATTGTGTTTTGATTTGTTGTTAAGGGGTTTCAACCTGTTATTTAGGTGTTTCAACTTGTTATTTAGGTGTTTCAGCCTCCAGTTCAGGTGTTTCGGCTTTCTCTTTAAGTGTTTGAACTTGTTATTCAATTGTTTCAGCTTTAGAGTTTGCCAAAGAATCCACTTGGTTCTGTTTTCCTACCTTGTCTACCTTCATAGGCTTTAAACGATCTTCTTTCCATAGAATATAAAATGATGGGAGTTAGCTTTTTCGAAGTGGTACACATCTCGATCATAAAGCCATGGTTGCCCAAGTAATATGTGGGATACTTTCATAGTTATGACAGCACACCAAACAAAGTCCTTGTATACTCCTAATTTCAAAGAAACCAAACACCTTCGAGCAACTAGTATAGTGCTATCATTTACCCAAGCAACTTTGTAGGATTTAGATGTTTTTCTGTGAGTGAATTCAATCGCTTCACCATGTTCTCCGATACCACATACATACTACTTCCCCTATCAAAGATTAGCTTGCATACTTTATCTTTGCATCTAACTTGAGTAAAGAAAATAGCAGTACGAAGCTGAAGCCATTCTTCTTGTTCTTCTACTTTAGGGGTTATAAATATATGTCTCACTACGTTAAGATTTGTAGGACTAGCTAGTTCATCACTAAAGTCTCTTTTTAACTCCTCTCCAGCTTCGTTCAAACATATGTACTCATCAGATTTTCCTCTTCTTCTTTGATTTCATTCTCTCCTCCCTCACCAACAAGTGTAGTTTGTTGTCTGGTATTGTTTTCTGGGCTAGTTCTTGGAGCACCTTGTGATTGAGGATCAGTAGGGTCCAATTTTTCTATAACTCGAACAAGTATCTCATCTTGCTCTTGGTCGCTAAATATTCCTCTATATGCCCTTTTTCTATGTGTAACCAACGTGAACCAAAGCTCTGATATCAAACTGATATAGGACAAATAGAGGAATTATGAACTAGTAGTTAAAACACAAAATTAGGAAGGGTGGATGATATTAAGCTGCTGGAATATTAGGTTTCAAGGTTGAATTTTGGCTAGGAATGTAGAACTTTCATATTTTGTAAAGCTGGAAATTAAAGGTTTGATTGCTGGAATTTTAGGGTTTAATATGGTTGGAATATAAGTTTGAGATGGCTAGAATGTAGGTTTAAGAGGTTGGAATTTGAGTTAGGGTTGTTGGAATTATAGGAAAGAACATAAAGAATGAATAGTAGGAAACTAGGAATCACTCCTATGGTCTACGAATCACTCCTAGGGTCTCAGAATCATTCTTAGAAGAAAAAATTACACCTTTTAATTGAAAACTCTCAAATTTATAGAAAAATTTCAGATTGCTTCTTATTAATGAAAGACTAAGTACATATATATAGTGTTATTAGGATCCTTATTCTAGTAGGAAAAGGATTTCTAATTTAAATCCTACTATAATAGAAATTCTATAAGTCTTATTCAATATGGATAATGATAGGTGTGCATTAGGATATGTTTTTATAGGTAATTGACATGTGCTTTCTAGCATAATTGTTGATTATTGTTCTAGTTTAGGATTCATTTTGTATGTTTTTGATAAGTTTGAATTTCATTATTGTTCTTGTGTGTTTGATGTTAATTGAGGGCAACTATTTTTATATAGGAAGAAGGAAGGAGTAACTTAGATGGTGAACCAAAGATCAAAGAGGAGAAGAAATAAGGAGTGCATCTGTGACAAATTCTCACGCTTGTGGGAATCATGCAAATTTCCAAGTCATGTGGGAGTTACAGAAGAAAATAAGAGATGCGTATGCGAAAAATTCTCATGCTCTTGGGAATCATGGCAATTCCCACGAACATGGGAATTACATTCTGAGGCAATCTGCGAGGCTTCATTAAACTTAGGATTTTTGGACTATAAAAAGAGAATTAAGCCTCCATCTTCAAAGGAACGACACCTACCTATAGAAACACCATCTTTGAGTGAAGAACACATGTTTGGAGCATTGAGGAAGGATTGAAGACAAGGATCATCATCAAGATTGGGCAAAATAGCACTTCAACACCAGAATTCCAGATTTTGGCAAAGAAGAGGAGTCTTTCTATTCAATTTTCCGTCATTTTAATCTCTTCTATTCTTTATAAAAATGGATTATTTGAATGTTGATGATGTTATGGAGACCATGTTAGGCTGATTTTATTTTAGGGATTGCTTTTGGAACTATTATGTTGAACTCCTATTTTATTGAATTGAATGCAATTGTCTTTGTTAATTGTTGTTTTTAATTGTCATCTTGCAATAAATCGAGAGAGTGAGTGAGATGAAATTCATGTAAGATTGTACAACGAGAGTTGGCGACCTATAGACTAGCAATCATCACATTAATTGAATAGTTAGAAGAGAGATCTCAACTAGTCAATTAATCACCTATAGGATAGTTTGATAACTAATTGAATTGGTAGAGTCATTGAGTAGGTTGAGAGATTGTCCAAGTGATTCTCGTTAATTCGATTAGGGATAAATAGTTAAACCTTGAGAGAGGGTAATTAGTACATTCGGAAATCTAGGGTGAGTCATAATTCAATCGATAAAATAGGAGGGAGATAAAATAGGAAAAAAAGTAATCTCTGGTATTTAGATTCTTGAATTCAGATTTTCTGTAATTTCGGTATTGTCAATTGTTTACATTAGTCTTTTAATTTTAATTTAATTTTTCAGATTCTTTGCATTTCATAATTTAGTTTCTTAAACAAAGTTGTGTCTAAATTAAGCGGTATTTAGGCATCAATCCTTGTGGGATCGATATCGGCTCTTTTTACTACAAATCATAACCCGTTCACTTGCAGTTTTTGAGCGTAAAATAAATAGATAGGTTTTACCATCAATAGATAACATATCTAAAATAGAATAATATCATACTACTACTTCCTTATCTTTGATTTCAACTCAATTCTCAATCCTTATCTCACCAAATTAAGATTTTTGGTTGATTAATCTTTCCTCTTTTATTTCTTCTATAACTTTAAGTTCTTTTACATCAATAGTTATCAAGAAAATTACTATTTTGTTTCTCCATAATCAAATGAGTTGTTGGCTTTAAGGCTCATAAACTCTTTAACTCATCAATAAGCTTAAAAAGATTGTCTTACTCATTCTTAAGTTCTCATAAATTCCTTACAAGATTTTTTTCAAAAGTTTCAATACCAATCATAACTTGATATAGTTGAAGTTCTGCATAGTTGCTTATATAAATGAAAATATTCATTCTCTTCCCTTGCTAGAGAAATAATAACTACCTTTATCAATGGTAAGTCAAAGGAAAGCTACTTTAATTGGTAATTAAAATTGCTATAAAGAAGGTTGATGACTTGTATAATAAGTTTATATCAAATATTTAGTCAAAAGGTTCAAATCATAAAATAGTTCTTAGTATAAAAGTGTATAAACCAATAAGACTTCAATATGAAATAAAATGAAAATATATCTAAAGAGAAACAATCTAATTTAGCTTTTTTGCTTCTGACACCTTTAAAAAAATCTCCCTATAAATAGGAGAATCATGTAAAGTTTTCACTGGTTTTCCATATTCTACACTCTCGACACCCAAACCTTGTAAGGAATTCATACATTCTATTATTAAATTAATGTCTTGATTAATTGATGAGGTCTCAAATCCATTCTCGTGAGTGATAATGTTGCAAACATTTATGTCTTAAGTAAATCATTCTTGACATTTATTTCTTAAGTAAATCATTCTTTCTTTTCAATTACTATCAATAATCAAGACATTTTCTATAATACTAGAATATATCTTCTTTGCAACTTGTTCTATTTTTTCATTGAATGAGAAAACTTCATTAACATCAACTTTATGCTCCTCATCTATACTGTTTGATGGAGATTTAGTTGATGGATGTGCATGCAAAATAGTGGCAATATTATCTCTAAAAATATGACACAAGTCTGAAAACTCCTTGCACCCTTTTTTATTGAATCTGTGAGCTATTTTATGAACCTATAATGATGAAAAATATACATAAGAAAAAATTTATAATATGAAATATAAATAATTAAAGATATATTTTACATTGAATAGAATTTTTTCGTAGCATTGACTTTACCTTAACTAATTCCTATGTCTTTAAGTAAGTTTTTGAAATTCTTCAATCTATTCATTAATACACTGTTCTTCAATCGAACATTAGTATACCGTTTATTGAATTTTGTTTGACAACATGTCTTAATATTCTTCCAACCATATTTGAAAAAGGTAGGAGTTGGTCGATTTATTTTCTTCACTTCTTAAACTATTAATGAGATTTAAAGCACCTCTTTGGCAGTGTTCTACACCTCATCCTTTTCATTTCTTTCCACGTAATAATTAGAATTGTTCATATTATTCAAATCTTTCGTCACTAAAAGTAATTACATATAAATGCAATAAAAAAAGACAAGAAAGATTCTATATTAAGCAAGAAATTTCATTATAAGCTCCATTATCTTTATTTAATTTAAAATGGTGGTTGCATGTAAGCTTGATATATTCTCATAAACAAAGACCCAGATCAAGTACCCGTACATTTTAATATGTGATTATATTTAATCATCATATTTTGGCGCAATTCTCAGTGTGTGATTAAAAAAAATTTTCGTCCGTGATGTGGGAGAAAAATAGGAGGGAGTTCCGAATGTAAGACACCCCGCCATCATATTTGGCGTAGTGTAAAACAACCCGCCATCTTGCATGACGGGGTGGAATACATGGACACTCGGCCATGCAGGATGGCGGGATGGCCGGATGTGGCCAAACCCACGCCGCAGACAGAGGACATAAGCAACCCCGCCATTGTGAATGGCGGGGTGGGAACGCCACAGATAGAGGACATAAGCCAACCCGCCATTGTGAATGATGGGGTAGGTGAGTTTTTTTTAATCACACTGACATGGTTTCATCAAAGAACACGTACCACGTACCTGCAACCTCCTTTTACTTGTGTAAAACATGAATAAACCATATCACAACACAAACAGTACAAGGGAAATGAAAGAAAAGGAAAGGAAAAAAAACCCAAAAAGGTACGTAGATCAAGACAAAACGAAGACGAAAGTGCAAGTCAAACCCACAAATAGAAGAAGTCAAATGAAATGAAAAGAACAAACTCGAACCAACCTGAAGTATGAGGTTTACTCTGATTTTGGTTATTCATACCAACCAAAAGAAAGAAAAGATAGAGATTTACGTAAACTACAAGTAGAAAAGACAAAGTGAAGTAGGCAAAGTTTCCGAAACCCAAAAAAAAAAGGCAGACATCTGAGCGAGCATTCCCACCCCGCCATTCACAATGGCGGGGTGATGCCACGTGGGTTTGGCCACGTCTGACCATCCCGCCATCCTGCATGGCGGGGTGTCCACGTATTCCACTCGCCATGTAAGATGGTGGGTTGTTTTACACCCTGCCAAATATGATGGCGGGGTGTCCTACCTTCGCAACTCTCTCCTATTCTCTCCCATATCACGGACGAAATTTTTTTTAATCACATTTTTTTAATCACACACTGAGAATTGCGCCTCATGTTCTTAGGTTTTTTATCTTAATAATTAGTGTCTCTAGAATTTGTTAGCCAAAGAAAGACTTCTTAAAGAAATATAAATATGATTATTCATATGTTAGAAAATAGAATGATATATTGGACTGTTTCAATAATTTCAGCCTAGTTTACACATAAAATAAAAATATAAAAAAATAGAAACAGAAATTAGAAAGTAACGAAAAGCAATATAATAATATTATACCAAGTCTTACTGGTGGGCTCTTTCTTTTCATTATTAAAGAAGCTCACATTATTTATTAGGCCATCTCGTTATTCACCCAAGAAAATGACACAAAAGGAACATAGTATTGAATTTTGGAATATAATATTTGCAAGTTTAAAGGAAGAACTTGATTATTGGTTTCGGATAATTTTTCTGGTCTGAAGTAAATCGATTGCAATTTCTCATAGTTCATATATAGTAAATAGTAACATACAAGGTTTGATATCTATAATAGGATCTGATCAAAGGAGTTCATGCTACTACATATTTACCTCCTTTTGGATACTTCCTTAAAATAGGAAAATTATAAATGTGAAAAGAAAGATAAGGTTCATGATTTAAAGATCCAGAGACACATAATAAAGAAATGAAGATGAGTTTGGAAAGATATGGAAAATGTTTGTAGTAATGACTCAAGTCTTTCCATTTATTTCATTGTGGAGGAGGAACAATGCAATCAATTATCAATCCTTGCTTTTTTTAGGTTGTGTTTAGATTTGCGGTGTGGTGGAAATAAGTACTTATTTACCGTAGTTTTTAAACGCAGTCACATGCTTGGATTTGCAGTAAACAACTAGAGGTTGGAGAAAAGTGTGGTGTCACCGCAGAAATCAATAAATAGAAAAATGGTTGCAGTAAGAAACTACTTCTGCGGTAGAAATTTTACTTTCCATTAATAACCTTCATTATAAGTATTATTTTCCATTATAATTTTAATTAATATGACTAATAATATATTTTTATGAAATATTTTATTTACTAAATTTATTTTATTTATTTTTTCTTATTTTAATTTAATATTTTATTATTTATAATTTTAAATTTATATGACTAATAATATATATTTTAATTATTTATACAACAATTAATAGTTTATTAAATCAATTGGCTTTTTAAGTCATTTTATCACGTTTCAGCAACCACAACTGTACTTGCCAAACACCTATTTTCACATTTTAGTAGTTACCAAAATAGCAATCCCAAATGTATAAGTACTTATTGAGAATAAGTACTTATCATTTCAGCAGGTTTCAGCAAGTTGTCAACCGCCACCGCCCTCCCAAACCAAGCCTTAATTATAGGGCTACAAACATAAGAAAGGGCCTAAGAAGAATTAATACTAATATGTAGGTGAAACATTAACCTAGCAAAACAAGAATGTCATGCCCATCTCCCCCTATTATGTAAAACTCACAAATCTTGTATACGAAGGAGAGAAGATTGAGTGCATTAACACAATACATAACTAACCCCATTAAAGTTATTATTTGATGGAACTCCACAATCTACACTTTCTTTTACTTTAGCTGCAAAATGGATACTCTCATGTTATGATGGTGACTGCAACTTTAGTAACTGCTTTCTAAGCTAGTAGTGGGCAGAACACATCAATTTTGTGTTATAATTTCACATCCAGATTTGAAGGGTGACCCTTTCCATTCTGAAAAAATCTTAAGGCATATAATAGGTGGCAATAAAGCCAAAAAGAAAAGGCAAAGGCACCATTGAAAGTTCTAAGAAAAGGCAAAGGCCCATTTACAAAGGACTGTAAAAATTTATTTTGAACAAATTAATAAAAATCAAAGAGACCAATGAAGAGCCAGAAGAATAACCTAACTTATAAAGCAATACGTGCAGAAACAATAATAACCTAACTTGTAATGTATCCATATACGAAAATATTTATCTGCTTTAGAGGGAGAATGGCTACCAATATGAACAAGAGAGGATATTTCTTTTTCAATCAAATCAAAGATAATACATGAAAGAAACACCAAACATGTTTCTTTTTTCTTTCGGTTCTTTTGTCGACTTCAGTTTCTTGTGATTTTTGTGGTTTGACGATAAGCTAAAGCTTCTTTTTTTCATAGCTCAAAAATAAGATTGATTACATAACTGAGAGAAGGTGGTAGTGTTTGGGTTTAGAAGGGAACAAAAATGAGAGCATTTGGGTTTTTTTTAAAATAATTTTAGAATATGATTTTGGAAAAAATATATAATATTATTTGTGTTTTTCTAATTCTATTGTGGTCTTTTAATTTTAAAAAATAAACTAAAACATAATTGAATCGAGCACCTTTTATTCCCTTGTTTCTATTTTATAACAAAAAATAGTAAAAAATAGAACCCCTTAAATAATCATGTTTTGGTTCTCTCAATCTCAAAGATCTCTCAAAAAAATGTTTCTAATACTAATTATTGGATTTCAACTATAATTATTGGATTTTAATATTATAGTTGAAAGTCTAATTAATATTAAGCAATTAATTATCCATTTGTGCAAAACTAAATTGTAGAAAAATCTGTGATATGTTTTGAGCGTATTAGTACATACCAAAAAATTACCAACTAAACCCTTAAAAATATTTTGATAAGACGGTCAAGATTTAGAATGTGTAGCAGAATTTTAAGAGTCCCATAAATGAATCAATCAATCAACATTTTAATTTATTATTTATTTATTTGTTTCTGTTTTTGTTTTTAAATTCAAAAAAGAAAAATATAATTTTTTGAGTTTTTAATTTGAGATTTTTATTTTAGTTTCTTTCGTATTCATAACTTACAAAAACCATAAAAAAGTTTTTGTTTTATGTTTATCACCTTCAACTAAATATATATTATTTAATGTTAATTATTGATAATTTATTAATAAATATTATATAAGAGCTTAATTAATTCATAAAATTAATTTATCTTTAAGTTTTATATAATATATAATTATTAATAATAATAAAACATAACTACATTGATACAGGTTTTTATTTTTGTTTTTGTTTAAAAAAAGAACCTACTCTTTATCTTGCAAATATATTATTGATTACTAGATTGTGAAAATTTATATCTTATGTTAATATCTTTCTTAAGACTATTAACAACTAATCCATCAGTTAATTAACATAAATCTTTCTAGTTAAGACCCTATGATTGCTTTATCAATTTGTGAATTTGACCCAATCTAGAGGATTTATTTTGACCTATCTCTAGATTTGTATGCAACTCCTTCCAATTATGGTAGATCTATTCGTACAAGAGAATTTCTCAATTTCAATAATATAAAATCAAATCATGCACTAACATTTTGAATATATATGAACAAGAATAAAACACATAATTGAATCACAATAATTCAATCTATATAATTACATTGAATAAAAGAGTAAAACGTATTGTTATGACGACTTAGGTTTCATTACACCTAAAAACTAAACAAGTTTAGTTACTAGTCATAGAAAAAAAAAACTAAAGATA
The DNA here is from genome assembly GCA_027563885.1 of Erythroxylum longipes. NCBI lineage: Eukaryota > Viridiplantae > Streptophyta > Magnoliopsida > Malpighiales > Erythroxylaceae > Erythroxylum > Erythroxylum longipes. The sequence continues at coordinate 14,672,634 of JAOQMS010000009.1, forward strand.
AATATGCAGAAGAACTAATAGCAACAAAAGAAATAATAATTCTAAAATTTCCTTTTTCTTCCAGTGGATCTTTTTACAAAATTAGATTGGATGATGTTATCTAACAGATCTCTTGATGTTATTTGCGTGTTTTCCTTGTCCCTTGAACAGAATTGTCCCTCTCTAGGTTACTTATGACTTAAAATCGCTTAATAACTTGACTCTCTTTGTTTTGCCTCCACTCACATCCTTTTATAATAAAAACTAGGATTTCTAAGTTATACATGGTCAACATACACCGGCATGTGAATGACTATACATCTCCAAAAACACTTGAATTTGCAATTTCACACAGGCACAGAGACTTACATAAGCAACATACATGGTTGTGTATCTCAACATACAAGGGCTTGTAACTCTACACTACCAGAACCAAAATTCTTTAATCTTTACACCTTTACAAAGACTTACACAGTTACTGTGCAAGGCCATGTATCTTCAAATTGCTCCAATTCTTCATTCCAGGTCATGGTTTCATTCGAACTCATCTCCTTTTAGTTCAAGAAGGCAATTATTACCTATAAATGCACTTAGAGTGTATCAATGCAACACACCACTACTATAGGACATATGTCGAAATTCTTGAGAATATCTGAACACATACCCTACAGGAATGGCATGTTAGAACAATCACAGTCATTTAACATGGCATCATACACATCATAAGTAATCATAAAAACAACTTATCTCACTTCAGTTGTTTCATTATAAACCATTCATATATTTACATTACAAAAACCATCTGAGATCACACTGTTTTAAACAAAATATTCTACATGAAATGAAAACTATACAAAGTACTCTATTTAAAATCCTCAGATGACAGCTGGCCAGACCTTTAAGCCACATTTTGATCCAAAATAGGCAGTACTAAACTTTAGTTAGCTTGCTCTACTAGCAAGGTCTCCTCTCAATACCTGAAAATTTAATATTGCAATTTTGATGAGTTTTGCGAATTCTGTTAGTGAACCATGTGTTCCATCATCGATGTGTTCACTCAAAACAGAACACATATATGTATCAATGAATAACATTCAACTAAATCAAAGTAATGCTTCATTCAGAGCTATAACTCATATTTTACAATTTGCATCATAATACAAGAAGCATTTAAAAATACAATCACTTTTTAAGTTATTCCAGAAGTACATTCTGAATGCAAGAATATCATGTAATCATTTCAGAACATAATACTCATTTATCACAATTCTTCATATCATCATTAAAGTCATAAGCATTTCTCCATATCAACACAACATAATTCGACATTCATATGCAATCCATATCATGAAAACATTTAAAGATACAAATGCAAAAGCAAATAAGACTCATTTCATTTTAACTTTGTTGTGATCGAGTGCCTATTTTATTGTCCCATATCCGATGTAGATACCGGGATCTTTTCAGTACTATCCTATATCTGTTGTGGATACTGGGCTCATTAATCGTTGAGCCTGAGGCTCTGATGCGCATAACTGAGCTTAAAGCTCTTTTCACGTTGGCTACTTTGTTCACAACTCCTTTATGTGAACATGCATCATGTAATGGAGTATAATAGTTCACATAACATATCATCAATCACTTTCAGTCAACGAGCACATTCAATTTTCACAGTTCATCGGATCTAAGTCTAGCATTCAACAAATAGTTGAGCATTCAATTTCCTTATTCACATTCAAATTACAAACACTCCCAATATAGTCCCAAATATCGAACTCCTCCGACAATCAATTGTTCAGAATTAGTAATATCACAATTGTATCAATATCAATTCAATATAGAGGAGTTAAGTTTAATCAACATAATTCGAACAGAACACATTACCAATTGAAATCTCACATCTTGGTTACTCGCTATACATATAATTCCAACAAAAGCATAAATATTTGAGTTTACACAACTAGGTTAACTCACAGTACACTCCAATTAGTTATTGCATTAACGTGCTGGCAATGTCTGGATGGTGTCGGTCGATGTGTGCCTCTAAATCAAACAATGAACACATGTACACATTACTAATTGATCAATCAAATGAATGCTCAAAGTTGCACTTTTATATCTTTCAGGTTTAATGCATGCTTAATTGATGATTCTGGGTGTGAAATCTTATTCACAAATCATACTTATACATTCATCATGGTTTGAGCATCATTTAGTTTGCAATTAGGTTTATGCCTTAATACACTTTATCACTTTCAATTCATCACTCACACATTTATCACTCTTTTTCCTAGGATTATACACTCTCACAATTTCCTAGCTCTCATTCAATCATTCTCAATTCATCACTTACATACTTTGAATCAGATTACATTCATGAGAAAATATTTATATCATTATCAACTCATATTTTTCACTCACACAATTGGGAATTTATATCTGAAATTTTAACAAGCTACATCTATAAATTCACCAAACTTTTCTAGCAACACATACTCATTCATTCACCCAATTCTCATTCATAAATACCCTATGATCTCTAATGCTCATTCATCCATACCTTATACACATTTATAATTTTCTTCAGATCATGTTTGCATTAAAATAACTCATTTATTCCTTAAACAAATCAAAAATTCTAGAGTTGAACTCATCCTCATCAAAACAATCCATTTTTTTAAGTTATAACTTCAAATAACTATATAAACTTATCAAGATATCTTATGTCCAAACTGTTTCATTGAAGCATTAATAAGACATCAATAATCATTTTTCATGTTTTATACTTTGACTAATTCGAGCACTAAAGTCTCCAAAATTTAGGAGATAACATAAGGTTTTTGTATAGGAGTCTATCACAGGTAGTATTAGCAGAACAAGTATAACTCAAGCTCTAGTCACTATTTTATCAAGCCAATTTCACAGAGGTCTTGCTAAGACCCATATCTACAACTTTCATACTTTGCGATTCTTCAAATTCATGCCCTAAAGATATGTAAACTAGGTTAAAAGAGGAAGATAAAGTTGAAACCACAATTTCAACCTACAGCTCTAATCTTCCAAATGTTTTTTTAAGACAGATTTTCGGGTTAGTTTTTTATGACTATTATGACCTAGCAAATGAGGTATTTAGGCAACACTTTCTCATAATCAAATGTTCCACAATGTCTAAAGTTTCTAATGACATCAAATTCATGCATTTTGATTCAGTATTATGCAAGTTATAACCAAATGGTTATAGACAATTCTCATAACACAACAGTACATAGTTGTCAACTTCAATCCAAATGTTAGGACTCTTAAGGACAGATTTCAAATTCTATTCCTTCATGAAAAATGTAGCCATTTGTGTTTACTATACATCAAAATTCATCCAATTTGGATATTCATAGAATAATTTATAGCCAAAATACAGATGTGTGTTCAGTAAAACACTCCATATAAAATATTCCAGCACACTTCATCATCAACCTTACATGCAATTCATTCCAATTCAAACATCATTCTCATACCATTTAACATGTTATAAAGCTCAGATTGTTACTTACCTTTTAGGCTTCTAACTCAGTTCAAAATTCCAAATTCACTAAGCCTCCAAGCATGCAAGATTCATCACAAACTTAAGATGGAAACAAGGTGTTTTTGGACAGCAAAATGAAGGTAACTTTCGGCTGGTTTCTTGGTTATTTTGTGTAAGGTAAAAAGCTGGTTTTGGTACAGTAATTTGGCTAGAGTACAGTTTCAGAGAAAAGAAGGGGCAATTTTGGTGAAGGAAAGAAGCAGCAAAACTCTGCTGCAGAAACTTGCTACATCACATGCTAGGTGTCACCATTACAACACAACATTTGTCCTAAGGCATGTCATACATTTGTCCACTCAAGATGCTGCCACTACTCCACTCAAGATGCTGCCATTAGTCACTAATTAAGTAGTCCACATGTCACTCTAAGATTGATCCACTTGTCACACAATAATTTGTCCATATGTCAATTAATTACTAGTCCATTTGTCACACATTTAAGCTACCAAACATCACACTTCCATTTGTCTCTTATTTTTACATTTTTTATTAGTCTAAAATACTCCAAATTTTCGATAAATTTTCAAAATATCTGAAATGCCACCAAAATGCGAAATTAATTCGAATACACACCAATTCATTTTTCAAGACAATTAATCCATAATTCACACTTTAATCACATTAAAATCACTTATACCCAGAAAATGTCAATGAATGC
>JAOQMS010000009.1:14678861-14696902 GCA_027563885.1 Erythroxylum longipes
TTGACTTTGAATAACATACTTTATTCACAAGTATGAACCGAGTTACACGTATAGCAGCATGACGTTCAGAAAGTTTTTTGAATTTTAGAAGGGTCACACGACAGTCATCCCAAGAAGGTATGTATTTATCCTTTTTCATGTTAATTCTACCTTGATGTAGGGTAGGATAAGCTGCATCTCTATAGTCTTAAGTGGGAATACATTCATCAGGTACGCTTTTTCTTTCGCTTATCTTATTTTCGTGATACGTCCTTTACTAGCTGTATGCCACTAACAGTATAAGTCTATTAGATTTTTTTTCTTACTTGATACATCACCCTTTTATCTTTTTTACGTTTTTAATCTTTTAACCCTATTTATTTATGTATTTATTAAAAATTTAGTAACATAGATTTTGTTTTCCGTACTAGTTTTACCTTTTTTTTCTAATACTGCATCATCTGTATATTGTCTCATTTGCATGTGGGTCCACCGAAAACAGCTTTTCTACTGTGTAGGGGTAAGGCTGCGTACTATCGGACCTCCCTAGACTCCGCTTCATTGCGGGATTTCGGACTGGGTGATGATGATGATGATCCTTGCCAAGTATTCTCTATTTCCTACGATTTTGGATTTGTCTGGTACGAGAATTGATTAAATTCGTGGAAAGATGGAGCTCCAACAAGCCTATTGATCACTTGCCATGTAAACTGGTACAATACACAGATATGGTACAACATAGACTGCCGGAAGGTAAAAAAATGCCTCCAGCTTTAGCTTAGCATCAAAGCTTGAACCAGTGTATAGTTTCTTTTTGACTTGACGCTCAACACATTCTGAATGGTCACTCACACCACTACCCATCTGTCTATCACGTATGCGAAAATAGTCTTGTTCGTCGGACAACTTAGACTTGGTTATATTCGTCAGGTTGTTCATCTTTCGAAGAGTTCGGTTTGTATGTGTGAAGCGTGAAGTTGCAGGCTCCCACAGCTTCCCCAACTGTCAAAAATATCCAATCCTGCCCTATTTTCTCGATGTATTTGGACTTGTTAAGCTTCTTCATCACCTCAGCTCCAGGGTTGGCCAACACTAGCTGTGTGAATACTAGAAAATAGCATTAGAACATATAACCAAAAGTAGCTTCTTCTAAAAAATGACCGAATAAAATACCTTGAGTCCTCTTCTGTCAATAATCTTTTTAACTTCCTCAAGCATGCTTATGCCGCTCGTGTCAATGTTACCAACAGCTGTTCAATCACGAATATAAAAGTTGAATTCAGTTTTCCAAAAGCTCTATGATGACTAAGTCAAGGTATGCAAGATCTGCGAGAAGCAAATCACCCACCTCCCATGTCCAGTATAACGTACTGAAGGCTGCTTTCCCCTGATGATTTTAACCTGTCTTCCTCCTCGTCAATCCACCTGGATATCCTGTTGATTGTTACACGAACGAGATATCAATTGGCTGCAATTTAAACATCGTATCACCTTTTACTGGTAATGTATGTATGAGCATACCTTTCTCTTAGATAGTTTGAATTGGCGAAGTAAATGGGGCCATCAATCTCAAGTACCAGAATTCCAGCAACATTTCTAGCATTGGGATAATGTTCCACATTTCTGTAGATCATTGAGTTCGGAAGGTTTCCAAGGACAAATGTTCTTGGTCTTGCCACAAACAGAAGTACCCTTAGCAAGGAAATAGCCACCTGCAATGTGGTTAAAGTTAATTATTGGTTATGCCTGCATTAGTTGGTGGGTAATTTTCAGACACAATAATTAGCTCATACCGCTATAACCAGGCCGATCTCAACACTGCCAAACACCACACCAACGTAGGCACCAAAGCAGACGAGGAAGTCAAACTTGTCGACATTCCAGAGATGAATTGCGGCTTCGTAATCTATGAGACCGAGCATGGCTGAGATAATGATCGAAGACAAAACAACCAGAGGAGTGTAATGGAACAGAGGCGTTAAGAACAACAATGTGACCATCACAGCCAAGGCCATTACAATGTTTGATACTGCCGTCTTGCACCCAGCATTGAAGTTCACCGCCGATCGCGAAAAGGGTCCTGGATTTTCAACAAACAAAAGAAGGTCAAGACGAATTATCAGAAAGCTGTTAAATTTAGTCAACTTAGCATTTGATAATTACCAGTGGTGAGGTAGCAAGAAGTGCAGGAGCCAACGATGTTCATGGTCCCAATGGCAATCATCTCTTTGTTTCCATCAATATGGTAACTCTTGAACATGGCAAAGCTTCTTCCTACTGCTATTCCTTCCTGTAATGTAATACATTGATGGATAAAGACAAGCATCGAAGACATGTTGTTGTGTAATTCATCGATAAAGACAAGCATTGAACAGGTAAGTGGTAGCGTCTGCTGCGTCGCATGTTCCACAAGAACAAGTCGTCTAAGTTATACAAATTTGAAGCGACATATCTTACCGCCAGAGCTATGACCCCAGTGATGATTCCAGTTTTGATAGCCGTGGTTAGATATGGCGACACGAACACAAGATCCGCAAACGACGGTGGATTTATTCCTTTCTTCAAATGTCCTATCTGCGTTCATTAAATTACACCAAATATTAATTACACACGCATCTATTTATTTTGTTTTCCAAATACACACAAGGTGGTTTGTGCCCAAATCCATTTTACTAGAGAATCTAAATATAATTCAGTAAGGAACGACACAACTGCAGTCATCAAATGACTGGCCAGGCAGTTCTTGGGAGTTGGGGAGATAATGGGGTCCACATCAGGCTATAATTGTTAGAAAAGGGTCCCATAGCTGATAATCATTTGGACTTTGAGATCTAGAGACTCCTGGTCTCACCACAAGTGCAATTCTTCTTTTGTTGTGTGACGGTCCAAATCCTGAGTGTTCGTATTTAATCTCAAGTTTGAGTTCATTTTAGTTAAAAAGAAAAGGTCAAGAGATGAAGCTGTTTTCCTTTAAAATTTACCGATAAAAGGAACTGGAAGAGAAGTACAGATGCATTGGAAAGCTCACCACTTGAACTCCATGTTTCTCGGCGTGCGTGACATAAACCAGAAGGCTTCCCAATATGACTGACGTCAGAGGTGCCAACGCTGAAATCCAAAAGAATTTTGGTCGTCTCTTGCTCTGCACGCACTCAACATTCAATTATTGGTCTTAATAATTGTCATAATCACTTTTCGAATCAAACTTATGTTACAGCTATTATCACCACAGTAAAACCCGTTGTGAGTGGAATTCGTCAAAGTAAAGAAATTCTTTTTCCCCTGAATAAAATGGCATGAGCAAAGAAATTCTTCTGATCGGGCAAGTCTCTAAAAGTTAGGGTTTTTCTTTTTCCCCTGAAGCATCTTAATGAGTTGAAATTCAGGGCAGAAAGTTGACGGGGTAGATTCATCCAGCATATTTTACATATATTCATGTACTGTTTTCAAGATGGCCCAGGTAGGTGGGAGCAGGTCTGATTAGAACTCGAGTATGCACTAGAAGGGAGACTTCCTATCCATTATGTTGATTATTGAATTAGAAGATGAGAACAAGAAATAAAGTAACACGATTAGTGGAACAATTTTAGTTCTTAAATTGAATACAGTGATGTGGCCTTCCTTAAAACAGGAATAAAGTCTTAAATAATAAAATTAAAATGACCAGTCCTTTTGTGCATGATTGCTCTATGGTTGTTTGGCTCTCGTGGCAACTTTTAGCAATTAATACAGAATATTTGGAAGTTGAGATGAGACAGTAATTCGATTAATGCAAATATGCATATGCATTAACATTGAATTTAGTATCTTACGAAGTATCTGGTGAGGAGGAGGAAGAAAAGGAAGCATACGCCCAGAACAACACTTTCCCATCTCCACTGCAGCAACAGAACTTGGTTCATTAAAACTTAACAGATATATTATGGACATAATTATGTGTCCGTTAGTGGCAGAAGGAGCTAAAACCTGATGAGTCTGGCTGAAGACAGAGCGCATGACTGAGACAAGGTCGGTAGCGTGAGTGAAATGGTCAAGCCCAAGAATCCCTTTTAGCTGTTGCAGGCATACTACAGTGGCTGCTCCTGCCATGAAACCTACTATCGTTGCATGTGACAGAAAATCCACGATAAAGCCAAGCCTGTGCAGTGACAAATTAAGATGTCAATCAAGTTCAGGTAGCAATATACAAACAGGTGAAGTAATTATTTTATCTGATGAAGTGACAGAGTTGATAGACAAGGATGAATCAGAATCTAAAAATCTAGTCTTTTAACTAATAAATCTTCTGTTGGCTATTGAAACAAAAGTGTTTTATCGATCTCATTGATTCGAACATACAGTAAGACAAAAGGTACTATAGACAAGAGCTCCAGCTGAGACACAGAACGATACAATTACATATGCATAAGATGTGATTACCCTTTCTGTCCATGTCTCAGTTAGATGATACCCAAACTAGAAGCCAATAAGAGCAATAGTTTGTTTTTTTTGTCTTTCTCAATTTAGGTTCTAATAATGTATCATCTGATAGAATCTTTCTTATTTACTGACTAAGACCATACCTTAAGAAACCGAGAGCAGCTTGGAAGATTCCGGCGAAGAATGTGGCCGTGAAAGCCAGGTGAAGATAAAGCTTGGGGTTCTCGCTAGCATTAACTTCATTTCCAAGCATTGAAGCAATGAGAAGCGAAGCAACAGCAACGGTCCCAACTGCCAAATCTCTTGAACTTCCCATCATAGCATAAACTAGAGGTGGGACAAAGCTTGAATCTGCGTTAAAAGCAAAACAAATGATCTGTCACAAAGAGCCTCCGACTCATATCTAGTTCATTCGTTACTGCATTTGAAGAACTTACAGAGGCCAAGAATCGGTGGCAAGTTGGCAAGCTTAGCATAACTTATCCCCTGAGGAATAGCAAGACTAGCAATAGTGATACCGGCGATGAGGTCAGCTTTCAAGAGCTGGAAAGTGTAGCGGGGGGCCCATTCAAGGATTGGCAGAAAGTATTGGAGACCAAGCACAACCTTGCGGGACAGAGGCTGGTTCTTGAACTGTTTGAGAGGGTCATCAGGAAAGAAAGTTTCTTTGAGACTATATTTCAAGGACTTGATAAAGGGTTGCGGTGGGGGAACCTCAACCCTATGTGCATACTCCACACCTGCAGAAGAGTTAACATAGTCGGCGTTGCCCATGTTGAATCAGAAACCGGGGACGTACCTTTAGTTACCTTCTTAGATTTCTAAGTTCTAAAACCTACAAGGGCTCTTGTTTTTAAACTGCTATGACAATGATGGTGGTGGTGAAGATAAGAAACGGTGATGTGTAGTGAGACAGAGAGGGTTGGAGTGGCCATGGCTTTATAGAGGAGGGAGGGGCTTGGGAAGATGTGGTGTGGGGGATAGTTTCCAGTTTCAGTGTTCTGTTGGACCCACATTGACTCACACCATAATTTAAGACAGGCCACGTTTCGTAAGCTTTTAAAAAAGATTAACTTGATTGAACTTAGTTTTAGGGCTGCCCACCTTGTGCCTTTCGTTTAGAAGCAAAATCCCGGAAGCTCACGATAGTGCTTTAACCAGGCCAGGGTGGCTGTGACAATGCCATCGTGGCTGACAGTCACTGGGTAATTCCTGAAGCGGATCACAGTTTGACAGATGTTGGGCAATGGTTGGCTAGTGTGTTTTTGACTGTTAACATCCGATAAGTCGACCAGCTTCGCCAAAAGTTGACAAGTTTTGGGTAATCTTCAGTTTGTCACCTAACGTTTCCTCCGACCTGTAATGATATTTCCTTAAGAAGAAGTAGATGATTAGAGGGGGTGTTTAGAAGTTGCCTACCGCCCAAAATTATAAATAACTTCACTGAATCTTTGCATCTTTACAACCTACCGTTTGATGGTGTTTATGGGCTTTTCAACTCGAGACTTTACACGGACAAGCTCATGCTCTTAAAAGTCAGGCTTAAGAGATAAATGAGATGATATAATTTTTGCTATCATTTGTGATAATGATGTGAATTTGACCGGTGAAAGCTAATGTTTTGAAGATCTTAATAACAACAGGAATTTAGAAAAAATTTCATTAAACACATAATTTAGAGAGATTTGATAATACGTAACTTTATCTTTAATTAATAGATAAGTTTTTTCTAAATTTTCACAAGCTTAGGAGCATCCTTACATATAAATTTATCAACTGATGAAGTTTTACAAATAGTTTAAATAAAATTTAACTAAATTAATCTCTCTCCTTAATGAGGTTAGGGAAAAAAATCCTAGATGATATGTCACACTTTATTTCTGGTGATTGGGTCAAACTTAAAAGGTTGAGCTGAAACAGGAGAGCATAATTTATACCGTTGCTTTTTAACAGCCAACTTTGATGGCTCAGGGCCTCTGCTGACATGTAAAATGTTTAGCACTTACACGTACTCTGGTCTTTGACCTGAGGACAAAGTTGTTGAGTTATGTGAACGGACACACATTCTGATCAGGCTGGTAATTCTAATTCATTATGAAACTTTTTTTTTGAAAAAAGAAATTAAATTAATTAATAATATGGGGAGTCATACAAGCTGTAACACAAGGAAATACCCTTAGCTAAGTAACCTTAGGATATGACATTTAGAGCAAAGAACAACAAGGAATTATGTGTTGCAACGTTAAAGCTATATGCGTAATGAGGAGCAGATGCTTAAGCTGCAATTGAGTTGTAGTTTCTTCAACAAAACGAGCTCACAAATTTAAGCAAAGATCATAAATATCAAAGTTGCTTTGGCTGAGGATATGTTGGCAAAGCGTCTAAGATTCCTCTCTCTTCAAAGCGCATAGATATAAACACCGAATATAATCATGTGAATTTAGTGATCTAGTTTCGAGAGATTGCGTTGAGTTGAGATTGGAAATGTAATATCAGTGTGAGAGACCCCTGGATCAGTCCATGAACATATAACAGTGACATAGTCCCAAATAGCTTCGTTGAAAGGGCATTCGAAGAGAAGGTGGTTCTGCGATTCATCCTGTATGGAGCACATCGGACAAGTTTTGTCCACTTGCAACTATGACATTCTGTCAACTATGGATAACTTGTTTTGGACGGCCAACCAAAAAATAAAAGATATTCTCGAGGTTAAAATTTTACTCCATACCATAGCGAACCATAATACCATGGAGCATCGTCTACATAACTGATCAAGAATGGTTTTGTTTGTAAGCTTGCTGAGTGGGATATCCTTCCATAAAAAGATGTCAGGTGAATGTGGTACCGGGGGTATCCTGGCTAAAGATGTTGCAAACTTCGGGGAAAGTTTTAGGAGTTACCATTGATGAAAGAGCAAAGTCGAGTGTTTAACGAATGTAGAGAGGAAATTAATTATGAAACTTTGCACATATAATTACTAAGTCATGAAAGGGAATAGGATTCCTCGTGTGCTCAAGGTTTTGTATCAAAATTTAAAGAATAAAATAGCTGAGTAAAGAATAATAAGTCAGTAGAAAATAATGTACGAATCTTCATTTAATAACGTTACATTCTCTTATATAATGACGTAAACAGAAAGTTAACAAAAATAAAATTTAACAAATAGTTCCCTCCAACTACATATGTAATAACTAACAATATGTAATAAGTATCAGATATTGACACCTATACTGAGACCAGTTCTGATTTTCCTCCTTTGTCACCCCTCCCCCACCCTCCTCCATATCCCCTGCTTCAGCTCCACCTTCGCCCCCAACTGTTCCCAACAGTTTAGCCTCCCCTATGCCTCTTAAAAGAAGCTAGAAAGCAGGTGGTGGGTGACCATCTTGATACCAGCCTCACGTCCCAACGACCCTAGAGATTGACTGCAAGCTCATTGTATGTCTAGAGATATGAATCCTTAAAGAGGTAGCTAAGAGTTGGGAAGCCACTCTCATTAGTTTTTTCTTTGAGTAAAGACCTCCCTTCCTACTAATACATCGTTGGGCTCTTCGACATTGGAAAGGTAAAGGTTTGAATGATGTGCTTTTGTCTGAAGATAACCTCATTTTGTTCAATTTTTCCACCAAATCTAAAGCTTACAAAATTCTTGAGGAAGGGTCATGGCATTATGGCAATCAACCATTTTTCCTAAAACAATGGCAGCTTAACCTCAACTTGGAAACCATAAAATTTCAGAATTTCCCCCTTTGGATAAACTTCCACAATGTGTCTCTTGAGTATTGGACTGCATAGGGGCTTAGCTCCCTTGCTAGGTTTATTGGGAAGCCTATGTGCTTTGATGAAAACATAACCATGAAAAAGAGGATTAGGTGTGCGCAAATTTGTGTCAACATAGAATTTTCAAAAAAGCTCCCGAATGAGATTCCCATCATGAGGCTTGATGAAGGCAACAGGCTAAGAGAGGATTGAGTTACAATTTTTTATTATTAGAAGCCCCCATATTTCATCCCATGGCAAAGTCTGAAAAGCCACCGGAAAACATTTCCAAATAGGCATTTACCATAAGCTAATGAATCAAGTGCAAACTGGAACTGAGATTCATCCTCCTTTGATCGAAGAGAGCCATCTTTCTGCAGATGGTGTTGAGCCTGGGAGTAATTCTTGTGAGACCCATGTGGTATCTGTCCTGGCTCCACCACCTACAAAGGTGACTACTAATCCATCTGATCCTCATCTTACTCTCACTTCACATATACGGGACATTTGTGGCCCCATTAAATTGCCTAAGAACAACTGCTCCCCGCTAGGATCAGAGAACAAGGATGCCATTTCCTCTCTTGGTATGCAGCGAATTCTCCTCTACTGACAGATTGTGAGCACCCTTACCCCAATTTGATGACATTTACCCTCCAAACGTTGTGGGATAGGGTAAGGATATAGGATTCCAACCTCCTACAGCTATGGTGGACTCCATTGACACTAACCATATTGCCACTACACCTGATCAATTCCAAACGGTTGAGAGGCGTCACTACCGACGATGCAAGAAGAAAATTTTCAGATATAGTCATTGATGTTCTTCATTGTATGGAATGTTAGAGGTTTAAATTGCCTGACAAAGCAGGTAGCTTTATGGGATTTTGTCATGAGGGAACAACCTCAAAATTTAGGACTTTTGGAAACCAAAATAAGGGTTAAGAATATGGATAAACTGAAGATGTTAGGACCTCAACGGAGGTTTCTCTCCAATCACTCTCAACATGCTTTTGGTAGAATAATTGTTTGCTACAATGCAGATGTTATGAGAGTTGACACCCTTCACACAACAGATCAAGCTGTCCACCTACGAATTTGGTTTCTTCAGCAGCAAATGGGTCCAACATATCTATAATATATGCTAGCAACTTCAGGTTTTAGAGAAGAGCCATATGGAACGATCTGGAATATTTCAGTTCCTATATGAACACTCCTCGGTTAATCTGTGGAGACTTTAACTTCACTTTATACAAATCGGAGGCTCAAGAGTACTACAGTCCCAAGAATTTTTCAACCGACTTCAAGGATTGTGTAGATCATCTTGGGGTTACTGACTTGAAACAGACAGGCTACACTTTCACGCGAACAAACAAGCAAAGCAATAGATGGTTTATTAAGAAGAAGCTAGATAAAGCCCTTGTCAATGCCAATTGGTTGGCTCAATTCCTTGATAGTTTTGCACACTTTCAAGAACCTCTATTTTCAGGCCATACCCCTATTAAAATTGCCAACCTGTTCCTTCAAACCTGACAGTCCTTTCCCTTCCATTTTAATAACTTTTTGTCCAATGACCCTAATTTTCTGGAGGTTTGCTGAGGGGGAGCTGGAGAGTTAGTCTTTGGTACCAAACAATTCAGGTGTGTCCACAAACTTAAAGCCATCAAATATGGGTTGAAATCCCTCAACTCTTTAAAGAGTCCTAACACTACCTTAGCTCTTCAGGTGGCTTGGGTGGACTTAATTGCTATCTAACAAATTTATAATTATTCTCCTCATGACCCTCTTAATCGAGAATGAGAACAGCTGGCCCTCTTGAAATATATGACAGCGGTTAGAATCACTCATCTCTTCTCTAACAAAGGGCAAGGATCATCTAGCTAAAAGATGGGGATAAGTGCTCCAAGTTTTTCTTCAACACTATTATGGCTAAGAGGAACCATGGTCGTATACACACTATCACAAACAAAGCGGGAGTTAAAATCCATGACCTTAAGGACATCCACAATGAAGCAATTCGTTTTTTCTCTACATTGCCTAGCACTCCTAGCTCTGCCCAAACCTCCTTTGATGAGCTCTATGGGATTATTTCCACACAGATCACTATTGACGAGGTTGCTATACTCACTCGTCCAGTTGAGGAAAAGGAGATTGAGAATGTGATCTTTGCTATGGATGGAATGAAGGCCCCTAGACCACATGGGCTGAATACCTACTTTTACCAAAAATCTTAGGCTGTCATGGGTCCCTTTATCAAAGATGTTGTTAAAGAATTTTTTTCTAATGGTACACTACTCACTGAGATTAACAAATCTTTCTTATGTTTGATCCCTAAAAGCTCTAATCCTTCTTATTTTGGTGATTTCAGACCAATAGTCTACTCCAATATTCTCTACGAAGTCATCTCCAAGATTCTTGCGATGAGGTTGAAAAATGTGCTCTCCTCTCTCATCAGCGACAATCAGAGTGTCTTTATGTATAACCGACAATTTGGGGACAATATCTTAATAGTTCAAGACCTTTTAAAGGTTTATTCTCGGTCCCACTCCACGCTAAACTGCACTATTAAAATTGACTTCCGGGAGGCTTTTGATAGTGTTAGCTAGAATTTTATATGGAAAATGCTTAAAGCCTATAAATTCCCTCCGATATTCATCAACTAGCTTAAGGAGTATATCTCAACGGCTAGCTTCTCGGTTCTTATTAATGGTAGTCCCTCGAGTTATTTCTAGGCAGCTAAAGGGCTAAGACAAGGCGACTCCCTTTCTCCATACTTATTTATGCTGTGCATGGAAATTTTGAGTTTTATCATTACTTAGGAAGTGGCAGCCAAGCCCAAATTTAGGTATAGGTTCGTTTAGCTCGCCTTTCTTTCGTGGATGATCTTTTGCTATTTTGTGGAGCAAGCATGGACTCCATCAGAATCTATATAAGATCATTAGAGAGGTTCACCAATATCTCTGGTTTACACATCAATATCCATAAAAGTCACTTCATTTTATCCCGAGGAACACTACACTTGGAATCGATTATAGCTTCAGGCACAGGTATGATGATGCAACCCCCCTGCTGTTATATTTAGGACTGCCCATATCAACTAAGAGACTGTGTTTTTGTCAATGTCTCTCTCTTATTGAAAAAATCCAGAAAAGATTATACTCTTGGGTTAACGAAGCTCTTTCTTATATGGGGAAACTCCAACTTCTCAAAACCATCCTCAACTCTCTTCACATATACTGGAGTTCCCATGTCTTCCTTTCCAAGAACGTTATCAAAACAATTGAGCGGTTATTCAGGAACTTCCTATGGAACACTCTAATGGATCTAGAGGGATTGCTAAGGTAAAATGGGCGGACCTATGTGTTCCAAAGGTAGAAGGGGGTTTAAATATCACCTCATTAAAGCTCACGAATCATGCTCTTCTTCTCAAGAGACTATGGGGGAATCCTCGAGGATAAAAAATTGATATGGGTTTACTGGATCCATTCGTACTTCCTCAAGGGTAGGTGTATTTGGGAAGTCAATGTGTCTCCTTCTCATTCTTATTTTTTGAACCAGTTGATACTTTTTAAGAATTTGGTTCAGGATGATGTTTGCTGCAAAATTGGAAATGACGACAAAATTTCCTTTTTGTTTGATAATTGGTCTAATCATAGCTCCATTTTCTACCTTCAAAATACTGATCCTAACCTTCCACCTTTTCCCACCTCCACTAAGCTTAGCTTCTTCATCAGGGTCCTTTCCTAGAATTTCCCTGATTACCTTAACTATCTGAAGCCCCATTATACTCCTTCACCTAGCTATATATTTTTATAGAGGAATCAACCGATACACCCATTAACAAACAAGCGTACCATTTAACTGCTTCGGGTGAAGAATCTTGGGGTCTTCTGGAATAGCATCATCTGGCACAGAAGCCTCCCTCCTAAGGTCTCCTTCCTCCTTTGACTAACAATAAAACATAAACTTAGCATTGCAGATCGTCTTTCCTTCATGGATATAAATAGATTTTATCCCCTCTGGTTAACACATGAAGAATCAAGGGACCACCTCTTCTTCTTTTGTTCGATGGCTCACCGAGTTTAGGAACAGGTCAAGTCCTCCTATGGTTCGGATATTTCAAAAACCTCACTATCCAGTATCATCCATTGGCTGATAACACATTCATCTCTTCCAAAAGCTGAACGCGAGACATATATCATTGCCATGGGACTTACGGTTCAGTCCATCTGGAAGGAAAGGAACTCGATCGAGAAGGCTTAAAGCCACAAGCCAACCTGTAGGAATGCTAATCGCTGGAACAATCAGAGGCGTCAATGAACTCCTTATATTGCAAAACCATGCTCCACCTGTTCACTAGCTTTCCTTGTCTGAACGTCCTGTGTTTTGTACTTTTACTTTATCTCCGAATTTGGTAGCGTCTCTCTGTTGTGTTGAATTCCAAAGGGTATACCCTTGGTCATCTGTTAAGCTGTAACATCATTCTTTATTAATTAAATTTTCTCTTTTTAAAAAAACTAACAATATGTAGGCTATCAAAATAATTGTATTGATTGATAATCTTGAGACCTACTCGTGATATAAATTTGTCCTGATTAAGGCATTAAATTAAGCAAGATGTTGATATAAATAGCAACCTCTAAACCAACAACTAGATATGTTTACATGATTAACTTATTAATTAAAAAAACGATATCCTTGAAGCAATAATTTTATATATTGATTAGTCCACGCATCCTTTTTATGTAATCATTTGGAAATAGTTTCTTTACTAATTAAGGGTAAAGTTGTGTACTATTAAACCTCTTCAACTTTCACATTTAATTTTTTTTTGCTAAATTGTTGTTGTTGTTGTTGTATTAGTCCACACAGTTTAATCAGCGATATTAAAGATTCTGTTAGTAATAGATTATAGTTGTACTTGTTAAATATTTTTCTTAAGTAACCCATATTTTGTAATTTAATTGTTTAAGTAGTTAAATTCTATAAATTATATGACGGAAATTATTAGAAAATAATTTTTCAATAAAACATTTTTTTGTTTTTTTAAGTTATTGGAGCATGAAACAAAAGAAGAATAATTGACAACTTTTGTTTAACTTGGTCTCTCTCTCTCTCTCTCTCTCTCTCTCTCTCTCTCCCTCTTTGCTAATAGAAAACACAGTATAATCCATTCTAAAAATTTTAAGTACAAAACTAAAATTAAGAAAGAGAAATAAATAAAACAATTTTATGAGAATTCTATTCAAATAAAAAATTTTAAGATTATCAATATTCATCATAGATTAAGGTTTAATTTCTTAGATAAATTTATGTTCATAAAAATTATTAAATTCTAAAAGTTAAGGTGTAGTAGAATTAATACTTTCATATGCTTTCATGTGATATTAGAGTCTAATTCTAAGAATTTACAATTTTACACTTTAAATATTGATTAATAAAATTTTGAGATGATTAATTTTTCAACAAGAAATTAAAACGATAATTTATAGTATTATGTTTTTAGTGACTCATAAATTTGTAAGATACTGTTTTTATCGTGTGTTAAATTTTGACCCATTATGGATCAAGGCTACATTGCATATAATTTCATGAATCAATTGGTAGTGTGTACTTATATTAATTGAAGACCATGATAATTCATATGAAAAGGAAGTGGTACTTCTAGTTTGTTTTTTGTGATAACCTTTCAATGTATAAAGGCACGGAAATACCAGTTTCAATGAAACTTTTGTCCTTTTCTGGTATGTATATGTCATTATTTGCACGGATTGTTTTGCATATTAAATCGCATAGATCAAGTGTGACTTTGATTAATAAAGTGAACATGCCTAAAGTACAAAGATCATAAAATCTTATTGTATTATTTTAGTCATTAAATTTACAGTTGCATAATAAACAAATTATATTTTATTATGCAGCTATTTTAGATTAATAATTAATTACTGTTAAACCATGTTGAATGATAATTGTATAATTTATTTAGTTTGATACTTTATAATAAATAAATCTTATGATTGAAATAATATAATTATATATTTAATAGGTATTATAGACTTCACTGATGATAAAATATTTAAGAATTGTCCAAAGATTGATTAGTTAATTTTGTATCAATGAACATAATCGTGATTAATTAGTATACTTTGTTAAACATGTTTAGTATATCCAAAGATAATAAGTATTTCTAATTAGAGTATATATAATTATCAAGTATGTGAATATAATATTAGGCTTCGATCAATGTTCCTTTTAAGTATTGTTGTTTCACTTAAAGAAAAACAACAATATATGTGTATTGTTAATGTGATTGTTATTTGAATACATTTATGTGTTTAAATTATAATTTAAAGCATTACTATATGAGTATTTAATGTATTATGTAACATATAATTTTGTTACTCACTCGTAAGCTACATCTAATTTAAAGTTTAATGGGCTTAATTTTACTGAATAGTGTAGATAAGTTTAGTTCATCCTAAAAATCTCAATTCTTGATTTAACACTTTGAACTAACAAGCCCACTACCCTTATCAATATTAGCAACGTTGAAAAAAAGTCTTTCATAAACTTTGAGAAATATCAAATAAATTATGCTTAATGTTTATGTGAATAAGCGCGACTTGCAAATAGCAATATTAAAGCTATAATTCTAAAAAATCAAAATGTTCAAGAATATATTAAGTTTGTTGAAGATATTTTGTAGTGTGATTATGCTATTAAGTCGCTTGTTGAGATTTTAATGGATAGATTGACCATCATAAAATTTGATGTTTCTAGTACTATGCATGAGCATATTACTTAAATGACAAATACAATAAAAAGATTAAGATCCATAACAATTGAAGTGAGTCCATTCTAAATGAGTTACGATACTATAAATGATAAATATAATGTAAGTAAACTCTAAAAAATATGCTTATTTACTGGAAACAAGACTTAAGAAACAAGAATTTCACTTATTTAATTTCATGGGTTATTAAAGAGCTAGAAAGAAGTTCAGGATGTGTCATCTGCTTCAATCTGTTAGGAATCAAGGAATGGTAGATGCCATTTCTGCAAGAAAAATAGACACTATTAGAAAGATTATCTGAAATGTTCCAAAAGAAAGGTAAGTCTAATTGTTTAAAACATTTCAAATCAAATTTAGCAAAAGTTCCTTATAATACTTGATAGATTAATTTTGGATATGTCACTCTTTCTACTAATATAACACAAATATTCCTTATGATTTAAAGCACAATGTGATATGTAATATATGTGTAATTGTTGATAAAGTGATTGATTGGATTATGCATGTTTCGAAAGAGCATATGGAATGTGTAACATTTCAATATGTCTTACTGAGATAAGAAATGTAGTGAATTTGGATGGATGTGAGATATTTGTGTATTTGCCATGAGTGAGCACATCAATGATGGTTCACTCACTGAGTTCACAAAACTCATCAAAAATTACAACGTGGCTTTTTAGGTACGAGAGAGGAAACATAGTTACTAAGACAGACTAATACTGTTGATTTTAGACTAAAGAATGACTCAAAGGTCTACCAGTTGCATCTGAGAAACAGTTTATTGTTTTTATGTAGTTTTCTTATGTTATGTAGAACTTTTGTATAAAGAGTTGTAAACTCTCAAATGTTTTGGTAATGTAAGTATTGGTTTTAATGACTACAGTGTAAATCATGTTTATAAATGAAATGAGTTTGAGTTGAGTTTTTAAGTATTATGTTATTCTGTATGATACCATATAAGTGTATAAGATCGCTCTAACATGCCATTGTCATAGGATATATACTTAAATGTTTTCTGGATATTCGGGTATATACTCTATGGTAGTAAAGTGTTACATTATGAATGTATTTGTATGATGTATAAAAAATCTCAATCATTAGATACTTTAAAGGTATTTTTTTAATGAGATGAAAAGACAATTAAATATAAAAGTAAAAATTATTAAGATGAATGGTATAAAAGATATAATAAAACTGAACAATATGCTGATCTATTTGCTAAATTTATCGAAAAAATGTGGCATATGTGCTTAATATATATAATGACAAGTATAACAGAATAAAATGCAGTAAAAAAATAATTAATTTGTCTTTTGTATTCTTTTTCTACTTTCAGAGTCAGATTCTTTCCATTTTACGAACAACTTGAAAAGGTCGGAACTCAATACAACAAAGTTGAGCTCCTGCTAGCTAAACTCAAATCAATATTGGCAGCGGAAATCCTGACGAAGCACTATCTCACCGGTGCCAGACCACTATGTTTTTTTTTTCCTTTCCTGATAAACGTGTATCAACCATGTTTTTTTTTTCTTTCCTGATAAAGTTCTGTGAATCATAACGTTGGTTTTTCTTGATTTTTATTCATTAGGTATTTCCTTGTCTATATTTCTTGATATAAATATTTTGTTTAGTTTTTTTTTTACATTCTTATTTGGACTTTGATCCTCGTTCATGGGTAGGTGTTGACTTTCCGCAGGCACGCCTGCCTGAGCTAAAGCAGTCGGAGCATATTCATGGGCGATTTCTAGACACGTCCCTTTGTTATCTCATTATTATAAAGTACAATATCTTCTACTTACTTTGTGGATTCTCCATTTGAATGATCAGTGTTTAACCCATGTTCATGGTAAAGGCCCTGAATCTTCTGATTATTGTTTCCAATGCAGCACAATGTTCATATTAATACAAAAATTAACGGGCATTAATTATTATAACATTAGAATGATGGATGGTGAAAAATTGTAGAATATGAGGTTAGTTCCTAAGAAGTATTTCTCAAATTTTAAAACTGACATTTGGGTGAAAACCAAAAAAATGCCCAAGATATTCTCACCTTCTGATATGTGCATTCTGAGGGGTGCATAATATCTGGTAATTCTAAGAACATTTCATACTGTACTTGTCAGCTTCCCTGATATTCTATTCAAGTTTCAGCTTGTATCACAACATATTGATGCTTTTATTCCCTTATTTTCCTTTCTGTCGAAGCAGAAATGACCCGTCTTCCACACCTGAAAATCAACGTGGTAGGAGCCATAGTAAAGTCGACTTGAGCTTGTCGTTTTGTGGGGCTATATTTTGCTACCGGGTTACGTCAACTAATCAATAAAATGGATGTTGAAAGAAGAAGCAGAATGTTGGCATGAACATAAACCTATTACTAATAGTTATCTGAATTGGTCTAATCGTTATTTCAGTTCTCCACGCTCCTGTGGTAGCAGCCCCTCCTGCTTCCTTGAATCTGTTCTCTACGTAATCAATAAGCAACTTTACCATGACGCTGACTCAATTGATGGCCATCATTGACTCAACTGATGCTATCAGAAAATTCTTTTTATCATGTATATTTGCAACATGGTATCTGATCCGGAGAGATTAAAGTTCCAAGTAGAATGTCGTGTAGATGTAAGCTCAACACTCTATCTAGATTGATAGGTATGTTATTGGACCTAGTAGCTCGAATTGCCCAATGCAAGCAAGCTTTTTCTTTTCAGTGGTAGTGGGTTCATCTGTTTTCTCTTCTTCGTTTCCTTACCTGAATATGCTTTGTTCATTTGAAATTCTTTTTTCTTCCTAATATATTAAAAAGGATAGGAATGTTAGGCTAACATTTTACGTTGACAATAAAAATGTTTTAAACTTCTTATGCTACTAAGGGTGCGTTTGGTTCAGCTTTTGGCAGGTGAAAAAGTACTTTTTTCCACCGCAAAAGTTATTTTAAGGAAAAAATGAGTGTTTGGCTATAAACTTCAAAAGCACTTTTGGAGTAGAAATAGCTTTTTTAAAAGCTAAAATACAGCTTTTTCAAAAGCTCAAATTTGGAGCTTTTCAAAAAAGTACTTTTTCAGGTAGATTTTTAATATTAATTAATGAG
>JAOQMS010000009.1:14705282-14730617 GCA_027563885.1 Erythroxylum longipes
TTTAAATAATTTTATTATAAAATAAAATATAGTTAAAATTAATAAAAGTGATTTTTATTTTTATGTTGCCAAACAGTGTACTGTATGAAGCTCTTTTTAAAAAGTTATTTTTTTAATTGACAGCCAAACAGTCAACTGACTTTTTAAAAAAGATCTTCTCAGAAAAGCTCTACTGACAAAAGCTCTATTGACAAAAGCTCTACTGATATAAGCTCAACCAAACAGGCACTAAATCACTTTTGTCGTATGCAAGTCCATAGACATTTATAACTTTAATATCCTTAATAAACAATAGTCATAAACCATAAAAGTGTAATATTGCGTAATTAACATTACAAATGTCATTATTAAAAAGAGATTGAGAAACTTCACGACATTCTTGGTTGGAATTGGTTTCTCTCTCTAGACTCTCAGTTATAGATACTCGATAAAAATAATTTGTTATTTTAATTAATAAAGAGATAACTAATTTATATATCTATAACTTTTAATCCGATACATCTATCAAGTGATCATAATAAACTGTTGAGATTTATTCCACTATTAAATAGGAAATATATACCAAATATAACTCTTCAATTATATTAATAATGATATTAATATGTATAGAATATGTTTATTAATCAATCCACATTCTAACATTCTCTCACTTAGCTTATCAGTTCAAATTTTATTTTAATAATGTAAACATTAAGTGCACGTAAACAATCTCTTAACATCTTTATAATTTACTTCAACGCAATAAATCACGTAATGTTGATTACGGCGGTTATACACTTCAACATAGCATATTTCCTTGGATCGATATACCACAACAGTAATAGTAGCTTCATTGTCGTCAATAAATTGGAGGGAAATAATCAATTAAATATTTCATGTTTAACAAAATGAAAAGTATATTTATTACATTAACTACACCTTTTCGTTTTAATTATTTATCATGGGCTTGAGGAACTTAAAAATAATATTTAGATATCATCAAATATAGTTTTATGCTTTGTCAGACTCAGTGAATTAAAGTTTAATTAGTTTCAATTTAAAGAAATTTGACATAATTTATATTAACATAATTTGTATTCTTAAAATGGAATAAAAGAATTTCAGTTTTGAATAATTTAATTTTCACTAAATAATTATGATACGTAAAATTATAATTTTAATTTGATGAGAATTTATTGCATTGTACTTCAGTTATATGTAATATCAATTTCATGCAGACTTACAATCGTGCACCTTGCCCTTAATTTCTTTTTCACGAGGACAAAAATAGTAGCATAAATAATGTGATAATCTCTACTGCACCTTATAATCATTCAGTGTGAATAGTGATGCTGAGCATCACTTTAGATGAATAGTAAGAGTGAGCGTCCTATCGCCATGGGATGTTTCACTGTCTCCATAATTCATCTGTGCCCATTTTTAGTAATAGAGACCAAAACCACACTACTTCACAACGTACACTTATTTAGGAAGATGTTTGATTGATTGAGATATAGCAGGATTAATATCAATTTGGATTTGAATGGCTAGTTTCCGTTGACTTAAATTTCTGTCTACATTATTGGTTGACATTTCACAACGTGTCCTTCGATCCCAAGGACAATTTCAGAGCACGAGTAGTTGGTGGCTACAGCGAACGTATCTGCATTGACCAATGGTCTGCTTGGAACTCTGCCAATACCAACCTCATTTCACCTGAATTATTGTTTTGAGTGCCTATAGTGATTGAACTCCTGCACTGTTCTTAAAGGAACCAGTAGCTCTATAATTGAGTAAGCCGAACATGCGCTACATGGACCCTTTAGAATGTGGGTATACTGTTATTTGCATCACAACTTACAACTATAATTTGCATCACAACTTACAACTATAAACAATGGCATTGCATTCATTTACGAGAAAGACTAATATTTCTTGTCAGGTTCATGGAACAGAATGCAAAAGGATCAGAATAGAGTGAAATTAGGGAGAAATATAGCCAAGGAAAAGATCCAAATAGCATAGCGACAAGTAAATGAAGGGTTTTAGTATTTTAGATGCAAAAGACTGGGTGGTGAGAGTGCATTATGAAAGACTATGCGAATCCAAATGCAGGATGATCACTACTGGATAACTTGAAGAAGTTGAGAAAGAGCGCATGGTCTTTTGAGAAAGGAACACGTACAAATCATAATCATCCTCGTACCGTTAGTTAAGAATCTAATACCATGCGAGTGCAAATTAATACACGTCTTCCTTAAAGTTGACTGACCTAACATAACGAATACAGGCCAAGTTAGGGCACAAATAACCGCCTCTTTCCCTTCAAGGGGATTTCAATTCCACGAGGTTTATATTACCAAGAATACAAACCTGCAAAACGCAAGGAGGCAGTATCCGATAGTCGCTCTCGAGTCCCCGCAGGTAACTATTAAGTAAACAGTTATTATAATAATGAGTTTGGTCTGGTAATAAAATGATATTGCTGATCATGTTAAAGACAGATTCGATTATATTGAATTTGATTGACTGGAAAAGACACATCCATCATCTTGCATAATATCAAATAAAACACCGTTTGCCCCTCACAGGGTAGCCTAGTGGTAGAAAGGAGGAAAGGATTGCGTGGATGGAAGGAGCAACTTTTATTTAAGGTGATGTGATCCTCCTGGTGGTGGCCCATTCTTTAGAGTAGGTATCTTTACTACTATCTAGAATCAGACTCGAATTTACCTATCTATAAATTTGAGTGGATGATTCATAGGTCCCAAAATTAATTGGACGAATCCCAGAAATCATTGATACTAGAGGTGAGAATCAATTTAATTATGATAGTGATTTATATGAATATAAGTATAGAGTTTGTGGTTGAAAGCCACATTTTGACCAACTTTTATTTCGCGGACAATCAATGGACAAAAACAAGACTTCGTTATAGGGTCATAATGATAAAACTATGAAAGTGACATAACATAGTGTCCCAACAATTACTATGAAAACCTTGTATGCATAAGCAAAATTTTAAATTATTGATTGCAATTATAATTATTAGTACAATAATGTGATTTATCATAATTTTGTACATTTTCTCATTAATAATAATAATGTTATTATTCAAAATTATTGTGATAGTGATAATTCACAATATAACTTGTAATTATACGTTATGATTTGCATATATACCGATTATGATTATCTAATAATTCAAGTACAGTTAATATGGTTGAGACACAATTAAAATATAGTTTTTGGGGATGAAATTTGTGGCGTCAACCTATAGTGTTTATTATTATTTTTAATTTCTTCTCTAGCAGAATGTGAGAGATTATCCTTTGATTTACCAGAAGCCGAAGAAGAATTAGTAGCAGATTATCAAACCGAATATTCAGGTATTAAATTTGGTTTATTTTATGTTGCTTCTTATTTAAACTTATTAGTTTTTTCATAATTAAACCACATACTCCACCACTTGTGTGAGCTCCCGTCAATTCTTTTAAGTTTCATTCTTACGTACGTACTTTCTAGGTTGGATACTTAACAAATTAGCTATAGCATTGCACGAGTCGATACGCATAGCGCCCAGTATCCATCGTTTAGGATTGAGACTATTGAGGAATTTAATCTCATTCGCTCCCCTAGCTTTCGTTTCTTAGTATTAGTGTCGCCTCATCATACTATTTTCGTCGTTGGTATTCTTTCCGATCTCTACGCATTTTATTGCCCTACTGAAAATTTCCTCTGCCTCTACCATACTCCAACTTGGCAGTTTCTACCGTCTATCCAGGGTTGAACCCTGGGATTTGACAGTGGACTTAAAAAGTCACTTAAAGATGCTTTACGCCCAATATATATATACACACATTTTATTATCGGAAGACTAGCACTTACATTTGTGACATTTATATATATTATTGAATTAAGTAGTGTGAAAGTAAAAATGTTTTTGTAAATTCCTAGAGCAGTAATTTTAGTTTATTATAAGGGACAACTCGTGATCATAAGGACTCGAGGAGAGATCAATGTCACAAATATAAGTGCTAGTCGTCTAATCATAGAAAAGTTGTATCAATACCTTTCCATCTCCTCTTTTATCTCAAGGAAAAGAGAGACGAGAGGATCAGACGAGCAAAATAAATAAAGAGTGAAAGAAAGAGAAGGATCAGCAAGAATAAAGGTTATCACATTCACACGAGCTTTCCAAAAAGCAAAACACGACAAAAACAAGCATTACCCATGATCCTGACTCCTGAAAGCATGCCCTTTCCCCAACCTGTGAAGCAACTCTCCACCACTTCTCTCCTGTTTCTTGGTTGCTATGAAGATGCTTGATCTGTTGTCCTTAGTATGTATGAAAATCTGCTTCGTTGATTTTCTTTGCAGTTACCCATTTCTGTTGACCCACCAATGTGTTGGGAGTTGTTGTGGATCGTCTATAGACGCACTGTGACAGACAGGTGATGATGGCATGAGTCTGATCCGATGGGCAGTGGTCCAAACATAAACATATGCTTGTGGATCTTCTATAGAGGCATCGATTCTGCACTCGTAACCCATTCCCACTTTAACAGGGTGCCTATCAGGCAATCACCGATTGAATCACGCTGACCCTACTCACAAAGCTATGACTTCCACTCTTCTTGGCTCCAAAGTGGGCGGGTACTTATGGTCCCAACTCCCAATTCAATTGTTTGGCATTAGCTGCTCCACGGATTCATTATCAAACCATATTAACATGTACCAACCTTTTGAGTTCATTCTTCACCCGATGTCACATTTAATTTAATGTAATTCCGAATTAACAGATTTTATTCTATTCCTGAGATTAAAAAAACAAGTAATCAACACTTGGACTCTCCTCTTCTCTTTTTTTCTTTATAGGAAAAGCTAAAAATCAATTAAAATAAGACGAGAGTACATCGATGAAGAGGTTCATATTAACGAATTGTCTTGTTTTTTATTTCCTGTGCATCGTACCGAAAGTTGATTTGGCCAGTTAATTAGGAGGATTGATGATGTTAGGCCATCTCTGAATTAATTTCAGTCGTGGTTGATATGGCAGTCTGCCTAATTGCCTGCTATGCTTCCTATTTAGTCTTCCTAGGGTATTCTCAGTTCTTCTGGTAGTCAAGTGTTTCTTCTATTCAAGTAATTTACATAAATGAACGCAAAAGTCCAATCCGGAGTTGAAAAATGGAGGAATAAGGCCGATCAATACGAGCCCATTACCAGACGGGCATCGAACCCAGTAAAAGTTACCCCAAGATAGAATGGGCAGAGAGCCTAACCAACAGGGTCCATAACAAAATGAGATTCTTGGAAAGATGGGTTAGCTGTTAATGCTCCTGTGCTGCAAAGGCCAGGAACCTAAGCCCCAAAAATAAGAGGAACCAATTTCAAAACCCATTGATTATTTTATTCCTTATTGATTGAACTAGTGAGGAATGTTAAAGCTGAGACCTTGAATGAAATTATGAAATCCAATGTAGTTCATCATATGTTAGCTTATAAAAAAAAGTTAAGTACTACACGGTTAATGCTTTTGCAAGTTAATTCTACAAGTTCAAAATTTTATAATTTATAGTCTTAAATATTCTTCTTCTTCTTCTTGTTATCAGTTAATTGCTAAAAAAGTCATTAAAAATTAATATAAATATTGAAAGCTTGAGATTGTGCTAGGTGTCTATGTTATTTTTTGATTTAAATGGAAAAAGGAAGTCATCATATTTAATATTTTATTATAATAAAAATAAGATTCTAGTTAATTTTAAATATCATTTTTAATGATCTTATTAATATTTAGACTCATATGATAAAATCTAAAATTATTTTAAATAAAATTTCAAAATGTTAGTATAAGATCATGCTAATTAACGACATATCGATTACCATATAATACTGACAAAAAATAGTATTATAATCTATAATAATGTATTAGATTACAATACTAATCGATACTGACTTTTTTAGCAGGTACCAAATGGTATTCAAAACCAATGTAATACCATTTGTTTTAAGCTTACAATTTCAATTAGTATTACATCAGTATTTTGAATACAATTTAGTACCAAATTTTAATTGATATTACATTGGTATTTTGAATACCATTCGATACTAGAAAAAAGTTTTAAGCAAAAATTTAAAAAACTTAATTTATCCTAATTCTAAGCCTCCCTCTCTTTCCCTCTTTGTTTCTTAGTCTCATTGTCTCACTCTCACAATACAAGTCACAACTCATAGGACTCATAACATTGTCATCTTTGGCTCAGTAGTGTCATCCTTTCAATTCTTACAACTCGTCGCCATCATAGCCATACCAGGTTGTCACTCTTGCCACGCTAGCTTACGCTAGCACCATCGCTAGTTTTGCTACTAGCTCCATCATCATCACAATCGCCAAATCTATTGTAGGGTTTTTTTATACGAATTTAAAGAGGACTATTTAATTGGACCATTAGATTTGTGAATGGGAGCTTGTTTGGGTTTGTTTGTGAAGTCTTAAGTCTTAATTATTTGTAGATAAACTTGGTTTGGCCTTGTATTGCATTTGAACTATTAGTAGCATTTTGAACTTTGAAATTCATGTTATAATACTTAGGTCTTTTGGAATGCCATATGGATAAAAAAGTTATTTATAGCTTCCCATCTATTGGGTTCCCTTGTTTGATGATTATTTGAAAAACTTAATTACCCAAGCAAACTAATTGCCTGTCATTATGTAATCAACTTGATATACACAATATTTTCAAATCCATCAAACACTTTACCTACTATATTTATTTGTCCAATTCCTAAAAAGCATTTGTGGGTAAGGTTCTACTATAAGAAGTGTGATGGTGACAAAAAATGTGCCTAGAACTTTGGCAAAGACATGGTGCGTAAAGGTTCATATCTAGTATGTATGGACTATAAAACTATTTTAGCTCCTTTTGGTTTATGAATATATAACTATAGAAGTGAAGGCAATTCTACAACAACAACAACAATGTCTCAGTAGGATCCTGCTGAGATGTAAGATATGGAAAAGTCCAGAAGTACGCAGCCTTACTCTTAGCTAGTAGAGAGACTATTTTCGATAAATCAACAAAAAAAGGTTTCTAAAAATGGTTAAAAGAAAATAATACCCAAATACATAAACAGATAACTATATAAATAAAATAATAATAAAGATAATAAAGATAAAATTAAGTAAAGAAGCAGACAAGAAAAAGAACGAACAAGTAAATAAAGCAAACAAGCAATTGAAAAAATACGAAATAAATAAATAAAATAACTAAAAGAGTAAGTGCTACAGACAAAAGTGTTTAGGCTACTTAAATGAAAAAAGTGAAGGAAATTTTAAAAACACAATTGTTAAGGAAAAATATTTGCATAGTGAAGAACCATTATCTAATGTAAAAAATGAGTATGAAGCATCTACATCTAATTATATGCATCACATTCCACATCCACTAGTACTAATCTTAAAAGCATGCATTATGCTTTTATATCTGGATCACAACCAAAGCACAAAGTTCAATATTATCAAAGAAAAATAGGCATAACTTTTATGATGATACGTAAACTTATTCGCTCCTTTTTAGGCCTTAAAAAAGCATACATCAAGCTTTCATTCAAAGTAGACATCATACCTATAATCATGATAACTCGTTTCACTACCCTAAGAAACCATTTCCTTATTATGCATACACACCAAGTAATGGATTTATTTATAATCATCACTCATATATTATGGTATGTCATTTTTGTGATAAGTATGAAAATGTTGATAGACTTTATTTTCTTAAACAAAGAATTTCAAGCAAGTCCTTGAAAGTGTGGGTTAAAAAGAAGAAGGAACCTAACAGCCAAGGAAACAAGCTCATTTAGGATCCTAAAACACATTGAGTACCTTGGTTTGTAAGGCTATTAGAAAAGAAAGAGCAAATAATATATAGTAGAGATAGTAGTCATTGAATTGAGATTTAGCAAGGATTCTATGCATTTTATCATGATGAATCTAACCTTCTTGCCTCTAAGAAAGTCTAGAAGAAATTGTTATAGGATATGGAGAAATTACCCACTAAAGACTTTTTAAAGAGACAATTGTTGAACTAAGTGACATAGATGAGAAGGATGAGAAGCCTCTAATAAATTGTAAATTCAAAAGAAGAATCTTCATTCAAATCTCTCACAAGTAAAATTCAACATAAGGTAATTATTAGTTCTTGATTTAGAAATATATGATAATTTGCATTTATATGTGAATTTGAGTATAAATTCTTGGTAATGA
Source organism: Erythroxylum longipes (assembly GCA_027563885.1). NCBI lineage: Eukaryota > Viridiplantae > Streptophyta > Magnoliopsida > Malpighiales > Erythroxylaceae > Erythroxylum > Erythroxylum longipes. Next base: position 14,713,531 of record JAOQMS010000009.1, read on the forward strand.
TTGTTTGAGTTTGACTTTTGTATAAGGTGTTTCATATTTTTTTAATGTGTATTTTGGTACTTATATTTAGGGATTATTGTACAAAATGAGGACATTTAGATATAATTTATATTAATTGGGAAACAATTTTTCTAAATTATTAAATAAGGATAAGATTTTACTTAATTAGATTGACTTGTGTGTTTGAAGTCTTTTAAAGTTTTTTTATATAATAATTGTTTGATATTACTGTAACTTATTTAAATACTTTGATGTTTAAATTTGAGTTTTAAAGCTGATTTTTAACTTTCCAGAATACACTGATCAAATAGTATCTTAGTATGATCAATTGGTGTAACCAAAAAACATATTTAACGTGTTTTATACCTTTTTAGTAAGTTTGTTCTTTGTTTAGTTGCTTACCTGGTCGCCTAAATAACCAAACTGGTCAATCGGTATCTTTTGGTAGTTGATCAATGTCCCTGATTTTGAGACTCTCTTCTTTCTTGAGAACTTACGAGTAGTTTGTTTGTCATCCTTGGTCAATAAATAACCAATATACGTAAACCAATATATTTCACTAGTTGACCAGTAGATCTTGTTTTAAATTCAAACCAGTCTTTGCTCCATGCCTGCACTGCTTACTTTTGCTTATCTTTAAAACACAAACACTGATCAACCAGTTGAGACATATGGTCGACCCTTCCTCTTGTTTTTAATATCTCATTTGCCTCTTTTCTTCTATTCTCATATTTTATGTTTATGTCCTCCAAAACCCCAACTAACTCATTCTTTTCCTTGAATAACACCATCTATCATTAGATAAAAATCTTATTATATTGCATCAAAATTTCAAATTGTCACTTTTGAATTTCATATTTGGGATTTTCAAAATATTTTTCTTAATCAAGATTTTTTTTCAAATTGATGCCTTCATAATTAAATCATAAAAGGAGTTAAGTTTGTTCTTCTTTTAATTATAATGATACATCTTTAATTTTGTTTAAAATTGGTATTTTGGGCTTTTTTCATGTTTCTGTTTTAGAAATTTTAGGGCTTTCAAAGTTATATATTTTTAAATGAAATTGATTATTAGATATTGCAATTGTGCTTTTATTTATTACAATTTTAACATCTAATTTTGTCAAAACTTGCCCTCGATGCTTTAACTAAATCTTAAACTTAGAAACAATGCTAAAATTTAGGAATTTTTAAATTAGACATAATTAGGAATGCCTATATCCAAATTAACCCTTTGTTTTGACTCTTTAAATATTCAATAGTACTCTTTAGTGAGAAAATTTGTCAATCTTAGTCAAAATCATCTTTTAACCAAGTTAGCTTGGCGTATGACATTTTATATTATACATTTTTGGTTAATATATTTCTTTTCAATGATTCCAAAAAGGAGGAGAAAGTTTAATGATATTATATTTAGAGGGAGCGATACATTCAAGGGGAGTGATGAAATTTAGGGGAAGTGATTATTTTATCATTTATGTATTTTTTGCATATATGTATGAGTAAATTTACGATATCTACGTGTATGGATATTTCTTTGACGTTGAATATCTCTTTTGTTCTTATTATTGAATTACTCTTTACATACTAAATTATATTTTATGCATGAATTAACAGAGAGCAAATCACTATCGTGATATTTGTTTGTGTGCTTAATTTTATTATTGTTCCCTAATATCATATGTGTTTTTTCATCATTAAAAAGGAGAGATTATTGAACCAAGGGAGCTTATAATCGGTATTCTGATGATAACAATACATAATTACCACTAATGAGTTTATTATTTTTATGAAAAACAATACAAGAACAAATTGAAATCATAAACTTAAGAAGATATCTTATGAAGTTGATAAAAAGAAGTTGAAAGATTACAACCATCAAAATGAAGATAAAATGAAGAACAAAAGAAAATCAAAGATTATAGATGCCATTATTTCGTTTATACTATTAATTGTAAACTTAGAGTGTTAATTTGATGATCTAAAAGGCTTACCATGCAAAATATTTAATTTCACTTTATTCTATGAGTCTTTAGATTCATTAAGAGGCATTAAACTTTTTGATCTTAATATAAAAGCCTTTTGATATTTCAAATAAAGTTGAAGCAGATTTTGGAAAATGTTTAAATCATAATTATAAGCATTTCCAAATGTTAAAATCATTTTTTTAGATAATTAGTCAACTTATATGGGTTAATGATCGACCAATGTAAGTTCAAGTTGTTAAACTTAGTGTATCGTGAGTTTTTGTAACATTGGTTGATGTGCTGATCGACCAATATGCCATATTAGTTGATCAATATGCCTACTCATTGACCAATGCTCCAATGAATAATGAATACGAAGCTTTTAATAGATACTGTCAACTAGTGCATCATATATAGTCGTTATACCGACTAGGTTTAAGCTTAAATGACTAGTATGGTTCCTAAAACACTATAAACATATGTTTTCTGATTGGTTTTAGCATCAATAAGGTTTGACATATTGTATACACACATCTCAAGGAGTTTTTCCTTCATTTGAGCATTATTGTCTCATATTTGTGCGAAAGAGCTATTTTGGAGTTATCAAGTAATATTTGATTTAAGGAATATATTATTGTACTTAGAGGTGATTTAAGTGAGATTAAGGTTTCTTTTCATCTTGAAGAAGATAGTAAGAAAGTTTCCTTTTTACCAAAAAAATTATACAAAGGTTATTCTTCATGTTGAAAGAAAAATTATAGCAGAATTCCAAGAAGGGTCCTGAGAGTGGACATAAGCAAGAGTTATTTGTTGAACCTCTATAAATCCATTTACATTCTTTATTCCTTACTCTTTTAAATTATTTTCCAGTTGGTTAATTGATTTACATTAAGCAATTTCATCATTCTTATTTATATTGATTGTTATTAATTGAGTATATTGGTTAGAAAAATTGTTAAATTTTAAAAACACCCAATTCATCCCCCTCTTAGGTCCATTAGGATTAACATTATCTATAATTGTCCATGGGTTCTGAATTTGATAGGAAAGGATTTCACTAATAGTTATAATTTGTGTTATCCTGACATTACAATATTTGTAACTATTTTTTTTGTCATTTCAATGTTTTGTTTAAATGAAGAGGGAGTTTACCCAAATTTTTACAAGTAATAAGTGAGTTGCATTTAAGTATGCTAGGTCTAATACTAGACCAGAAGTTCTTAAAATTACACTCGATGATTATACATTTTGGTCCTAATAATAATTTGTCATTCAAGTTTGTAAGCTTTTGATGAGAGTAATGCTTTGATTGATAGTAAAAAGGAAACAATGAGTTACTTTTACAATAAAAAAAGGCCTTTTTGTATATATCTTATCTTGCAGTCAAGACAAAAATGAAAAATAGTCCTTCCTGATGTACATCTTATCTTGCAGTCATCAATTAGACATGACAACTTTACTCTCAATTGTTTACTACCAAGGGCATTTTTGAATCCTATTGTCTATTTTATATCAAATTTTGCAAAAAAAACTGAAGTTAACAAGAGAATGATGCTAATTATTATAATAATTATTTTACACTAGATGAAGCAAGATTTCCTTGGCTTACTAAGTGGAGCACAAGGATGGATATGGTGATTTTGGAATTCTCGTCACAAATTGTCAAAAAGATAATATTAATCTTAGCATATATTTTTTAACTTTTGTTACTTGTTTAAAATTAGGAGTTAAATTCATTGGATCCCTCGTATGGTTTGCTATATCATCAAAAAACTACTAATAAAAACTATTAATAACCCTTTATAATTTTAGTTTTTATAAACCCGTCCATCTTACCGTCAACTTCCATTAAAAACTCTGCGTAGACTCCAACATAATGATGTTTTTAATACTTGACATTACATGCGATACTACACGACATTATTTTGAAGTTTACAGTTAAGATTTGTAACAAAAGTTGATAGTAGGGTGACAGGTGTTATGAGATGGCTATTGTCTTATAAGATAAACTAGGGGCATATTCCTAATATGCTAAACTCCAACGAATTTTATCCTAAAATTAATTATTACTTCATTTTATTTATAAAATTACTTTTATTTTCCTACAATTACTCGGTGGGACTAATTCAAAAGTGGTATTCCATAATTAGAAATATTTGTAATTCAAATTTCGAGTCAATGCGTGAGCGAAATTAAGTGTAAAAAGAATTAGATCGCATTTGAATTTATTCATTTAAAAAAAAGATTAGAATAAATGATTTGATTTTTGTTTTATACAACTTGAAATTTTGAGACGTGTATATTATTATCATTATTAAGTTAAATATAATTTTATGTAATTTCTTAATAATTTTATTTTATTTTATATTAGGATTTCTTAATAGAACAAGTAATTCTACAGGCTCAATTTGTCTTAACCATTTTGATCCTGTAATGAGTTTTAATAATAGTGATGATAAGACTCTTCTCAATAATGAGAGTTTATACCAAATAAAAATTAAGACTAGTACCATTTGAGCGAATATATCATTAAATTAAGTTTTAAGGTTTTCTTTTTTTTTCTCTTTTTCTTTTAATTTATATGTTAAATTTTATATATACAATATAAATATAAAAATTTTGCCTATAAATAATTTTGTTTTATGTTTCGCTTATATTTTATTGTGTTATATAACATTTTAAGTACTTTATATTATTTTTAGTTATACATTTGTATGAGAAGTAAATGATATTTTTCTTATATTAATTACGATTATTATCTATATGTAAAATATAGTATTAATAGAAATAAAAATTATAAATTTTGACCATAAATAAAATATAATTAAAGATTATTTAGCAAAATATATTAATGATTATTTTGTAATTTTATAAAATTTAAGATGTATTTTTAAATTTTAAAAAAATTTACTTAAAATGTGATGCTGTACGTACAAATTAATTCAATAGTGCTACAGTGTGGGCGCGTCGTAGAGAACCCCAGCTTCATTGCTTGACGCCCGTGCACTCCCCCCGTCGCTTTCACGCCTTGTCACAGAGAGAGAGAGAGAGAATCGGATCAAATCAATAAAATAATAAAAAAAGAAAAAGAAAAAGAAAACAGTGATAGCTCAGCGTTTTTTAAATTTTGAAAAAAGTCGAGGATTTCAAAATTTTAAAACTCTTTTCTCTCCTCTCTCTCTCTCGTCTCTACTCTATACGGTACGGCCATGTCTTCTGCTCATTCCTGCTTTGCGTCTCTCTGATCTCTACTCCTTCACTGAATTAACTGTCCTTTTCAGGTACTTTCTATTTTACATTTCTTATCCTTTCTCTGCCCTTTTTATATTTTTCACCTTATTTTCTATTCTTTTCCGCGGTTAGGTTCCCTGTCTTTTCGTGTTGTTTGACATCTTCCCTCACTCTTTATTCTTCTCTCTCTTTTTCTATTTATTTATTATTTGTTGTTATGATGGTCATAATTTCTTGAGGTGAGGTTTGAACTGAATGACTTCTGCAATGCTTGACTAGTCCATTCTTTTTCTACTTGTGTTCGTTTGGGAATTCAAGGAGTGGAAGTTCTTAAACTCTTCTGAATTCATCTGAGGATGGAGCAATACGAAGTTCTAGAGCAAATTGGAAAAGGGTCTTTTGGTTCGGCCCTCCTAGTGAGACATAAGCACGAAAACAAGAAGTGAGCATCCTGTAATTTACCCTGAATTTGTGTTTTGAAATTTACACGTGTCCTCAAACAGGGTGTGTTTCTTTTTCAGGTATGTGCTCAAAAAAATCCGTCTTGCTCGTCAGACTGATCGAGCCCGCAGGTCTGCTCATCAGGAGGTCACTTCACTTATCATTCCCTTTTTATTTTTGGATCAAAACGCTATTTGATTGTCACTTTTTTCTTTTATAGCAATTTTTTAAGAAGGGGTTGGAAATGGAAGATAAAAATGAAGTTTTTATCTTTGATTGTTGTGTCATTTCAAGTAAATTTAATCCCTATTATCTGGGTGCAATGTCCAGAATCTTGATGTATCAGCAGCACTGAGGTTTCTGTTTTTGGTTTTCTATGTTCCAGATGGAGCTTATTTCTAAAGTGAGAAATCCTTTCATTGTGGAGTACAAGGATTCCTGGGTCGAAAAGGTAAAGATAATGCCAATATGTGATGCCTTTTCAATTGATTCTACCATATTTTCGTCGTGTTTTACTTGCTGATCTTTTGCGGGTTTGCCCATAGTTGTAGAGTTTGTTGTTCGATAAATTCATTACCCCGTCATCATGGATTGCTCATAATTCTCTCTACATAACTGGATAGGGTGTTTGTGCATTTGTTGAGTTCCCATTCTCTTTCTCTTGGGGTTTTGGCATTACTTATGCTTATGCTATTCCTAATTCTTGTCTTGACTTCCAGGGTTGCTATGTTTGCATCATCATAGGATATTGTGAAGGCGGAGATATGTAGGTTTTGATGTTTTAAATCTGGTTTTTGCGAAATGCATGACTTGTCTGTTTGGAAATAATTTGTTGTTCCAGCACTTTTTAAAAAATTTAATTTTGTTGTCATACAGGGCAGAATTTATAAAAAAGGCAAATGGTCTTCATTTTCCGGAGGAGGTATCAAATTTTTCACTGTATTACTGCTCTATAATTTGCACTTGACGAAAGAAGTTCTGATACTTGGACTCAATCGTGTTTTACACTTGACTACATCGTGAAGAAACTCTGCTGCTGGCTGACTCAACTCCTAATGGCACTTGAGTACTTGCATGCCAACCACATACTTCATCGTGATGTCAAAGTATGTTCCCTTACTCAACTAATATCAATGTCTGACATGGGTTTAGTGGTTCACTATTGATAATCTTCCAACATTTATGCAGTGTTCAAATATATTTTTGATGAAAGATCAAGACATACGTCTAGGTATAGTCTCTGTATTCTTAAAGATTATTTATCTTAACTTATTAACATTGGTGGTATTTGCTATGGGTTTATTGTTTTTTAACCATCATAAGTTGCTTAAAAGATGCATACTGGTTGCAGGGGATTTTGGGCTGGCTAAAAAATTGAGTTCTGATGACCTCACTTCTTCTGTAAGTATATTGGTTATTGCATATTGCTTTATAACCTATATCAGCTTCTTAATATGATTAACCTGAAATTCATGCTTCTGGGCCAGGTTGTGGGAACTCCAAGTTACATGTGCCCTGAACTTCTCGCTGATATACCTTATGGTTCTAAATCAGATATTTGGTCTTTAGGTGCACTATGCCATTCTTCGAGCTTAGTAATTGTTGTGAATTGCTCATTAGTGATATCATTTCTATCCCTTATGTTTTAACTTGAATAATGTGTTTTACAGGATGTTGCATATATGAAATGGCAGCTCATAAACCAGCATTTAAAGCTTTTGTCAGTAACCTATTATCCGATTGATATGATAGTGAATTCTCCTTTAACCAATTAAAAAGTCCATGGCACGATATTTGCATAGTTAGATAGTCTAAACCTTATATATAATGAATTAAATTCCTGAACACTTTTTGGGCAGGATATGCAAGCACTGATCAACAAAATAAACAAGTCTATAGTGGCACCTCTTCCAACTGCGTATTCTGGTGCATTGTGAGCATATTCTTTCCTTGAGTATATTGAATTTATGTGTAGTTAATGCTTGTCTTATGAGTTTCACCTGCGGACCAGTAAAAAGTCTTGCCAGGTTACAAGATCTTCTTACCTGATTGCTTGATAACTTTTCAGCCGCTGTCTTATCAAGAGTATGCTGAGGAAAAATCCAGAACTGAGACCCAGTGTATGTTGTTCTTTTCAATCCTACTCTTCTCACTTCTTATTACTGTATAGTATTAAGAGCCATATACATTACATTTGGCCAATATGAGAAAGATGTTTCTATGCTTATCTTCTTATTTCATCCACACTGATTTTAGGGGCAAATGTAAGTGTTTCAAACTTTGCTAACTAAATAATGTAACTTATGCTTTTGCTTCTAGTTTTGTAATAATTACCTTAGCTTTTATACTTCAAACCTAAAGCACTAAGTTTTCTTTTATCCTATGATGCCAAAAATCTTCAAAGAAATTTACTCCATCTGGATTTTACCTCACTTAATCACTTTCATTATGAGAAACCTGTGATTGACCATTATTATTGGCTTGGGCATGCAAAGATCAGTATAGATTGTTATATTTGGTCCTGGCTAAAAGACTGCCTAACTGTGTCTTTGGTTAGGTGCACTTTAGGCACGGTAATTAACAGCTTAGGGAATGTCTTTAGGTGCGTTAGCATTGGATAGACCATCTATTCTTTCCATTAAAATTAATTTTCTGTGCCAGGCTTCGGAGTTGCTTAGTCACCCACATCTTCAACCTTATGTTCTTAAGATACATCTGAAATTGAGCAGCCCCAGGAGACATACTTTCCCTATCCAACGGTCCGAATCAAACTTAATAAAAAAAACAAGATTCTTGCAGCCAGAAGCTATTTCCTTTCTAAATGACTCAGAGAGAAGGCGATCATTCAGCAATGATAGGACCCAGAATCCTATTATATCTGAAATTGAACAACATGCCATCAATTCCTCTGGAATAGAACAGGAACCCCTAGGCTTTGAAAATTCAAAGTTTGAAGAATTATCTGTTGGCATTGTCCACAGAGACACTACTAAGGTGGCAGCTACCCAAAACTTTTCAGTGACTGCAAAATCCCCAAGATTAATATCAACTAAAGTTTCTGCTACTCCAAGGGGACAGACAATGCCAAGAAGTAACAATTCAAAGCGTGATTCAGTAAGTATGACTAAAATTGTGCATTTGCTTTGACTATAATATTTCTTTAGCTGGTTCTAAGGTTTGATCATCTGGAGGAATGAGTTCAACTGCCTACTTAAGCTTGCTTTCTGCATGGTGCTTTGAAAATGCCTTAATCTTCTATCATGTATTGTATCCTGTTTATTGAATTGTTTACTATAAAAACTACATTGACAGCATTCATAAACAAGTGCGTTTTTGAGGGTGGGCCTAAGGCCTAGTTTTACTGAAGCGATTTTGAAAATTTTGCTCAAGTGATCAGCTAGCACTGTCAAGTAGGTTTTTATATCTAGGAAGTTCCACTTTTGTGTTTGACCACCCTTGATGCGGTTCTGTAGTTTTAAAGGCAAACATCAGTTATTTTGACGTTCAGTATGCTTGACTAAGTTGAGAACCTGTATTTGTTTAATTAACTGTGTGTTCTCTTTACAGCTTCCTGCATTTTGTACACCAGTGACTAAATCTTCCCATCCAGATCGTAGAGTGTCACTGCCATTCATTGTTAGAGGTGCAACCACAGAAACTCCATATAGAGCCAATGTTGGTTTGATTCGTGGGTTGGAGTCTCCTGATATTTCTGTTAATGCCCCACGAATAGATAAGATTGCTCAATTTCCTTTGGCCTCTTCCGAAGACCTGCTCATTCCTGCCCACGCAACATCATCAACGTCAGCACAATGCTCTTCTTCCTCCAGAGACAGCAATGACTTGTCAATCACAAAGGACAAGTGCATGGTCCAGGTTGTGGACAAAGTTGTTGCAGAACCCCATTTCACAAATACCAACCAGCTAGTTTCACAGAAAAGAAGTGAATGCTCAGAGCATAACCCTACAAGTGGCTCATCAAGCCGATCATCTTCTGAATCCCAACAGCGGCGGTTTGACACCTCGTCATACCAACAACGAGCAGAGGCATTAGAAGGTTTGCTTGAGTTTAGTGCACGGCTCTTGCAAGATAAACGGTTTGATGAGCTTGGGGTGTTGCTAAAGCCATTTGGTCCTGAGAAGGTTTCTCCGAGGGAAACTGCCATTTGGTTAGCTAAGAGCTTCAAAGAGACTTTCTAACTGTGTACATTTGGCCTAGTTGGAACACTTTCAAACACTCTGTACATGTAATTTTCATCCCTCTACAAGGTTATAAGGTGAAAATTAACACTATAAGTTGACTGGGACTGGTAATATAGACGAATTGATGTGAAATTGGGATGAGACGATGCAATTGAACTGGAAAGTTGTATGGAAGAGAATGAAAGATCTCCTCGTTCTCTTGTTAAAGGCCAATGCTTTCATTTACCCGTAGTCTGATTAGTTATCAGAGTTGTTTGGTCATCTCCACGTTACAAAGATCAATTGGAGCAGAAAAAACCAGCGCTGGGATATAAATAACACAATTGCAAACTTATAGTCCATTATGTGGGGTTTCTCTTATTCTGATCTTAAAGTTCCCGTAACACATTGCCCATATCTGCAACTTGCCATCACATACCAAGATTTGCTACGTGGAACTGATTACTTTTATTGATCGCTCTCTTTTAAGTTTTCACTCGGTACAGCTTAAAGTGTCACGTAATACAAAGTCGGTATAGATCACGAGTTCCCGATTTAGACTGACTGTCAGAACATACTGAATAGGGGAGTTTCAAGGCTCTGTTTCATCCAGGCTAATGCCGTTTAAGATTGACATCGTTGCTCTTTAACCTGAGCCATGAGGGTCAATGGAGTCAACAGCCTACTTCAAACAACTGTTCTAACCTCCTTTCGATATTGCAATGTGAATTACAGGCTCGTGAGGATTGTGCTTTCAGGGGTTCATTTGCTTGTTCACTTGGTGACTGCAGTGGTAGCGGTTTAGGCCCATGATGAACAGTGGTCTTAGCCCTAGAGTTAGTGTTGACTGAGCAAAAGACAAGATGACAGGCCAGAGTTTTGATGACTACTTGTGATCGGAACAGTGTGTAAGAAAAGCAAAAGATAGAATGTTGGATGCTTTATTTTTGGTAAGAAGCAAAAGGGGTGAGACGAGATCAAAAGAGGGAGAAGATGACGCAATATGGGCACGCGTATTTGCATTTTAGAATATTGCTTTGTTCTCAGTCTCAAGCTTTGTGTCCAAAACTGTGGAGGCAAACATAACTAGTTCAGCTCAAATTTTGTTTGCATCTCCAAACTTGTCGGCTCAAGATGTTGCCAAGACCTTTAAGATGGTTTGAGGAACACAATCACCATGGTCCCTTCCCAAGTGCCTCGTCCTGTTATGTCATACCGCTGCCTATTTTCAGACCTGCAAGGGCAAGGCTGTGTCCCCATCTTTGTATCTAAAGCTATGTCTTAACCAGGCCAAATATAGTCCGTCTAATTTTATGGTGTCTTATTCTGTCTCATGAATCTCAACCATTTATTTATAAAAGATTTACGTGAACCTCATGTGAATAAATGCAGGACCTGCATAAATGAATGACTGAGATTTATAGGACAGAATAAAACACCATAAAATTAAATAGAGGATGAACCTCCTTAACTAGTTCTTATGCCTCCATTTTTTCAATTTTAAATTTATTTTCTTTCAATTCGGACATCAATCACAATTCACAGGGAGCAGACAGGTCGAAAATGTGGGTTCTAGTGATAAAGCCACGTGGCACTACAAAAGTAACATGACCACATGCTTACTAACAAGATCTTGACGCTCTTTATTGACCACATTGGCCATTACAGCTCCTTTAGGTCCTCTAGTATAAAGCCAACATTCTACAACACTTTTGCTCCAAAATTTCAAAACCACTACGTACTCTTCTTTGTTGATTGAGCTCAGACCAACGTGTAGATGGAAGATACCCCTCTGATCAACACCCGACGGCCGGAACTCAGCCCTCTTTGCACCATTCAGTTGCCTGAGAGCCCAAGATTGCCGATGGAGTTCCTTTCAAGGTCATGGAGTGTGCCAGGCCTTGAAGTCTCCAAAGCTCTCTCTTACATTGATAACTGTAATAACAAGCCTACTTCTATACCTGAAGATGTCATCTCCCGCGAGAAGACCGAGGATGTTGCTAATAATACCATGCCTTCCTATCAGTTATCTTTTGCTTCATCTGCTACGTCTCAGCTTGTCCTCGAACGTATCATGTCACAATCAGTAAGACATACGTTCCATTGTACTTATAACTGAGTCATATTGTGGTAACGGGATTTCATACTCTTTTGCAGGAAGTGTCACCATTGACATCAGGTAGGCTTTCACACAGCAGCGGACCTTTGAACTTGGCAGAATCGGACAGTCCACCTATTTCACCTTCTGAAGATTTGGATGACATTGTTAAGGTTTGGCTATACTTTCTTTCTGTAACAATAACAGGTGTGGTTTCCTTTTACTTTATAGGGCACTAAGACAATTAGAGCCACAGCAAAAAGCTTTCCCTCAGCAGAAGGCATATGTTGCTTAGTTGATTTTTCGGTTACTTTATTAGAAGTATTCACTATTCAGTATCACAGAAAATACAGAGGGATGCTTTGTCTTCTTCCAATAAAACCTTTTCATCCCCGTTAAGATCTGTATAGGTGTCTTGTTGACCAAGGTTGATGGTCTTCTTTTCTTTCTTTCATCAAAGCCATAAAGAATCCAAAAGGGATGAAAAAGAAAGGCTGCAATCCGAGCTGTGCTATTACTCTACAGAAGCGGTCATGAGTCTGCTGTTCAAATGATCGTTAGCTTGTATGCTAGCCTAGTCCCACAGGGCCACAAATTATTTGTTTTTCTCTACTTTTTCAATTTTTCCTTTTTTGGGATTCTCAAAAGAAGAAGCATCTTCTACCCGCCAAAAGAAAATTCCCACTCAAAGAAACCAAACACGCTAAATCAAATAGAAAAACATATTTTGATCATGCAGCTGTGAAAGCTTAAGGAACGTGATGAAGGATGAATCATGTAACATCAGTAAAATCCTATCATCAAGTAGAGTGTAAGAATCAGATAGACAACTGATCTCTACATACTTTATGGCACGTATCTTAATGTGGTGAAAAGGATGGTGAAAAATGAAAAGACTGGTTGTCAAGAAGTTGCAGATAAGGGGAGAAAATTGAGCTTGAAATAGACATGTTTCACATGTAATGATCTTGCGTGTTAGCTCATCTGAAGCAAAACTGGAACTGACTCCTGTTTCCTGCCCAAGTCATTTCAATTCTAGCCTATGATCATTTAATTACCCTCATTCATAACATTAATAAAACTGTACATAAGAGTTCCTCATTTGCCATACAAAACGTAAGCAACAGATTCTTATCTGGGTTTTCGTTGCTTAGAAACAGTTCTGTTCTACTGTTCTGTTTGACTATGTTTTAGCTCTTAACGTTGATGTAAAACAATATGATTTTTGTCTCTTTAACTGTTTTGTTTTCTCCAGTTAGTTTCATTATAATAAGGAACCATCTACGTTTTCTGCAAATTTTGGATTTCAAGCTTTTCCAAAGAACAGATCTTTTCTAACAATATAGCATTAATCAATCAGTACTTGCGCTCACACAAAACCATCTACCCGCTGTTCACTGGCGGCAGAGCCAGTGCCGGTGCTGGCAGCGGCACACCAGCCGGTGGAGCAAAGACAGTTGGAAGGTGGTTAAAGGACAGAAAAGAGAAGAAAAAAGAAGAGAGCAGAGCTCACAATGCTCAGCTTCATGCCGCCATTTCAGTTGCCGCTGTGGCTGCGGCAGTGGCTGCCATTGCCGCTGCAACAGCCTCTTCCTCAGCGTCGGCTGGAAACGAGCAATTGGCCAAGACAGACATGGCCATGGCGTCTGCAGCCACATTGGTGGCTGCACAGTGCGTGGAGGCTGCAGAGGCTATGGGGGCTGAGCGTGACCATCTTGCTTCTGTAGTAAGCTCTGCTGTCAATGTTCGTTCTCATGACGATATTAGCACTCTCACCGCGGCTGCAGCCACAGGTAGTGTCCTCACTTCCTCTTTACAACTTGCTGTCCAAGTATTATCTGCAGTCCCTTCTTAGAACCTTAGTTGCTGGGTTTATTGCAACTGATACAATCATGAACATGGCTATGATGGGTTGTCTCAATCCCCAAAACTGCTACACTGTGGCTTATCGTGTTTTGCAATTGAAATTCTTAAGCGCATTCTTTGATCCATGATTTGAGGAAATATTTTGATCACTTGCAGCTCTTCGTGGGGCGGCAACATTGAAGGCAAGAGCATTGAAAGATGTGGTGAACGTAGCTGCAGTGATTCCTGCAGAGAAAAGCCTCGGAATATGTGGTGCAATGAATAATGGGCTTCACAATCGGAGCTACAGTGGTGAGCTTGTTTACGGAGAAGGGTTTCTGGGTGCTTGTAGCCTGGAGTTTCTTGCCAAGGGCAGTGAACTTCTCAAACGCACTCGCAAAGGTATTGTTATTTTGTCTCAGCACTTTCTTTAATTACCAAGTAATATTGGACTATAGTTAACTGATGCCAATTTGGTTTCCAGGCGATCTACATTGGAAAATTGTTTCTGTTTATTTGCACAGGACAGGACAGGTGGGTGTTCTTGATCACAGTATTCGGCAAACCTTCATACCCTTTACATTCTTTATGTGACTCAAACAGGAACAAAACAATCTTTCTTATAGGTGATGCTAAAAATGAAGAGTAGACATGTGGCAGGGGCAATCACCAAGAAGAAAAAGAGTAAAAACTCTTAACCTTCTACACTTGCAATTGTTTTTCAGTACCCTGATGAGCACAACCTGTACATTCTCCTGCATATATCAAACAATAACATATACAAAAAGGGTTTTGTAAATTAAAGTTTAAATTTTCTTTCATTGGTGATGCAGATGTGGTGTTAGAGGTGTGCAAAGATATGCCAGCATGGCCGGGCAGATACCTATTTGAGGGCGGCGAAGAGCATCGATACTTTGGGCTGAAAACGACGGCAAGAGGGATCGTTGAATTCGAGTGCAAGAATCAGAAGGAACATGACATGTGGACTGAAGGTGTTTCAAGGCTTCTCTCTGTTGTTGCCCAGAAAAGGAACAGAAAATAGAAGCTTAGGCCTCCAGAGCTCTGTGGCCTCGGAACAATTAGAGTTATTGGACTTTCAGTAATTAGGCTTCTGAGTTAGCATATTCCCATTAATCAGTACCCTGACTACGTTTGTATTTGTGTAGTTACTAGACTATAATTTGTTTTACTCGACTCGTCCCAAGTTCGTTCCTCTGTTCATTTCTTTAGTTATCAAGCAATTGATGAGTAGAACGCTTAGAATTTTGGCTATCAAATAATATTTTATTTTCTACTGAAATACGCATATATCTATTATAACAAAAAATGTATTTTGAATCTTGACGTTCACAGTATAATATAGAATAGAGCTTAACACTTTGAAGTGTTTAAATTAAACTTCAACGTCTTTGAAACATTCAAAATTGACTCTTAAGTGTTGGGACAATTTAAGTGGTTAATCTTTGATAGTTAAATATCATGTAACACTAATATAATATTATTTTATTTTCAAATAAAAAACGAACCCTACTGTCATGTAGCAAATGAACCCCACTATCTAAAATATATAAATATGAATCTTATTGTCACGTGACAAACGATCTACTATTTGAAATGTATAAACAATGGCCTTGTTACTACGTGATTATGAAACTCACTTTTTGATTAGTTAAAAAAAATTAATCATGTGATAGCGATACCTACTTTCTATTTAAAAAATATAAAATAATATCATATTAGTCAATTTCTTTTATCTATTTAGGGTATGTGTTAAATATTTTGAAAACGTTAAGATTCAATTCAAATGCTTTAAAACGTTAAGGTTTAAATTCAATTCAAATGCTTTAAAAAGTTAAGGTTTAAGTGTATTTTGTTTAAACGTACACTTTTGGCGAAAAAGAAAATGATCAAACCCTGCAGCCCATATAGAATTAGAGATGTCAATAGGCCGCCCAACCACGGGCTAGATAATTTTTTTGAGAAAAATTTTTAAAACGACGTCATTTTAGAAGTAAAGGTCGGGCCACAAGCTGGGCCAGGCTGACCCGACCTTAAATGAGATTTGGCCCGTTCGTGGCCTGATCAACCTGGGCTAAAATGAGGTTAACACGGATTGGGCTTTTTTTGACATCTCAAAATAGAATTGATTTTGGTGCTATTCTTTGACCAAACTTGTCATTTATTAAGCTATTATTTTTGGTCCAATATTTGTAATGATGCTCTTATAATTGTATGGTTCATTCAACAATTCGAATAAAGAGTTGCTTCATTTTTGTCACCTGATTTAAAGAAACAACTGGCCCTATTATCATTATTTCCTTCCTTGATTATCAAGCAATCATCGCCAGGTACACCTCACAACAAAATATACATAAAGCCAAACATACATATATGATTTAAGTTGCGAAAACAAAATTCATACGGTATCCTCCTACTCTAATGCTTTTTTCCAATTCACTTATATTAAATATTATAATAATATTCAATATATAATGGTTAATGTATTTTATTAAGGATTTATGAATATAAATTTATAGATAATACTAAGTATATAGTAAATCATATTATAGAAGATGACTTTAGTTTAGAAAACATTAGATTATGGTTTTTTTTTTGGTAAGCACTTATTAGCCTTTTAAAGATCTCATAAATTTCATAATGAGAAATTATCTCAATAAAGATTAATTGTTAAAAATTATTTAGTCAAAACAATCTATTCCAAACTTGATTTGAAGTCAAAAAGAGTAAGGATGATGTCAAATATATATGATTTCTACATTTTTAGAGTCTTCCTCAGTTAGGTTTCAAAATTATCGCTCTTATATTAAAGTTTGTTTATAGTTGAAGAAGTTGAGAGAAAAATGGAGGAATGTTTTGATTGCATGAAGTTTAAATGTGTCATCCTTTATCTGTCACCCTTTCGTTCTTGCTTAGCTTGAAGTATGTATAAATTGATGAACATTCTTCCAAGTGTTCAAACTTCAGAGAGGGCATAAAGTATGTATAAATTGACGAACACTCTTCCAAGTGTTCAAACTTCAGAGGGGGCATAAACGTTGTGTTTGGTTGATGTCTTCATGGGTGGAGATAAATAATAAAGCACAAAAATCTTGTGTCTAACACCGTTCGGTTGCTGACCCTGCCTATTTTTGTTTCGTCTCTAGTTCACAAAAACACAAATTTTTTGTTCCTTCCAAAATTGTGGCACAACTTTCTTGTGCCTATCACAAAAACAAAACATGCAGACTGTTGGACAAAAATACCCCCATATTATTACTATAAATAGCAAAAAAAGACATTCTTAATAAAATATAAGGCTTGAA
>JAOQMS010000009.1:14748672-14759962 GCA_027563885.1 Erythroxylum longipes
CATGAGATGTGTCTTCCTAATTTCTCCGATTGACCTCACGTGTACCCGTTTCTATGGTTCAACCCGTTATATGGAAATGGGATGTTACATTGAGTGTTACTTTTGGTTCACTAGCTTTGGTGGTTTTTATGCTACATTACCAAAAGACATCTCACCTTAACCCTTTCCCACATTACAACCTTAAAAAATTCCTTTGATTTATGATTATGCATGTGACCTTTAGTGGTGGAGAAATGAAATGATTTGTGTAAAGTTGTGGAATGTCATAATCATGAATTTTTTTTAAGTGTACCTATTAATATATCTTATTTAAACACATTTTTTCCAAGTCTACCTCTATAATGCTTAGTTTCTAAAGGTGATGAAGGTTGATTAGTCATGAGTAGAAGCGTTGAATATTAAGTTCTTGCTATGGTTTTTGAAAGTTATTCATCTTTGCTTATGATTATATATTCTTGGGAAATATGGGAAATGAGTAAATGTTTTAAGTTTGTGACTTTGATTTAGATGTTTTACCCGAGGATAGTTGAAAGCTAAGTGTGAGGGACTTTTTTTATTGGAAGGCTGCATTTTTTAATCTAATTACTGGTTTTCTGTATTGATAAATGGAGTGCCTTCAGGATATTTTCACTCATCACGAGATCTAAGACAGGGTGACTCATTATCTTTAGCTCCTTTTATTATTAGGGTTGAACTTTTGACAAGAGTGCTTAATGATCTTCTATAAATAGTCACATTTGCTATTCCTAGGGGTTACCCTAAGGTGACACGTCACTCTTATATTGATGATATATTGATTTTTATAAATGGACTGACATCATCCCTAACAACAATTAGGCAAGCACTAGGAGAATATGAAAGGTGTTCTATCCAACTAGTTAATGCTAATAAAAGTGATTTTTATGTGGACAAATGTTCTCAAATAAGAAAAAATTTAATTTTACATATCACTGGTTTCTATCATCGCTAGTCCTCGTTCAGGTATCTTGGATGACCCATTTATTGAGGAAGGAAAAGGTCTAACTTTTTCAATGGATTGTTAGATAAAATCACTCAAAAAATATCTCACTAGGTAAAGCAATCTCCTCTCAATGGAGGAATACTGACTCTACTTTGATCAATTTTACAATCTCTCCCATTGTATGTCTTGGTTACAGCGAACCCCCTACAAGGGATTTTTACTAAATTGGAAAAAATATTTACATATTTTCTATGGGGAGTTGGTGAAGAAAGGCCTAAGCATCATTGGATTGAATAGAAATCACTACGTCACCCAGTGGAGAAAGATGGTATTGGTTTGTGGAATTTGTATGACATATACTTGACTTTCTCGACTAAGTTGTGGTGGAGATATCTAGTGGGTAATTCTTTATAGGCATCCTTCCTAATAGTTAAGTATGGAACTAGAGGCGATCCAAAGGAGATTCAACCAAGATTGACAGACACTCTAACTTGGAAAAGAATGATTGCTATTTGTGAGTAGATTTAAAATTGTATTGTTCACTTTAGTAATAAACTCATCTGGGAAGACACCACCACTGGGGAATTCTCGAGGACTTCGACGTAAAACCGTGTTAGAGATATGTGAACATGAACTATAATATGTTGTAATATTTATCATAAAAGGATTCCTATGAAAGTATCACTTTTGATGTTGCACTTATAGAAAAATAGGCTTCCTCTACATATTAACTTGTGAAGTGATGGTTATAGGTTGCATTATGTTTTGGTGGGTAATTTAGTATATTTTTAGTTGTTAATTAGATGATTTGTGCACGTTTAGGTTTACAATTGTTATTATGTGTTTATTTATTTGAGTATTATGTGGTTTAAAGCATGTGATCGGGTTTTAACTTTATATGTTTGAGGTGTTTTGATAAGTTTGTTAGTGTTGGAGATCAGGTAAAGAAGATTGAAGAAGATTTGGAGAAAGCTCGGAGGAGGAGCCAAGGCAAAGATTGTGACAGAAGCAACCCAACCAATATCACGTTAGTGTTAAAAGCCAAACAGGATCAGAACACGATCATGAAAGAAGCCCAATTTTAAGTGTCATGATCATGATTCACTAGCCACAATCGTGACAAGCGTGATAACATACACAGGGACTACTTCCGAGCTAAACTTTTTAAGGGTTATTTCAGACATTTGGGCCTGGCTAAAACCTAGTTTTTACCATAAATTAGATAAAAGCAAAAGAAAGAAACCCTAAAGGAAAGCCTCCATTTGCTACATTTGGAAAGATGCAAAGGAAGAGGAGAGAAGAAAGGAGAAAGGAAGAAGGAGCTAGTGCTGCTGCTATCAATCCCAGTCCACTCCAAGTTACCTTTCTCATTCCATTTTGTTATTTCTTTCATTTGATGTATAAGATGGATATGATGATGATGTATTTGTGGTTAAGGATGTTTTAAACTCTTTTAGGGATTTGTTCTTGATTCAATGTTAATTTAATTGCTTTTGATGTTAATGAGTTGGGTATTGTGATTGTTTGTTGTATTTTCATGCTTTAGCCAGGGAATTAGTTAGGATTAGTTTAATTCTTTTAGTTTAAGGAATTTTCACCTCTCTTGTGTCCCTATAATTGCATAAACACAAGAGTCACTCAAAATTCAAGTTGGATCACCCGTTTAGAGCAAGAGTAAGGAAGAAATAGAAGAACCAATTACAAATGAATTCAATCACGAAAACCAACAACGAACTGTTATGGATTTCACAAGACTAGGGCCTAACGTTGCGAATCAAGGCATAACCCAACCACCAATATAAGCACCATCATTTGAGATTAAGCCACCTTGCTAAATATGTTGTAAACAAATGTGCAATTTTATAGATTGACTAATGAGGATACTAACACTCGTATAGTTAACTTCCTGGAAATATGCAATATTTTTTGGTATCATGGGATGTTAGAAGATGTTGTTAGTATGAGGCTCTTTCCTTTCGCGTTAAGGGATAGAGCCAAGGTATGATATCATTCCCTAAGTCCTACAAATGTCATAACTTGGGAGCAACTGCTGCTTACAATCCTGGATAAGTACTTCCCTCTCATGAAGACTACGAAGTTAGTAAACGAAATCATGAATTTCCAATAAAGTGATGGAGAGTCACTTTATGAGGCTTGGGAATGGTATAAAGATTTGGAAAGGAGGTGCCCACATTATAATTTGCTAAAGGAATTCCTATTGCAAACCTTCTATAATGGCGTTAATACATTCATACGAGGCACCATAAATGCAACATCCAGTGGATCTTTAATGAGGAAGACAGCTAAAGAGTGAAGGATTTTTTGAGGAAATGGCAAGTAACAATTGTCGTATAATGGATAGGAGTAGACAAGATACAACCCTCTGAGAGAAAAAGGGAGCCATAGTTGTTGACCCAATAATGGAGATGTAAGCTAAGATTGACAACTTAACCTGACAACTGCATAACATGAAAGTCTCCTCTTTAGCCACTGTTAAAGCAACTCAACAGAGATGTGAGTTGTGTAGAAAATACAACCATGATACGATCGACTGCTTTATAATTCAAAATAATAAACCGAAATAACTTAATTACATAGGAGCACATTTTGGTCTAGGAAGGCGAACAACCCATACTCAAACATGTATAATCCTGGGTGAAAGAATCACCCAAACTTTTCCTGGTTAAATAATGTAGGAGGTCGATTCTGACTTCAAGGGCCACTTGGATTCCAAAGGGAAAAACTTAATTCCACATACTCTAAGTTAGAAAAAATCTCAGAAAAGATTAGGAGCATAGAGGATACTCATAAGAGATTGGACGGACGATTTGAACAGGTAACAAAGAACTATGTCTCTTTCTTCCACAATTAGGTGCTTAATACCGCTTATATTATTAGTGATGATTACTAGCAAGTTTGCAAAATTTTCAAACTGATAATGTAAGTGGGAGTTGAGCTGACTAATTAGGATTAGCATAGATAGTTATGTGCCTTAATTAAACCTATGTAATGATATAGTGAAATGGCAACCAAGAGTACGATTATTGAGATAAACAAGGGAGAGAAACTTAATTGTAAAAACTATGACATCTGGCATGGAAAAATTTAGTACCTTCTTAACTAGCATGAATTGCTCGACCATCTAACCACTAACATGAGCCCACCTGAGGCTGGGAATTTTGCCCAACATCACCATGACCATGAGGCTTATACCCTTTGGTAAAAGAAGGATAGAAGTGTGCGCTTTATGTTGTTAGCTTGCATGCACGATGACCTTATTAGGGAGTTTGAGAACTAGCCAACTTCTATAGGGATGTGGGAACAATAGCGCCTAAACTATGGAGGGAAAATAGCCACAAGGATTCATTCCTTAACTCTTAGGTTTGATCAATATGTGAAGGACCCTAAGCATAGCATGAATAAACATCTTAGGGTGATGTCCTCTATGATTCGAGAAATAAAAGCAGCAGGTTATGATCTCACAGATCAGCAACAAGTTCTAGCTATCATTAAGTCACTTCTCGAGTCCTCATAGGGACAAGTGAAGTTGTTCCTTACTCATAATGAGGTCATTAAGACCTTTGATGACATTTCCTGCCAATTAGAGCTTGAGGCGGAGCGCAGAAATGCAAATCACAATTTCGTTGCATTAGTTGCACAAAATGGGTGCGAGGGTGATGGTCTTAACTGCAAGAAGGGAAACGTGACAAGTGTAAATTGCATCATATTTTAAGGCATAGTTTGATATGTGTTTAGCTGTTAATTTAATCGTTTGGTATGCGTTTAGGTTAAAATTGTGTTAGTTTGTGATTTATTTATGTTTTAAGTGTTTTAAAGGTTGGTACAAGTCTTTGAGCTTAAATATTATATTTTTTAGGTACATTGATGTATTTGATAATGTTTCAAGGTCAATACCAAAGAGCGAAGAAGTTTAGGAGGGAATCCGGGCCACAACACAGGCCCACAATTGTGGCAAGTAGTCCACGATTGTGACAAAAGCTCCAGGTTTGGTCCACGATTATAGCATGCTCAGGCAATCATATAGATGCATAGACACTCACAAATTTCATGTTTCGAGGGCCTTTTAGTTGGACTTATGTAAATATAGTGACCTGGAAAGCAAATGTATTTACTTAGAACTTAATTTTCTTCCAGTTACTTTTTGTAATGAAAATATTTATTCTTTATAAAACTAAAGAGTTTGGTTTTATATGTATGAGCATAATAAAGCTAGTCATAAGGTACCAAGATTCTTTTGTAAGTAATATACATATACATAGAGATGTATGGGAAACATGTATATTATTAGAATCTAAATTAATTGATTCACAGTTGAATAATCAAGTTGGTCACTTGATTATGGTTTACACTGTAGTGTTTTGATATATCTCCATGTAAGTAAAGGAGTTTACTTCAAGGAAATGATGAGTTTCATGTCATGATAGTAGATGACTATCGATAATGGCACTATTAAATGAATCTAGAATTACGTATGTTTTAATGAATAAAGTAGGTCGTTACTTTAATCTTAAAACATACATTATAGCATTTGCTTATTATGGACCACAATCTTGATGAGTGTTGAATTCATATGTGTTTCATTATAATTCTTGACATGATCGGAATGGATTTTTACAGAGTATTAATCCAGTGTCTACATGTTGAAATTATTAATTGAAACATGTATCAGGGAACATTCACTCAAATAAAGAGTTTATAATGATATCATCACTTCTAGATGTTTTATGGAGATTTGTGATTAAACTGGTGCCAAGAGTTTGATGGACTAGCTACCCATCAAGTCTTAACACCAAGATGAGATCTTGTGTGTTAACCACCATATAGAGTAAAACGGGAGATCTAGAAGTAAAAACCAATATAAGGGCAAAACGGTCATATTACCTTTTTTGTGCGGATGGCTATAATAAGGTTTATAATGGTGTTTGCAATTGGACATCTTATTTGAAATATGTGTTCTCATAATATTTATTAATTCAAGAGTTCGACTAATTGTCTTTAATGGAATGACATTTAGTTAATAAGCTAGAATTAATTCTAATGAGATTAAATTAATTCTGGGCTTACTGGAGCTTGAATTATCTAAGTCCAATAAGATTCCCCACTTGGCTTTAAGGAAGGTTATGAAGCAAAGTAAGAAATATAAATGGAGGTTTTAAAGTCCACGATTGAATGTTGGGCTTGCACTAATTAATGGTTAATTAGAAGCCCAAATGAACAATTAGAAATGGGCTAAACTTTGTTTTAATTTGATTAATTAGAATAATTAAATTAAAACAAAATTCTTAAAAGAAATGGAAGGTGCAATTTCGGTTTTATTAGGGCTAAATGTGCAGCTGCACATTTAGCATTGAATTTCTAAATAAAGATGGTATTTATAATGCTTTATCACCATTAAAAGGAGTATGATCTTAACAATAAATGGTTTAATGGTTGTCTTTTAATGATGGCATGTAATGTAACCTTCTAGCATTCATTTGATTAAAGATGAAAGAGATGCGTTTGATGGATCATCTTCCTTCTTTCATCACTAAAACCAAAATTGACATGTCATTTTAGGTTATTGATCTTTTCATATAGCCATCTTAAAATAAATTAGAAGAGTCTCATTTAATGGCTTCTTTATGTTTGATTAAAGAATGAAGTGATGCATTGGATGCTCTCCACTTCTTTTTTCTTTTCATGCATGACCAAAATTAACAAGGTGTAAGAGAGGTGTTCTTGCATTTTTTCAACTCTCTCTCCTCTCTTGCATGTGTTAGCCGAAATTTGCAAGACAAGTGTCTCATCTTTCGCTTCTTTCATCTAAGAAAAATCTCCTCCAAATATTTCTCCTTTCCCACCAAAGGATCTTGTTAACCAAGTTGTCCAAAAAGAACAAGTGGTAGATCGAATTGGTTGAGGATACAACAACAAGGAGAGGATACATGGACAAAGGAAAGGATTTAAAAGCAAGGCTAAAGAAAGAGAGGATAGCACAGAGAGGAGTTAAAGTTGTAGCAAAAGGAGTTGGTATTATATTCTTCATCTTGTTCTTATGGTAATTAATTTCTATATACCATATCATGTATGGATTGGCATGTTGATTTGGTTATCTTGCTTCTGTTATGTTTTGATTTCTAAAAAAAGTTTTGAAATCTACCGTTTTAGCTAAATCTTACATGTTTTATTTTTTGATCCAACAATTGGTATCAGAGCAATTTTTATTATGCATAATTTCAGTTCCTATATGTAATGCATGGGTTGGAAATTATTTTTTGTATGTTGCATATTTTTATTTGATAGAAATATATATGGTTTATGTTTTGCTCTTTTGGTTGTCCATAGAATTTATATTTACCATGTAAGATTTCTTTATTTGGTTTGTAACAAGGAGGGTGGTCTATCATCACCATATTTCCTCCTTGGCTTCATTTTTCTGTTTATTTTGATTTTGTAATGTACAAATTGATGTAATGATGAAAATGAAGCAGCCATAGATTGAAGAAATGAAGAGGTCATGGTTTCGATGTATCCTTTTGTGTATTGGCATAGTTTAGGTTTTATGAAAACCAAAATGCTGGATTTTTGTTTCAATGAATCAAGTTTCAGTTTTGATAAAAAACAAAGTGTTGGTTTTTTGTTTTAATGGAACAATTTTCGGTTTTAATGAAAACAAGTACTGAATTTTTTTTGTTATGACAAAGATTCGAATTTATGAAAATTTAGTGCTAGATTTTTTGTTTTCAAAGTGAAAAAATTTGGTTTTATAAAATGTCATTACAATTTTTTTACTGAATGGGCCGGGTCGTGTGAGCGAAGAGTTCGAAGTGGAAGATCCAAGTCCAAGAAGATTATCTTGGGCCTAAAAGCCTTGTAATTTTTTTATGTTCTAAGATGGACAATCAAAAGTGGCTTATCAGTTCATGAGATGAATGGATGAATGAATGCAAATAATATGTGATATTATGTGATTTTATGCCATTTAGAAAATTGTCAACCCAAGGCTTTGCCATGGATTCATTATGTATGAGATATGTAATGAAACAATATAGTACGGATAATAAATTGCATCTAGACAAGATGGTATTTATTCAAACTTAAAGCCCAAAAAGATTGGGTGGGAGAGGATTCTCATGTGAGAGTCCACAGTCTCCATATGATGGCCCATTGCATATGGTGAAGTGTTACTCCCCACCAGAGGACATGGATCCTAGATCTTACATGGTTTGGGTTTCCTAAAGGATAAGTCAACTTATTGGTAGCAAATATGACCTCCCAATGAGGCATGATTTGTAAGTACCTTTAGTGGATGAACCAAATGGTTATACACTCAACATAGTTTATCAAATAACCTACCCACTGTAGCTCTGTTGATAAATGTATGGACCAAATTATGACGCTTCTTAAAAAGGTAGGCATGAAGATGCTTGGTAGCCTTTTAAGTGGGAGGGTCTCAGGTTTTCTTTTAATAAATAAGATGGCCCACCGTCACTTAGTCTATTATAGATAAGAAAAATAATTGTCGTATAAAGATTTAGTTGTTTTTAAGTTTTGTTAAATCTATCATCATACATACATGCATCATGATTTTATACAAAGTTCCAATATTGTTGACTAGTTTACTTACTCTTTAATAATTTATATTTTTAGACATAATCACCACAAAATGAATCCAATTACTTTGCTCTTGACAAATAACAAATTGGAAAAAGGAGAAAATTTTAATGAATGGAGACGTAACTAAGACATTATTCTTCAATATGAATGGATTTCATGGGTATTAATGAAAAATGAGCCTGCACCTTCGGGTGAAAATTCAACTCCTAAGCAAGTCCAACAACATGAACGATGGCAAAAGGCTGATAAGACCACTAAATGCTATATTATGGCTTCTGTTAGCGGAATGCTCCAAAAGCAAATTGCATGCATGAAAATTGCAAGTGTAATGGTCCATCACCTACATGAGATGTTTAGTGTGAGGACTAGGTTTGCTAGGGTGAAATTTGTCTAATCATTTCATAATCTCAGACAAAACCCTGGTGATCCAGTGCAGGATTACATGCTTAAGGTAATCTTTGCGGTTACAGAGGCTGAGATGCTTGGGGCAGATATGGATGCGGAAATGCAGATGATTATGATCATCAATAGCTTAAACTCTTCCTTTCAGCAATTTAAGCTGGATTTTGAGCTCAACACCAAGGATTATACCTTGAGTGAGTTGATGAATACCCTCCAAAATATAGAGGAGATATATCAAGGCTATTAGGCCTGAGGCTAATGTAGCATCTTCTTCCAAGCCCAGGGGAAAGGGCAAGCAAAAGAAGAAAAGTCCAGTGAAAAAGAAGGCCCAAATAGGTTCAAGGCCCAGCCCATGAAAAAAAAGGCCAAAGTGGACACCAAGGGTAAATGTTTCCATTGTGGTGTGATGGACCAATAGAAAAGAAATTATGCGGTCTACCTTGAGTCCCTTAAAAGCAAACAAGGTATGGGTTTCCTAAGTTTGTTAGGAACTAGAAATGTGGCAGAATTATCTGATTCTTGGATATTAGATTTCAGAGCCACTAACCATGTTTGTAATTCTTTGCAGGGGTTCCAGCAAAGGAAAAGACTACTTAAAGGCCAGTTTCAAATCAAGATAACAAATGGATCCTATGTTTCGGTAGAATCAATGGAAGTTGTTATCTTAGATTTTTCTAGTGTTTATAGGTTATATTTAAAGGATGTTTACTACATCCCAATGATTGTAAGGAACATGATTTCTATTTTTTGTTTAATAAAGTCTGGTTATTCCTTATATTTTGAAAATGTTGTTTCAATATATGAGAATAAGGATTTTATTTGTAATGCAACAATTAAACAGGGATTGTTCTTTATAGAACCTATGAAAGGCTCACTAAATACCATAGAATTAATGCAACAATTAAATAGGGATTGTTCTTTATAGAACCTATGAAAGGCTCACTAAATACCATAGAATTAATAAAACCAAGACATTTCAATGACTCTAGCATTAATTTAAAATAACTGTGGCACTTAAGAATGGGTCATATCAATCAGAAAAGACTTGACAGGTTAGTAAAGGATAGGATCCTTATGGGCTTGGATGATGATCCATTACCCACCTGTGAATCTTGTATTGAAGGAAAAATGACCAAGGCCTCATTTCCTTCTAAAGGAAACGAATCTGAATCTATGTTGGACCTGGTACATACAGATGTGTGTGGGCCTATGAATGTACAAGCTAGAGGAGGTTATGAATACTTCATAACCTTTACAGATGATTACTCAAGACATGATTATTTGTATTTGATGCATAAAAAGAGTGAATTCTTTGAAAAGTTCATAGAATTCAAAATCGAAGATGAGAAGCAACTAGGCAAGCCATTAAAACAACTTCAATCAAATCGAGGTGGTGAGTACTTATCTGAAGAGTTCCAACAATTTCTAATTGACAATGGAATTGTTTCCAACTTGTCAGCTCCTCGAACACCTCAACAGAATGGTGTAGTTGAGAGGAGGAATAGGACTCTATTGGTAATGGTAAGATCAATGATGTCCTATGCTAGCCTTCTAGAATTGTTTTGTGGATATACCATACAAATGGCAACATATCTTCTCAACTTTGCTCCATCCAAATTGGTACCTAAAACACCTAGGGAGTTGTGGACTAGTCGAGTGCCTTCATTGTTGCACTGAGGACTTGGGGCTGCCCAGCTCATGTTCTAAGGCTTGAATCCACAAAGATGGAACCAAGGTCAGAAGTATGTTTATTTGTAGGATATCCTACGGGTACCCGAGGGTACTATTTTTACAATCCTCAGGATAGGAAGGTATTTATGTCGACAAATGCGACCTTCTTAAAGTAAGAATTTGTGAGAAATCACAAAGGAAGAAGTGAAGTAGTACTAAAGGAGTTAGCTATTGATCCAATTCAAGAGTTGATATGGATATAACAAAACAAGATGTCGAAATGATTCAAAAGTTGAATCAGAAGAGCAACCTGAACATCAAGTAGTACCTAGACATAGTGGGATGGTTATGAGGCAGTTAGATAGGTATCTAGATCTAGGAGAAGGCTTAATTGCCATCTCATACTAAGAAGAAACGGATCCCATTATGTATACATAGGCTAGTAATGATGTTGATGCAGAAAAATGGCTCAAGGCGATGGAATCGGAAATAGATTCCATGTACGCTAACGAAGTCTGGATCCTTGTAGATCTACCACTAGGTATAAAAGCCATAGGGTTTCAATGGATCTACAAAAGGAAAAGAGGATCAGATGGAAAGGTAGAGACCTTTAAAGCTAGATTGGTAGCTAAGGGCTAT
>JAOQMS010000009.1:14762749-14780331 GCA_027563885.1 Erythroxylum longipes
CTTTGACTTCCCCAGCCCTTCTCCTTCAGTTTTTTGAAACCCAAGCATTCCCCCTTTGTTTTTGCCCTAGATTCTGCTCTCTCTTCCATGTTGCCAATGATTCTTCTCCATGCACTTTTTTTTTTCTGGTGAGAAGTGTTCTTAATTTATTTTGTTATCTCTTGAAGACAAAAAGAGGAAATAAAGCTTTTCGAATGTTTTTAGTTTGTTATTAGTTTGTCGAATGTTTTTAGTTTGTTGTTTAATTGTTTGCATTAATTGGTGATAATAACGGTTGAATGGTTGAGATGTGGCCACCGATAACATGTTCAACAAACGTCCTAAATGGTTTATTTTGGGATTGATTATGTGTTTTTAACATATGAATGTTTCTATTATCTTAAAAATTACAATTTGTTTCATTTTATTTTTTTCATTTTAGAGAATAATGATTCCTTTTATTTGAATTCATGCTTGAAGATGGCGATACTTCAATTTTGATGGTTTTTTATTTATTTATAAGGATTCGTTTATGGTTTTATTTATTTTCTACTATTTTTTATTGTTCTTATACAAGGAGTCTAATACTTTTAAAATGTTATAAGTTATAAGAAAAATCAAGATTGTATCATTAAATTAAATCATATGTAAAAGAATTGATCATTTCATTATAAAGAATTAAGAACAAAGCTAAAAAAAATTTATGCACCATAAAGAAGAAAATTGTTTAATGATTTATGATGTTTAATAAAATACGAAGATAAACATACTAACAACTCTCAATTAAAAGTAAGTTTATATACTCAAGCACAAATATGTGGATTGTTAGTTAAGGTATGATCTTCCTTTGCATTTAATAAGGATAGAAGACATTCCTTTTAGCTTGAATCTCAATTAAAGTTCTTACTTTTAGCTTTTCAAATTATTCTCACTTAGAAGTTCTACCTATAAGGATAAAAGGAACATCATTTAATAGCTTGAAATGGACCATCCCTTTTGTTGTCATTTATAGTGCCTTCTTAAAACATCTTTCATTCCTCCTGAGTAGTATGATAGTTGTGATTTGCATTGTATTTTAGTGTTTAATTTGTTAAGCATTTAATGTTAATTTGAGTGTTTAATGTGTATTTAGGTGTTAATTGTGTAGTTTATGTGTTTATTGTTTTTATGGGTTAGTATGAGTGTTTGAGCTTAAATGTTATATTTTTTAAGTACCTTGATGGGTTTGTTAGTGTTTTAGGGTAAAGGCGAAGAATAGAGAAGTTTTGAAGAGTTTAGAGCCAAAAATATGGCCCATGATCGTGGCACAATAGGCCACGACTATGATAGAAAGAGGCGAGCTGAAAGGACCCTGGCCACGATCGTGCACTTTGGGCCACAATCGTGACAAAGAGCTACGTGTCAGGCCACAAACGTGATAGAAAGGTTTAGGCGTTGTCTTCCACGACCGTGACCTACGTCAAGCTGATACAAAAACTTAAGTTTTGGGTGATTTTTCAGACCGCTTCCACCCCGGACTAAACCTAGGGCTTCCAAGTTACAAAAGGAACATTACATGACAGAAAGAGCATTCTTTCGACAAAGCTTTTCACTTCAACAAATTTAGAACCCTAAAGAGCTATTGAGTGATTTGAGGAAGGAGACGAAGGAAGAGAGACACGAAGATAAAGCTTGACGCAAAGTACAAAACAGCTAGTTTCCCACAGTTGCTGCCTTCACGAATCCATTCTGACAGTATTTTTGATTTTTATTTCAATTTTATTGATGTATGAAATTGGGATAGTTATTGATATTAGTTTTGTTGAATGTTGATTTTTGTCTAAACTCACCTTCGGGATTTTGATTCTTGAGATTTATGAAATTTGATGATTCAATATCTATTCCTAATAATTTGGCAACAAACTGAGAGGCTGAGCCAAGTGAATATCATCAATTTGGGCTAACGAGAGTTAGCTAAATTGATAGATAAGGATTGAATCAAACCGGTGAAATTGTGTAACGAGAAATCGAGCATAGGTTTCCGGTAAGTTAATAGACAATTTCAGAACTAATTTAGGTTTTGGGTTAATTATGAATCAAGAGATCACAATTCCATAATTTAAATTGGGGATTATTAATTAGGGAATAAAGATTATAACTTGAGAGAGAGTAATCCAACCTAGGACTGTCTAAACCCGGTAACTCGATAATTGCATTATTGATTAGATTTTCATTAATTTTGGGTTAAATCTTTCTCTCAATTGGTAGTTCCTAGGTTGATTTTGGATTGGGCTGTGCGATTTGATATTTGTTATTATTTCTAAAATTTAATTCTTGTAATTGATTGTTTGATTGATTAATTTTTTGTATTTTTTGTTTATTTTAAAATGTTACACTTTAGCTTCGCCTTAGATTTTAGGATTAGATTACCCTTCCTCGTGGGATCGATTAGGTAATACGCGAACAACCCATGCGCTTGCGGTATTATTGAGGTTAAAATAGTAAAAATTAGCATACGTAAACCTGTGATCAAGTTTTTGGCATCATTGCTGGGGAAGGAAATAGTTTAGTTCTATAATTTAAGACGTTAGATTAGTTTTAATATTTGATTTCGTTTCTTTTGTTTCATTTTAGAATTCATGCTCTTGCATGAATACAAGAGTCACGAGAGGTTCAAGTCATGCAACGGAGACATTAGATTTAGACATCAGACGATTAGAATGAACCCTTAGGAAAGCTTGACAAGAAGAAGAAGAAGAAGAAAAAGGAAAATTATTAATGGCCGAGGAGTTTCAAAGAAACATGGATCAGGAAGCGAACCAAGGATGGTAACAAAAGAGTGATGGACTTTATAAGGCCAAGGTTCAACCCGTCAAATCAAGGAGTGGCTAGGCCGCCGGCTCAAACAACCTCATTCGAGATTAAGCTGGCCCTCCTCAATATGCTTCAATAGAACTTGCAATTTTATGGGTTAGCAAATGAGGATCCTAACACGCACATCGTGGATTTCCTCGAGATCTATGATACTTTTCAGTATCATCAGATGTTGAAGGATGTGGTTAGAATTAGGTTGTTTCCCTTTACACTTAAAAATAGAGTGAAGGCTTGGTATCATTCACTAAGACCAGCTAACATCACCACATAGGACCAGCTTATGCGGACTTTCTTGGACAAGTACTTCTCGTTGACGAAGACAACGAAGATTATAAAGGAAATCACTAATTTCTAACAAGGTGATGGGGAGTCAATCTATGAAGCATAGGAAAGATACAAGGATCTACAAAGGAAGTGCCCACACTATAACCTACCCAAGGAATTCCTTTTGTAGACCTTCTACAATAGAGTTAACCCACTAATAAGAGGCACAATCGATGCAGTGTCAGGAGGATCCTCGATGCAAAAGACTATGCATGAAGTGGAGAAGCTGATTGAGGAAATGGCAAGCAACAGTTCCTTGTGGAAAAATGAGTGAAGAAGGCAACCTACTACTTTTAGAGAGTAGAAGGGAATTGTTATGGTCGATTAGATGACAGAGATGCAAGCAAATATCGACAATTTGACGTGACAACTAAACAACATAAAGGCATCATCCTCAGCTCAGGTAAAGGCTGCACAATTAAAGCGTGAGCTTTGTGGAGAGATAGACCATGAAACCATG
Source organism: Erythroxylum longipes (assembly GCA_027563885.1). Lineage (NCBI taxonomy): Eukaryota > Viridiplantae > Streptophyta > Magnoliopsida > Malpighiales > Erythroxylaceae > Erythroxylum > Erythroxylum longipes. The sequence goes on from JAOQMS010000009.1 coordinate 14,766,366, forward strand.
GAGTGTTATTTAATAAAAGAAGACAATCAGAAGCAAGTGAACTACATGGGGGAACAATATGGCCGAGGAGGGGATAGTAACAATCCCTATTCCAACACCCCTATTCCAACACCTACAACCCCGGATGGAAGAATCACCCAAACTTCTCTTGGTCGAACAATACTGGTAAATAATTCAGGCCTCAGGGACAATCAAGCTTCCAGCAAGATAAAGCAAGCTCGATGGAATTGAAGTTGGATAAAATTTTGGATAAGATTGGAGGCATAGAAGAAGCACATAGAAGGCTCGAGGGCAAATTCAAGCAAGTTACAAATAACCATGCCTCATCCATACACAATCTAGAAGTCCAAGTAAGGCAATTAGCGGAGGTAATGTCTACTTGAAATGCTAGAACTTTTCCAAGCAACACCAAGTCCAATCCAAAGGAACATATCATGGTCATCAGTAAAACCTAGGATGAGGAACCTGAGAAGGCAAAGGGAGGAGAATATGAAGGAGAAAGTCAAGCAAATAAAGAAGACCTCCAAGTGAGCCTATGATCGAGTCACTTAAGGCAACTCAATATGTATTTCCATTCCCTATTGCACAGCAGCGGGAGCTATATGCAAAGAGGGAAGCAGAATAATTATAGGAGATTAAGCAAGATAAGATTGAGGAAGTGACGGAACAAGTACAGATGAAGCTCAAATTATAGGAATTCGTCAAAAAGAAGGTCAAGGAGCGACAATTGGAAGACGACCCTAACATCACAGAAAAGAAGGAGGACCCAGGTTGACTTTTTCATCCCCTGTAGCATCAATAGAATCATTATAGATAGGGCATTAGTGGATTTAGACGTGAGCATAAACATGATGCCCTACATCTTTAGTCTTAAATTAGGGTTAAGTGAGTTAGTACCCACCAAGTTTCTGGTAAATAAGGCCGATAGAACAATGCATAAATAGAAAGGAATATCAAAGAACCTAAACCTCGAGGAGAATGGGAGGATATAAAGGATCATGGGAATTCTTTTAGGAAAAAGCACTCACGAAGGAGAAGACAAGGAAAAGAGAATTGCAAGGAAGGTGGGGACTATAACATGGTAGCCAAACTTCAAACTTTGAGATTAATGACAGAGCTACCATTATTGCATCATTCATTTTGACCACCATGAGCATAAAGAAATGACGAGCTACTGACGTTAAAAGAAGTGCTGCATGGGAGGCAACCCTTATATATATATATATTTCACGAAGGAGAAGGCAAGGAAAAGAGAATTGCAAGGAAGGAGGGGACTATAACATGGTAGCCAAACTTCAAACTTTGAGATTAATAACGGAGCTACCATTATTGCATCATTCGTTTTGACTACCATGAGCATAAAGAAATGACGAGCTACTGACGTTAAAAGAAGCGCTGCAAGGCAGGGACTATAACATGGTAGCCAAACTTCAAATTTTAAGATTAATGACGGAGCTACCATTATTGCATCATTCGTTTTGACCACCATGAGCATAAAGAAATGACGAGCTACTGACGTTAAAAGAAGCGCTGCATTATTGCATCATTCGTTTTGACCACCATGAGCGTCATGCAGCGCTTCTTTTAACGTTAGTAGCTCGTCATTTCTTTACGCGATATATATATATTAGTTCCGTTGTTTAATTTTGTTAGAATGTTCGAAATTCTGTTGTTAGGATCAATGTTGTTTTTGAATAAAATCACAAAAGGAATCGGATTTTGGAATTATGTGGATTGTAACATCCCCTTCCCATAAGGGTTAGAACTGTATATTTCTTTAATTGAGAAATAACACTGGGGGATAAGAAAAATGCATTTCATGCTCATGTATAATGTTAGCATACACATGTGAATGTGAATTTTTGCACATTAAAATACTGTACATGCATTCATTGACATTTTCGGGTATAATTGATTTATATATGTGATATATGATTTTGTTGAGAATTATGGTTTACTTGTATTGAAAACTGATTTGGAGAGTGTACTTATGGATTTAGAATTTTTGAGGAATTTTATGAAAAATTTCTAAAATTGTTGGATATTTTTAGACTAGGAAAAATGCCACTTGGCAAGTAAATGGATAAATAGAAATAGAAATAAGAGTCAGATGATAATGAAGAATTTTTATGATGACTTTAGAATTTGTGAGAAAATATCATTTTTTTCAATTTGGAGAAAACTAAAGATAAATTTGGAGAGGATTGAATTAGTTAAAGCTTTAGAAATTGGACAAGTGTCCAAGTCTTAAGCCTACATTTTCTTTCAACATTGAAAGAAAAAGGCACTATTATGTCTTGTCTTAAAAATATCTTCTCGTGGCTTTCTTCCTGAAGCTTCTTCTTCTTCTTCTTCGGATTTTGATTTACTGAATCTTAACTAATTTGAACCTTGCTTTCATCTACCCTTCTACTCCTACTTGATATCTGTTTCTTTTTCCTTAAGAAAAGCCCAACCCAAACCACATTAGAGATGACGTATGTGGTTTCTTGAAGAATTAGGGCTTCTTGAGATTGTCGAACATTTGGGAATTTTATCAAGTAAGTATCTTGTTAATCCTTTAGAGTTGTTTGATTATGAAACAAAAATGGTGATTTGTTGGCATTTCATAGTCATAAGAAAGATAGACATTTTTCATGTTCTCCGTAAATATAGTATGAAAATGTGGACTGTTACTTTTTCAGTTTTGATGATCAATATGTTATAAGGCATGTGGAAATAATCTCTAAAGATGTTTTAGAGGTAGAATGATCTTAATAATGGTGTTAAGATGAGTGCAGAAAATTGTTAATGAATGATATATGCACTGTTCTGTTTTGAGTTATTGGTTGTATATAGATCATGAATTGGTTTGTGAATTATATTGAGTCGAAATAGAGTTAAGAATGAAGAGTATTGAAGTAGGAAATATGATCATGTACAAATTGTGTTAGGTGAATAATCTGGAAAATTCGACGATGAGTGTTCTGGAAAGTGTAGCAGTGAAATGTTCACTGATTGTGTTTCTGTGCTTATGAGGATTTAAAGTGTTAAGAGATAGCAGTAATTGATTTTGGAGTTTAAAGAGAAAGTGAAATATGTACGTGATGAGTGCAGAAATTCATAAGAGTGAAGGTTGATATATATATGCTCTGTTTTAATTTTTTTCAGAACCAACTTCTGCTTTTATCTCATCTCTCACAGGCGTGAGAGACAAGTCACACCGGTGACTTTTGTCTCATCTCCCACATTCGTGGGAGATGAAAGTCACACCCGTGACTCTTGTACACCATAACCAATACATTTTTAAATTCGTATGGTCAATAAAAAGAGTTTTTTAGTTCAAGGATAGGTTTAAGGTGATGGTAGGATCTGAGAAAAAATTAACTCAGTGAAAAGAATGATAGTTTATAAGCATAAAAAATTTAGAAAAATCGACATGCAAAGTACGTGCATGAGTTTTTGGTTTTGGATGTTTATGTTTATTTTTTAAGTTTTGATTTGTTTATGAGTTTGTTGAGCTTTATAGGAGTCAAAAATGGGTTGTTATATATTAGAGATGTTAGTTTTAATGAATGAAGAAGGAGAGAAGAAATGCAGTTCAAACGGAGAAGAAGATAAATAGTAGAGAGGCAGTCGCGACCACGATACATCATGATCATGACTCTACTATTTAAAGCTGGAAGTAGCGATCGCGACTCTGCTGATGGATTATCGCAATCGCAACCCGAGAGATGATATACAGGGTTGGACTTTTGTTGAACATGCTTTAGTATTTTGATGATTTATTGATCTATTGTTATCCAAATGGAATGATTCTTCCTTTTGAGTAAACTAGAGACATAGGAATATAATTTGTATGAAGCAATCAAATTTTAATTTTGTCTCTAAGAATTTCAACTTCTGGATTGAAGTTTAGAAAAAGATACTGTTATAGTTTGGAGAATAGTTCAATTTATTTGGAGTATAACTTTTAGGTTACTGAACTAAATTGAATGATCTTGGTGTCATTAGAAACTTAAGACAATGTGGAACATTTTATTAAAAAAAAGCATTGCCAAATTACTTCATTTGATTTGTCAAAATGATCTTGAAAAAAATAGACTAGAAGGTCTGGAATTTTGGAGAATTTATAAGAAAGAATGGGAGTTTGGATATTGTAAGATCATATAATGTTAGAATAACAACAGTGAACAAATTGTTAGTAGTAAAGTACCAAATACATGTGTATAATGGAGATGAAGGAGTTCACATGATTGTAGTTGTGATTCAAAGGAAATGAGTAACGGGTATTAAGTCAAAGTGAATGAGAATTGGATTTGATGAGAGTAATTATTGTTAAAAAAATGAAATGACGAGTAATTGAGTTATAAAATGAGAATGTGGATAAAATGTGAAATTTTATAATATACCCGAGATTGTCATAAACATGCATTGTACATATTCCATACACACAATTGTGTATAAAGCAATACTTATAATTGTGCAATTATTAATGTGTGTGCAATGTGTGTATTGCTTAATTCTAATGTGAAGGATAAGCGTCTGCATTCAAATGCTTCTAGATTATTGAAACTAATGCTAATCTGGAGCGTACTATGAGTCAACCTAGATGGTCTTATTTCATTGTTTGTTCTGATTTTAATTTCTACATTGAATGACTACAGTTATGATTATTCTGTAATGTGAGTATAATTGATATGAATGTGATTTGCCTATGTTAATGCCGGACAATGAAGGTCTGAGACTAGACGCATGAATGTGATATTGAAGTGCTCCTTGTATGTGAATTTGATGAATTATGTGAGATCTAACTTGATCGTTAAATGTCAGACCTAGTTCCGAAGAAACAAGTGAATATGCATATAATGAAAAAGAAAGTTTTTCTCAACATTTATGTTAAATTCCAGACCACGGTCTGATGACGAATATAAAATTGAATGTGAATCCAAAAGCATGTGATAGACTGAAATTATGTGAATGTGATGCATTCCATTATATGAATGCATGAAACATAAAGGAAGTTTTGACCGGAGTAGCCACCGCAAAAGAGCTTAAAGCTCATAATGTGAAAAAAAAAGCTTAAAGCTCAGATTGTGAAAAAGAACTTAAAGCTCAGAAAGTGATTAGAGCCTCTGGCCTGGTTGTGAATGTACCTGGTATCCACCAAGGGATATAAGACATAATTTGACACCACTCGGTATCCACTAAGGGATATGAGCTAGTAAAAAGGCACTCGGTCACAACGAAAATAATAAATGAAAGTAAGTCTCATGTGCATTGCATTATAAGTAATATGTGTACTTTAAATGATTGAAAAGATTGATTTGACTGCTCTGAATGTGATGCTATATGTTAAATGAAGTGATGTGCATTATGTGCTTATAAGTGATAATATCTGTTATGTGATCGAGTGAGCCATCGAGGATGGTCACTCATTGAGTTCGCAAAAACTCATCCAAAATTTTGCAATATTTTTCAGGCTCCGAAGAATTACCCCATTAGACTAACGAGAGTATAGCCACCGCATTCAAGTAAGAAATAGAGATTGGGATCAGTTCGCGTCTGCATAAGCATTGTCATTATTTTTTTGTATGAAAGAATGTATTCTGCAATTTTTGTATCATGTGTATTTAAATATGTTTCTTTATGTAATAACTTTCCAAATGGGAAATGTTGTGTAAATGATCTTGTAACACTATGATGAAAAGTGGTTTAAAATAAATTGGGTTTGATTTGATTATTAATTTTTTCATATGCGTTTTTTAAAAAAAAATATACTAAGTTTTGAGTGTTTGACTGTTCTAGCATGCCGCCCTTGCGGGGTACATACTCAAACATCACTCAAGATGTTGGGTACATGTCTAGCAAGAGTGGGGTGCTACATGGATGACGTTCAAATATGAAATGAGGCGCAATAAAAGGACCACAAAGGATTAGGAAGTGAAAATTGAAACAAAATAGTGAAAAAAATAAAGAAGGAAATTGGTGTTAGTGGATAGTCGTCGGCCACGATCGTGGTGTGCAATTAGGTGTCCTTTTGGGGGCATGATCGTGGCCTGCAATAATGTAAAAAGGGGGAGGACGCATTTCTTAAAAGGAACTATTACCATTTTACCCTTTTTATAGCCTATACATACCGTTGTAACTTCACTTTTACTTTTACTTTCATTTTCATTTTTTCTCTCTAGAATTTAAGTATCCATACACTCTTACATCTCTCTAGAATCTATCAACCTCCAATTTCTTCCAAATTTCTACCCAATTATGCCACGCATTAAGCAATCAGCCCGACGAGATCCATATGGATCTGAGTAGCAGACTATGGCGCAAACTTCTCGATCTATATAGAAGAGGAAGGTACTCATTTTCAATCCCATCGTGCTAGACAAATTGTAGTTCCTAAGTACTTTAATTTTGACACCTTTGATAGGGTAGAATTGCGTGAGAGATTAGAAAACCTAGCTGAGAGGATCCAGTGGGCTCAGTTCATACGATTTCAATTTCCTATTTATGAGGAGCTAACGCTGGAATTTTTCACTTCCCTGACCTACAACCCTAAGAATTCAAAAGAATTGTGATTTAGATTAGGAAGACAAGCATATGAATTAAATGTCAAAATTATGTGTGAGATATGTGGATTCCCTGAATCCTCCATCATCGACTATCATGAAGACTTTCGTTCTTCCCAATACTGGAATGAGCTTACTGAAATTGAGTAGTTTCATGCAAAGAATGCTCACAACATCATTATCCGATCCCATGAACACTTGTTGTTGCACAAATTTATGCGTCAACTGGTTTTTCAATAAAACCGAAACCAATAAGTGTTCTACTAAGGAAATTTTTATGTTGTGGTGCATGGACCATAGTATTCCAGTCTACACATCCACACATGTGCTTAATGCCATTGTTCCGACTCCGCGCAAGAGGAGAAAAAATCTAGGAATGGGGTATATAGTGTCAGCCATTGCATAATGTTTTAGTGTGGAACGGAGGGGGTTAACTGTTCACCTCCCGAAATTCCTGAACCGTATCACTTATGGCGGGCTGAAATCCTTAAGTCCCATAATATGGAACTTAGGGACATCAGACAAAAGACACATGTCCAAATTAGGGCAAGTGAGGCAAGTTCGAGTGTAGTTCCACCTTAGAAGAAAGAAAAGTCCAGTGACAAATCTTAAGAAGAGGAAGAAGAACACGACTGGAAGGAAGTTCTAGATGCGATCTCCACGACCAACAAGAAATTTGCAAAGAACACCAGAATGATGAAGGAAATGGCTCAGACACAAAGATGTTAGAGCCAGGATATTCGTCAGATCCATATATATTTTGAGGCCCAGGGCATTCAATTGCCACCTCTGACACCATCACCACCTCCACCTCTACCTCCATAGTATTTATGTCTAACCTAATTTTTTCTTTCCATTTAGTTATTTTTCTTTTTCAAATTAGCCTTTAGTTCTAATTGTTATGTTTATTGTTCTATTTACTTTAAATTTCGTTTTTTTGTCTTTTATATGTTGTGTGCTCTCTTCTCACACTGAGGACAACGTGTTGTTCAAGTATGGGAAGGGATTATGCGTTTTTACTTTTTGAATGTGATTTTTGCATATCGTATGATAGTTATTAAGTTGCATGTTGTGAATTGTTTGAATGTGTCAATGGCTTAGATGGAGTGAAATTTATTTAATTTTGAATATAGTTTAGTAGGTTGTAAATGATCATTAGCTCACAAAATTAGTGAATTAGGAGACTTTTGACAAATATACAACTTAATTAAGATTTAGTCTAAATTTAGCACCCTATAGGTTGTCACATTCATTCATCATTTGAGGTTTTTTTACTTAAGTAGCTTAACTAGTATTTTTTGTGGAGATGAGTAGCTTAAACAACAAGGTGGGCAATTAAAAAAGTACTTTTTGTTAAATAAATCACTATTCCACTAGCCTCCTGGTTATGAATAGAGCTAGTAGCCAGTTTAAAACGTGATATAGCTAAGTAGCCGGATCGACACACATCACAAATGTGCACCTTCGCGTCAAAAGGCTATAATGACATTTCAGCCAAGCTATTTAATAAAAAGATGACTTAGTTGAGTAACCAGATCGACATTCATTACCAATGTTTGCCTCCGCGTAAAAAGACTAAGTCTATGTTCACTAAAATAAAAAATAAAAAATAATGTGTGTTATTGTTTAATAAAAACCTACCGAACTTGTAGTAAGCTTGAACAAAGAATTATTAATGTGTGTGTACAATTTAAAAGGGTAAATAGATTAACACTTAGATTTAGATTAAATTGGATATTTAGTTCAAAGCCCCTAGACGTAGATTTTGTTTGTTAATGATTAGATATAACTTGTAGGATTGTGTTTAAGATTAAATTTACTTCATGAAGTCAAAGCCATTGCCTCATTATTGCATTGTGTGTTGTGAGTTTGTTGTTTTGTTTGCTTAAGGACAAGCAAATGTTTAAGTGTACGGATTTTGATATTTATGATTTGCATTGTGTTTTAGTGTTTAATTTGTTAAGTATTTAATGTTAATTTAAGTTTTTTGTATGTATTTAGGTGTTAATTGTGTAGTTCATGTGTTTAATTGTTTTTATGGGTAGTATGAGTCTTTGAGCTTAAATGTTATATTTTTGACAGAAAGAGCAATATTTTGATAGAACTTTTCACCTCAGCAAATTCAGAACCCTAGAGAGATATTGAGTGATTTGAGGAAAGAGACGAAGGAAGAGAGACACGGACACGAAGCTTGGGATTTGAGGAAAGAGACAAAGGAAGAGAGACACGGAGACGAAGCTTGACGTGAAGCATGATAGTTGTTATTTGCATTGCGTTTTAGGGTTTAATTTGTTATATAATTAGTATAAATTTGAGTGTTAAGTGTGTATTTAGGTTTTAATTGTGTTAGTTTATGTGTTTAAGTGTTTTTATGGGTTAGTATGAGTCTTTGAGCTTAATTGTTATATTTTTTAGGTACTTTGATGTGTTTGTTAGTGTTTCAGGGTAAACGGCAAAGAATAGAGAAGTTACGAAGAGTTTCGGGCCAAAACATAGCCCACGTGACAGAGAGCTTGGATCCAGGCCACAATCGTCCATTTTGGGCACGGTCGTGACAAAGAGCTTGGATCCAAGCCATGATCGTGCACTTTAGACCACGATCGTGATAGAAAGGTTTAGGCGCCAGCCACGATCATGGTAGGCAGGGCCACGATAGTGCCCTGCGTCGAGCTGAAGCAAAAACTTGAGTTTCACAACTTTTTTGGGACCATTTCAGCCCCAAATTAAACCTAGGGCATCCAAAGTATAAATACATCATAAAGAGACAAAAACAGCAGCTTTGGAGAGTCTGAAAAGGAGAGCCTTCATGTCAGCCAATTCTGGAAAAACCTAGAGAGAAATCCAAAGATTGAGGAAGGAGACAAAGGTAGAGAAACACAGAGAAGAAGTTCGACACGATGTACTCCCGAAGCAGGTGGTTTCCTGGGGTTGTTGCCTCCGTAATTTTATTCCCAACATATTTTTCAGTTATTTAAATTTTATTAATGTATAGAATTGAAATAGGTGTTGAGAATAGGTTGTGTTGAATGTTTAGTTTTTGTTTATACTCACCTTTGGGATTTTGATTTTTGAGATTATTAAAGTTTGATTGATTGTGTTTTTTTCATTGATTTAATTGTGATTTAATTCTACTCTTAATAACTTGGCAGTAGACTGAGAAGGTGAGCCGACTCAAAATAATCAAATTGGCCTAACGAGATTTAGGTGATTTGATAGGTAAAGAATTGAATCAAACTGGTAAAATCATGTGATGAGATATCTAGCATAGGTTTCCGGTAGGTTATTAGAAAATTTAGAAATAATTTAGGTTTTGGGTCAATTGTGAATCAAGAGATCATAATTCCATAATTTAAATTAGGGATTATCAATTAAGGTTAAGAATTATAACTCGAGAGAGTAATTCACCCTAGGACCATCTAGACCCATTAATTTGATAATTGCACAACTAATTGGGTTTTCATTAATTTCAAATTAAAACCCCCTTTCTCTCACTTGATAGTTTCTAGGTTGGTTTTGGGATTGGTTTGTGTGACTTGTTATCTTGTTTAGATTTTTACAATTCAATTCTTGAAATTAATTATTTGATTGGTTTATTTTCTGCATTAGTTATTTATTTTGAATTATTGTAGTTTAGTATGACCTTAGATTTTAGGACTAGCTTAGCCCTCCTCGTGAGATCGATACCTTAGGTACTACGCGAATGACCCGTGCGCTTTCGAAATTTACCAAGGTTAAGAAATGTAAAATTTAGCATGTGTAACCTTGTAAACAAGTTTTTGGCACCATTGTTAGGGAGGCAATTATTTTTATAGTTTACAGCATTATAGTAGTTTTTAATTTTTGTTTTTGTTTCTTTCGTTCATTTTAAGAAGCGTGCTCTTGCATGAATACAAGAGTCACGAGAGGTTCAAGTCGTGCAGTGGAGCCAATAGATTTAGATATCACACGATTAGAATAAACCTTAGGAAAGCTCGGCGAGAGGGAAGACGAAGAGTTAGGAAAATCACAAATGGGCCAGGAATTTCAGAGAAATATTGATCAAGAATCTAGTCAAGGATGGAAGCAAAGGACCCTTATGGACTTTATGAGGCCAGGGTTCAACCCATCAAACCAAGGAGTGGCTAAGCCACCTGTTCAAGCGGCCTCATTTGAGATTAAGCCAGCCCTCCTGAACATGCTTCAACAGAATGTCCAATTTTATGAATTGGCGAATGAGGATCTAGAAGGGGGGTTGAAAACGATCTAGAAGGGGGGTTGAATAGATTTTTTAAATTTTTCGCGAAGTGCTACAAAACAGAGAATTAAAACACACAAGGCAAACAAAAACAAATTGAAATATAAAAGAGTAGAGAAGAGAGGAAAATGCAATATTTATAGAGGTTCGGTACAAAGACCTACATCCTCTACCTAAGCTCCCACTTAGGATTTTGTCAAAGCTCTTTACTGCAAACTTTTTAGTTTAGTGTGAACTCTTACAATCAACTTGACTTCCAGCTTAAGCTACACCTTACAAATGATTTGTTTTCTCGGCACAAATCCTACCTCCCAAGTGATTCTTCTCTAATCACTCAACTCACGATAATCACAAGAATGGTAATGAAGTGATAAAGCTAAGAATAGATGACAAGAATCAGAGTATGCTATGTAAGCAATATGAGGATAATGAGAGAATAATTTTTGCACTATAGAACGTATTCTTCCTTTTTGAGCTTCTGAGTTAATTCCTCTGAAGTGAAGACCTTTATTTACAGACTTCAAGACGTTCCTGGACGCTCCTAGCCATTGTAGAATTCTCCTAGCCATTGTAGAAAGATTTGATCTCATTTGAATTCGTTTGACAAATTCAAAGTCTATTCAGCTGTAACTGATAGTTGACTAGTCGGTATGTAATAGTCGACTAATACATCATAGTCAACTTGTCTTCCAATTGATAGTCGACTAGCACAACCTTTTTATATGAATCTTCAGCTCCGTACTTCGAATAGTCGACTTATAAAATGATAGTCGACTTATCAAGTTCTCCAACTAATAGATCCAATTGATTCTCCAATCTTTGACCGTATCAAAATCTTCATACAAAATCTTCATATGAAATCCACTTTTTTATTTCTCTGATCCTCATTAGTCGACTAGTGCAATTTTGATCCTCATCAGTCGACTAGTGTAATTTTTCAAAACATTTACTTTTTATCTTTGACTAATGTAATTTTTCATCAGCATGATAATCGACTTGTGCAAGCTTCAGTCAACTGGTGTTACATTTGTTCTTAACTTCCTTTTAATCCAATTAACCTGATCAAAACATATAAGAATTAAATTTGTCAACCTCCATTGGTCCAACAATCTCCCCCTTTTTGATAATGACAAAACATTGGGAAATTGTTTAAGAAATTGAAAACAAAGAAAAACTTGATCAAGGTTTTTATGCCTTATCTTTTTAGTTAGTTTGTCTCCCCCTCAATCAATGAATCAACATTCAACAATTTTATACCTCACATTTTAACATTCAAAATTTTATTTATACCCTTTTTGTCAAATTTCTCCCCCTTTTTGTAATAATAAAAAATATATAGAACACATAACATTCACAAATATAGTCAAAGCAAACAAACATTGTTTTAAAAAAATATCCAAAACAAACAGTAAATGATAAAATATGAATGAATAATAATGAGATGTTGGTCTAAATGAAATGCAATGGCCATTAAAGTGGAGAAGCATTGTCGTGTCTACACCCAAGTTTATCAAATATTTTCTTGATGTTTTTCTCCAAGCGAATTAGAATCCCTTGTTGAAGATCCAATCAAACATTCACTTCTTCAATTTGATCTCTAATTTCTTGAATTTCTTCTTGGGATACTTCACTTCGCCTTATATTACTTGGTCTTGCACTACTTAGCCTTTCACTTGCTCTTTTTGACCTTTGTCTTTTAGGCACTTGTTGATCAATTTCCAATGTTAAACCAAGCTTTTCCACATGATAAGCATACACCCAACCCTTCTCTTTAGTTTTCACCAACTTCATACTCCTTATATTATAGGGTGTAAACCTCCAACTTGTTGGATATGGGTAGTTTTCATAGGAACTCAAATTACACCTTTGCAACTTTGAGATATAAATAATCAAAGCTCCATAAAGCATACCTTTATGCTTGGTAGTTTTTCCTCTAATCTCTCCTCTCAACAAGTTTGCCTTCCTCCTCATCATTTGAATGATCAAATTTGAAAATTTAATTTTCCTACCTTCTTCCAAATTCCATATAATTTTCTTATCCAATGAGGTAATGTGATTATTGCTTACCTTCTTAGGATAAATAACTCTATTTATGGCATAATGCAACAACTGATAATTCAAGGGCAAATTCATGGCTTCATATTGGGATGAATGCTCAATGCAAATTCTTCCTAGCAATTCATCTCCTTTCATTTCATTATAACCATAATTCTCTTCGACTTCCTCATCCGTATCTCCATCCTCATGTCTCAATACATTTGAATCAAGTAATGATGCTCTAGGCCTAATTCCTTCTTTAGGCAACTTAAACCAAATGCTCAAATTTTCTTCATAAATATAAATGTCTTTCCCTTGAATACTAGACTTCAAATGGACACCACTATCAACATTGCTTCTAGTCACAACTAGATTAGCATAAAATTCTCTAACTAAATCCTCATAAATATCATCCTTAAAACCCAAAAAGTCCTTCAATCCTAAAATCTTTATTTCATTAAACAAATCCTTGAATTCACTATGTTCAAGCTCAACCCAATCAAATCTCATGGAAGTAATCAAAACCTCTATTTTAATACCTTGTAATAAAGATGTTGAGCCTCCATTAAAGTGAATCTAGGTTCAAGAACCTCATTCTCTCTTTCAACTCCACCTTTTGAAGAAGACCCTCTAACTCAGGTTTGGTGAGTTTTGGTGACGGTTTCTGGTTGCTTTCCCTTGCCACTTGCTTTCTTTGGTGCCATTTGGAAGGATTTGTGAGTTAGTGGAGGAAGATGTGTGGATTGGCATTTTTTAGGGTTTTTGATGAAGATGAAGAGAGTTTCACCAAAGGAAATAATGTTTTGAGGATTTGAGGATGGGGTTTAGTGTTTTGGATGAAGAATGATGATGGATAGGTGTTGATTTGAAGAATTTTGAAGAGGATAGTCGACTTAAATGAGAGAATTTAGAGTTTGACAGTGTTGTGTTTTCGGAGATTTGTGAAAAATTGGGTGTTTTTTATGCAGGGGATGACCGATAGTCGACTGGTTTGGTGTAAAATAAAAGCAGTAGCCTTGAGTTAAATTTTGGTCTGTGGGTTAGTCAACTAGAAGGGGTATTAGTCAACTTAAATAAATACAGATTTTGGAACCATCAGGTATTAGAATTTTAGTCGACTGGAATGAAATGAATAGTCGACTAT
>JAOQMS010000009.1:14800890-14834740 GCA_027563885.1 Erythroxylum longipes
GCCAAACAATATGTAGATCACAAATAACTTATGTCTAATGTTCATTTATCTTATGTCATATAAGTGTCTCACAAATAGTTGTTCTAGTCGTATATGTAACAGGATGTTATAGATGATCCTCTAGCCTCCTGGAATGCTCCTTAGTCGGATCAATTACGAACGTCTTACTTCCAGCGACAGTGTGGGAGTTTGGAACTACTGAGAACCTGAGGCTAATGGGAACCTAATGTTGACTGGGGAAGCAATGATTAATCAGCAACTAACTAATCAATATGTGAAGACTCCTTATGCGCAGAAGTGTACAGGCTACGTAAGAACCTAAGGAACCTTAAGGTTCCAGATTTACCTCTTCTAGACTTCTGGGGTGAGGTCTTAAGAGCTTAGGATTAATCCAGCGAAGCTGAGATACCTAATATATATCCCAAAAAAAAACATATAGGATTACCAAGCATGTGAGACTCACCATGAATGCATGTGAGACCCACCATGAATTTTCTTCCTCATCTAAACCAGCTCTTCCAGTTAGGGGCACAGTGGAGTTGTTCTTGAATTGCTATGCCACACTGTGCCCTTAAGATCAATGGCTAGGATCTTAAGGGCACAACAGGGCACAGCAATTTGAGCGCAGCAGATCTACTACCTCCGGTTAGGTTGAATTTTGGATGTAGGAAACTTGAGATTTAATAGGTATATTTTATAAATTTTTGGATTTTTAATCAATTTTTTTTCAATTATGTTTCATAAATTTTTGAATTTTTAATCAATTTTTTGTTTTCAATTCTCAAACATTATAATTAATAAATTATTTTTTAATTTTTTAATTTTTTTAATTAATTAGATTTTTTAAAATTTATATTCTTTATTTATCTCTTTATGTTAAAAATATATTAATTCCTAAAAATACTAAATTTACTTAATCTAACTAATAAATTATATTTATTAAAATTTGTGTTCCTTATTTATTTCCTTATATTTTAATTGAATTTTTTAAATTATTATTATTAAAAACTAATTATTATTTTATCATAAATTTGTTTATTACATTGAATTAGTATATATAAGTATATTTTCTTGTGTTAAAAATAATATTTAAACTATGAAAAAATATATTTAAAAGATATTTAAAAAGTTTATAATAAAATTAGAATCTTTTCTATTAACTTTCTTTAAACATATATCATTAAAATAAACATGCTTCAACTTTAATGTCTTTAAATAAATGACAATATAAAATATTGTTTTTATTTTTAGTTAAAAAATTGTTAAATTTAATCTTAATTTAAATTATTAAATTTATTATTAATTTAATACATTAATATAAATTACTTATAAATATATTATTAATAATCTTCTTCTTCATTCTCTCACACGTCAATTGAACTTACTTGTTTGGCAATAAAAATCCTTTGGCTCGACAAATATCTTTTTCTAATGTTACAACCTGCTTATACCTCATTAAATTTTATAATATTTTAAACATTAATTTAAAATGTATATATTCATCTAATCCTTATATATATATACAATGTCAGACAACTCAAAGGAAGCTCTTATTTTTGCAAGTAAATCGATTTGAATGGTGAAAGAATGGCAGCTTCAGCCATACAACAACCTGCAGTCTTGACAACAAGACATAGAGATGGTCTAACATATACATGGTCCACAATTTGTTGTAATCGAAGAACACAAAATTCTGGACCCGAACAATAATTTCAACTATCTGCTGCTCTGAAGATGGTAAGCAATGAGAGGAAGAGATTAATGATGTCCAGATACAGAGAGACAGCAGCCCAAATGTATTCGTCGTAAGAGTAGCGCTTGATTAAGTTGTCAGTGTCGTACACAATATACCCACAGAATATAATAGAAGCCAAGCCCCCGTATATCATGATAGAGATCTTACCCAGTGGAAATAGTACCTGCAACGGCGATTAATGACCACATAAAACAAGGATTATATATTAATCAGATCAAACCCGCATATCAGGCAAATCTAGTGAAGTCTTCAGTGGTCAAACGCTTACCTGAATCAATGCAAACACCATAAGAACAAGGATGGCACCAAACAAGAAGGGCCCAAGGAAGTTGAAGTCATAGCCTTTCCTAGCCGCCCAAAATGTGTAGAGTGTAAGGCTCACAACCACCACAGTGGTCAGAATCACAGATTCCAGAATTACCTTCCCTGTTGCCAAAATAACTCAAGTTATGCAAACCAAGCTATTGATAACAATTTGCAAGTATCCTTTCAGCTCTTGTTTGTGAATTAATGTAACGAATAACGGCAAAGGTTATTATGCACTACTATCAAATGTGATATTGAAGGCAAAATCCATTTGCTATGCTAAATGCTAGATGTGGGAAAGAGACAACCATGCCTCGTTAAAATACGCAATTCACATCAAACTTTAAAACAACACGATAGTAATTTCACATGGAATTCGTGTCTCGGGGAGATTGTACTACAAAACCAAGGATTGAAAACTTCCCTAGATAACTTGAAAACTTCCCTTAGCTTGAATTACATCTAGATGCAGAAAGAGACAAACATCTGCAAGCAAAACCCCCAATTTTTTAAAACAAGGCTCTATAGGCTCTAGCTAGGTCCCTTGCACTTCGGAATCAAAGTCACATTAGAAAGTTTTTGTTTCTGAAACTCATAAACACCTAGTCTTCCACTTTCCCCAATCGCTTAGGAAATCAAGAACCACACATCTAGGAAAGAGCATCATCCCAGCCTTTCGAATTAAGGTAGAAGCACGACCTTAAACTAAAGTCTTTTCAATCATCCTAGCACTTAATTCACACTGTCCTCCCAATTCTCACCACAAAAATCTCGCATTGCATGGTGGAGCTGGATAGCCCCCAGTTATAACCAGTAATAGCAGGTTTTAAGCAAGACACAAGCTTTTTATTTTCATTTCTTGTGTATTTCTTCAGATCAAGCACTATCTCCATATCCCTTTACTGGATGGTTCCTGTAAATCACGTAACCACAGGAGCCTAATGCACAAATTTTGACTTTACCTAAGACTAGAAAATGGATAACTGAGTCCAACCAACTAGGAGAGAATCAACATGTCCTTTTAAAAAGCAATCATCCGTCCTGATCACCGCACCTCTCTCCATTTCTTTGCCCTCTCCAAGTCTTGTTCCCCCTTCTTCCTACCATAGCTGTTTAGAGAACTATAGCAATCAATTATTATTCTTTTTTCTGATGAAGATGTATAGCTCCATGAGTCTCTTTGTCTATATAGATAGTTCCCAGAAGTATACGCGTATGATCAAGATTACAGATAGCACACTCTGACAATTGTGCCAAAACTACAAAATACTTTTACATCATTTTAATTCCTAATTCCCACAATCAAATTAATCATAATTTTCCATATGAAGTTTTTGTTGATTAACAAAAAACTAGCAAATCTATGTCAACCATAACGCATAGATCTCATAAAACACCAAAACCCATAAACGGAAAGAATGCGCAATAAAACAAAAACTGGCCTTACCCTCAGTAAACGCACAAGTTAATCCAACTGCGAAAGCGAGAGAGATGGTGAAAATCCCAAGCAGGAGATAATTTACCGGGTGCTTCTGGTGGTAGTAATACAACGGACACAAAGCTGCACAGAATAACCCACAAAAAACTCATATCACTTCTACACCAAACAAGAAAAAATAATGAAGAAAGTAGTAAATAAGAACAAAACAATACCTAGGAAGGGCACGAAAATTAGGACTATGTACAGAGCCAAGCCAGCGCCAGTGGTGACGAAGAAGACCGCAATAGGACGGACGAAAACGACGACAGAGGCCACAGCGATCGTGAGCAGCAATTGGACGGTTATGATTGAGTATATTTTCCTAATGAAAGCCCACCGGAGCTCCGGACTCTCAAGCATCATGGGGTACAGGGGCCTTGCCCCTTCCTCCAAGTCGTCTTTCGGGTACGCCTGGGCCCACATCTTTAAGAGAAACAAACAAGAACGAAGACGAAGAAACGTTTGAGTGTTTGGATGGGGAGACACAGAAAACGCAGCTGGAAAGTAAAAGAAAGGAAAATAGTTAGATCAACAGTCGCGAATGGAATATACTACTACTGTCCTGAGAGGAAGCAGTTTTATACTTAAAAGCGAAGAAACTTCAAGATATATCGCGGCTGTGGGATTTGGCACGTGGGAGGTAAATGGTGTTACACGTGGAGATCTATAATAGTCTAGATTTCTCGTGACCTTTTTGACCCCGAGCCGTAACTCTTGAGTCCCCACTCCCCAGGAAGGTAACGGAAACTTATGAATTAACCGTGTATAAGATCATCGGTAATCATGGAGTTGGACAACCTAATCTCAAGGTTCAGTTGCCATTTCTATTTTCGAAAGAGGGATTTATAAAAAGAACTGCTTAGGGTTTGAACGCAAGTTTGAGGGAAAGGTATTGTAGACATATTGTAAGTGCTCAAGGAAGGAACATTAGTTGTTAAGGAGCTGAAGGCAAGCATCTACTTTTTAGGATGTGTTATGTTATAACTTCATGAGCAGTTTTGTTATATAGTCCTGAAGTGGAGGAGTGAGTAAAGTTCAGAAATGAACAGACCACTTTCATAACCTCATTCGATACGTTCCCCAACAAAAGGAAAAATAGCTCTCCGTCTCTTTTCTCTTTTTCTGCAGAAGTGACACTAATATTTATGTAAAGCTGAAGTCTTTGGACTATTCCCTTCTCTTCATGTTCACTAAAGTGGCCATCTTTTCCTTTTTTAATCCATTATCAATTATATGGTGGACCATTTTTCTTCCATTAACAAATATTTCTCTCTCTCAAACTTTTCCCTTATATAGTAATAACCTTCATGTAATTGTAAATGCACCCAAAACTCTTGGATCTTGGGAGGAGTGATCAATGGATCCCCAAATGGAGGCCATCAGGAAAATTTTGTTTCAACTGGTCATGAAGGGTGAATGGGAAAAAGTGGTGGAAGTATACAGGGAGGATACCAACAGTTACGATGCTCAAATCACCAAGTCAAAGGACACGGTTCTACACATTGCAGTCTTTGACGGGCAAGAGGAGAAAGTGAAGGAACTTGTAGATATAATGGTGACGCAGTCTAAGGATGATGCAATGCGTGCACTTGCAACCCAAAACGAGCAAGGTGACACCCCTCTCCATATAGCCGCTTCACTCGGAAGTGCCAAAATGTGCGAATGCATAGCTAAAGCAAATTCGTCCTTGTTGACCACCCCTAACCATGACTCTGACACGCCACTCTACTTGGCCGTCCGCCATGGTAAAGAAGAGGCTTTCCATTGCCTCTATGATAGTCTTCCTCCAGATCAACGCCGCGCAATCTTCAGGGGAAATGGAGGTGACACCATTCTCCACGCTGCCATTGCCGGAGAATACTTCAGTGAGCGCTCCTTTCATCAGTACCGATGCATTCATATGTATATCAGAAAAAATATAGTTAACCTATTGTTTTTACACGTCTAGATTTGGCATTTCAAATCATATATTTGTATGACGAACACTCGAAGGGGCAAGCCCACCACACACTTGTGAACAGTTACAACGAGCGAGGAATAACCCCGCTGCACCTATTGGCCAGCAAACCTAACGCCTTTAGAAGTGGTAGCCACCTCAGAGGTTACTCCCGTCTAGTATACTACTGTAAGTTTACGCTTGTCACTATTCTTAAGTTCAATCTTTATACCTGGGAAGAATAATCACGACATCTTGTTTTTATAAGCTTATCTGGTTTTTGAAAGGTACTTTTGTTGATGACCTAATGGTGGAGAAACCACCTAAAGAACATAAATATTCCGGGGAGGCATCCAGGGAAACTGATGATTCCCATTCCGGGCAGGCATCCAAGGAAACTGATGATTCCGACTACCCAGAGCATTGCAAAACTCTTATTTACTTTCTTTCGTTGGTGAAGACGATGATTAAAATAGGTAAGGATCAAATTGAAAGAAAGGATTAGTAAATATGTATTAAAGAAAGAGTGACTAAAGATTGTTCTTTCACCAAAATTGCTGCTTTTGTGTTCTCAGTGATAACATGTCATCCTGATGGAAACACGCAGAATCCCCAAGGTCAGTTATTTGGAATGATAGAGCTCAGGGGATTTAATACCATACCGGTGATGATGTTTGTATAATGTATTTGCGTACGAGTAATTTTTAAAATTATAAATTATGGTTTTAACAATTTATTCATTTAACGACGAAGACAAACCCCGTGGAGTATGATTTATGTAGATATTATGATTATTTAATGACTATATTGGCTTATTTTCAATGAACAATAAAACAGCTCGTGGACGACTTCAAATTTTGCCTTCCAATTATGATACCTGCTTCCAGTTGGTCAAGTTTGCATCCAAAGCAATATTAGTCTTTCTTGGATTAGGTATGTGTTTCCAAGTTCCAGGAATCAATCATGTCCTGAAATTTTTTTCCCACTATTTTTCTCTGCACTAACTTGAGCTAATATGTGCCTTGAATAATGGCAAACGGGATTAAGGATCGTCGGAGATAAGCAAGATAAGGGAAAAGAAAGAGAAGCACATATGGGCTGCTCAGTTATTGAACGAGCTTATTGAACGAGCTACAATGTACGAATATGAAGAGAGTGGAACTCGTCCACTTCGTGAAACTTTCAACAGTGAGGAATACCACGACCTAGAGCAGGACGACTGGTCAAACCAACAAAAGGGAACGCCTGATTCAGAAACATGGAAGACAGAGACGGAGGAGATAACACTTAGATTGGTCATGGTGAATGAGGACATGACGGAGACAATCTTAAATAAACATTTTCCTGAGGGGAATGTTGACAAGAATATCGTGCTAATGGCAATGCAGAACCGCAAGCCAAAGGCCCCTGATATGCCAAAGATTGAGAACCCTATATTATTAGCTGCAAAAAACGGCATTACCGAGATGGTGAAGAAAATCCTTGACAAGTTTCCTATCGCTATTCATGACATTAACCCAGACAGGAAAAATTTGGTGCTATTGGCTGTGGAGCACAGGCAACCACAAGTCTATCAGCTTTTGCTTGAAAGAAATGCAAAAGATACTGAGAGCAGTACAGTCAAGGACAGCGAATTCCGCCAGGTTGATAGAAATGGAAATACCGCATTACATCTTGCCGCTATGCTTGGAGACTACAAGCCCTGGCTCATTCCTGGCGCTGCTTTACAGATGCAATGGGAACTCAAGTGGTACGAGGTACAACTACACCCCCAAATTAAATTCGTGCATTGAATTTTGTAAATTGTGGTGTACAATTCAATGAAGTGAAGGGCCTAGTTAGCAATAAACGTGTGCTTTTACAAGTGCAGTTTGTAGAGAACTCTATGGCACATAACTCCCTTCTCCTCAACAAGGCCGGGAAGACGCCCGAAGATATATTCTCTGGTACTCACCATGAACTCGTGGAAAGTGGTGGCAAATGGCTCACTAACACCTCTCAGTCATGCTCGGTAGTGGCAGCTCTAATAGCCACCGTGGCCTTTGCCACATCGAGTAATGTTCCAGGAGGCGTAAAAGAGGGAGTTGGCACTCCAAACCTGAAAAGTCAACCTGCATTCAAAGTCTTTGCTGTCGCGTCTCTCGTAGCTCTGGGCTTCTCTATAACATCCGTGGTTATGTTCCTTGCAATCCTTACTTCTCGGTACGAAGTGAAAGACTTCAGGAGAGAGCTGCCTAGAAGACTTTTGGTGGGTTTATCTTCTCTGTTCGTGTCAATTGCTGCAATATTTGTTTCGTTCTGTTCAGGGCATTTCTTCGTTCTCAATGAAAAACAAAAGCATGCGGCACTACCGGTTTATGCGGTGACCTGCCTGCCGGTGACTTTCTTCGCTGTAGCACAGTTCCCTTTGTATTTCGATCTTATCTGGGCTACCTTGAAGAAGGTTCCCGAACGTAGCTATATGGTGCTTCCACCGTAGTTACTTTATCTGACGTTACGTAGTGTGTCTTCTTGGATTTCAGTCAAAATAGTTTTGGACCAGAATTGTTGTTTTCAAACTTACAGATGCTTTGTGATAAACTGGAATAATATGAATGATGAAATGTTGCATTGCTTGTGTGTTTACAGAGAGTTTACAGCCTTTATATAGACTAATAGAGATACATATGATAAGATGAAATATTAACAGAAAAATACAGATAAGAGTTAAATACAAATAAGAATTATCTAGAACTTATTTAAATAACAAATATTAACTGAAAATAAAGTGGTTGGAATTACATCTTATAACAACCCCCTCAAACTGATCATGACAATGTGTAATCAGGAGTTTGTCTTAAAGATGTTGGAATCTGGTCGAAGCGAGAGCTTTTGTCAAAACATTAGCTATCTGCTCAGCAGATGGGAAATGACAGATGTAGAGGGACTTGTTGGCAACCAAATCTCGAACAAAGTGAATGCTGATCTCAATGTGCTTTGTGCGAGCACGAGAGACTGTATCAGAAGCAAGAAAAGTAGCACGAAGATTATCACACTAAAGAGTAGGTTTGATGTGAGAGAGGCTGATTTCCGCAAGAAGAGAAGTGATCCAACAAATTCTGCAGCTATAAGAGCAATACTGTACTGTGATATTCTACTTTAGTATTGGATCGAACAAAAGTTGGTTATTTTTTAGTACTCCAAGAAATGATATTTGATCTGAAAAATATACAGTAGCTAGATGTAGAACGACGATCATTAGGATAATCAGCCTAATTAACATCACAATAAGCACGCAAGTTAAGAGAAGATGATTTGGTAAAGTGAAGGCCATAAGAAGATGTAGATATAAGAGAATAAAGAGTTCGTTTGACTGCAGTCCATTGGACATCGGTAGGACAATGTAAGAATTGAGATACCTTGTTGACAGCAAAAAGGATGTCAGGATGAGTGATGCAAAGATATTGTAAGGCACTAATAGTGCTACGATGCTCAGTAACATCAAAAAGGGGATGACCATGATGGGTGAGGATATAGGTTTAGAGTTATGGAGATCAGTTCAAAGAATGAGATCTTTGATGTAGGTATGCTGAGTGAGTAAAAGACTAGTAGGCATAGGGAGAGACTCAATGCCAAGGAGTTGATAAAGGAGACCTAAGTCTTTGATAGTGAAGACGGTGTTGAGGTTAGAAATAATAGTGGTAATAAATGATGGTGAAGAACCTATAACCAAGATATCATCCACATAAACCAGGACAAAGGTTGTGTGATCAGAGGTGTTATGAATGAACAAGAAGTGTTAGATTTGGATGAGACAAAACCAAGATCTAGAATTTTCTTACTTAACATAGAAAACTAAGCTTTAAGAGCCTATTTTAAGTCATACAGAGTTTTATGGAGATGACAGACATAATGAGGAAACTGGGGATCTTTGAACCCAAGAGGTTGAGCCATGACAACTTGTTCGTTGAGATGACCATAAAGAAAGGCATTGTTGACATCAAGTTGATGAATTTTCCAATTTTGATATAGAACATGAGTGAGAATAATGCCAATGGAAATGGGTTTAACAATAGGACTAAAGTTATCACTGTAATCAATGCTAGAAGTCTGATGATATCCTTTGGCTACTATTCGAGCCTTGTGACGCTGAATAGAGCCATCAGGATTTCATTTAGTACGAAAGACTCATTTACAACCAACAATATTAGCATTTGGTGGAGGAAGAATTAGAGTCCAAATATGATTACGATGGAAAGCAGTGAACTCATTAAGCATGGCTTGACGTCAGTGTGGAAATTCGTTAACGTGAGTGAAGGATGTGGGATCAGGCTATATGATAAATGTTGAATAAGTGACATAATCATCAAAGGAGCAAGGAACGCGGGTGTGATCACGTGTGTGCGAGTGACCATAGGGTGAGAGGATAGTGATGGAGGAGGAGTAGATAAGGGTGGAAAAGTGGGAAGTGTTGGGTTACAAGGTAATGGTAAGGAGAGAATAGAGGGAGGTGAAGGGGAATGAGAAGAAGGAAAAGAGATGGTGGAACAATAGAAATCATGTTCTAGGAAACGCACATATCGAGAGATGTAAAGTTTTAGAAGAAGGCAAGGAAGTACAACGATGAAGGCAACGAAACGCAACAAAAAGGGAGGGGGTTAAGGAAACAAGTTATTTTTACAAACATAAATTAGCGTTTCAGACACAAGAAAAGTGTCAGGTCAAAGGTTAAAGGGGGGATAGTTTAGGAATTTTGTAAGATATAGAAGATTATGGAAAATTGAATTATTCTTGGGTGAAGTAAATTTTAGGTATTACTGGAAATCTATGTTTTAATGGCTAAGATTAGGTTGTTTAATGCCCTCGATAGTCTTTTTACTCCCACCAATACAAAAATAAATGGTTGCCTAAGCAACCATCGTGGCCACACCTTATCTTCTCTTTTATTGTGTCTCCTTCTCAACCGTAAACCTAGTTCTTCACCTAGTTGATGAGTGCTTTTTTGCATACCCAAGGAAGCCACTATGATGAGGCCCACTAAATCGATCCTTGCTATGATCAACTTGAGTGGCCAAGGGTAGAAAAACCACCTTGCTATCTCTAGAAATATTGAAGGAAGAAGGTAGGAAGAACTAGAAAAGAAATGAAGAAGAAGTCACTACAAGAAAAATGTCATTTTGCGATGGACATTACTGACGGAAAATATTTGCATTCCGTCGGTAAGTAATATTAGTGACGGACATTCTCGACAGACAAGAGCATCGTAAAAACAGTCGTATTTAATAATTACCGGTGAAAGGTAATGTTTCGTTGGTAACTTTACCGACGGAATAACTATCGTCGGTATATTTACCAACGGAACATTGCCTTACGTCGATAAACTTAATGACAAACTAGTGTAAACTGTCGATAATATTGTTCAAACATTACCAACGGTTCACATTTTTCAATCGATGAGTTTACGGACGGAATTAGTTATTCTGTATGTGAATACTGAAGAAATACGGTTGGTTGTTTCGTCTGTGATTACCGATGGTTTGTTGTTGGTTATTTTGTCTGTGATTACCGATAGAATATGGTTGGTTATTCCGTCTGTGATTACTGATGGATGTAATTCTATCATTAAGTTTACCGACAGAAGTAGTTTTTTCGTCTGTGATTATCGACGGTCTGTCATCTTCTGTCGGTAATGTTTCTAATTGTACCGACGGATCTTCCGTTTTTCATCAGTAAATAATTCTGAAAATTTTTTAGTAAGATACCGTTAATAAATTTTATTTGATGATGTTATAATTAATGCATAATTTAAACAGCTATTAATGTAATAGTATACATTTAATTTTTAAAACATAAATTTGATTGATGATATAAAGTTGAAAATATCGTAATTGATAACAAAAACATTAAATTGTACATAATAAGTTTTCGTAATTAAAATAAAATAATAAAAAGTACACTATTAATTTGGAGACAGCGGATGCTCTGATTGATGCGATGAGGTGCTATACCTTCCCTTCAACTCATCCACTTCATTATAGAGCTGAGCTATGTACTGCATCGACTGTTGCAACTGATTCATCGAATGTTGCAACTGAGTTGCCAATGTCTACACTATGCTCCGAAGTTCTTGGACTTCATTGTTTGTGGACCGCCTACTAGATGTTGTTGTACTGGACCTGAAGAATTGCGAATAACATGTATTCGCAACTGAACTTAAGTCGAATATCCTTCCCCGGCAGTCCCTACCATCCACTGCATGAAGGTAGGTTTAAGTCTCATCAAGATCTTCAAACTACTAAGACTGTCGTTGAATGCTTTCTTATATTTGGTCATATCAGAAGGCAATTTTTATATTGGTAAGTGATAATTATTAAGCATTAATATTAAACCATAAATTTCACATACAGTGAGTTCTCTACAACGGCTATTGACGAATGTCACACCATCATGCTTCTTAGTATGAGTGTACAAAAAGAGCTGACGGGGTGTAGGCCTCATGCCTAAATAATTTTCCTGCATAAGAATAAAATGTTATAAGTGAATAAGAATTTATATAAATTTCGGCAGAGTTTCCTCTAATTTTATGATATCTACCCTCTGTTGAATAAAGAAAAAAACTCAAAAACACAGCCATATATGGCACCAGACATTTATAACATTATCATTCTCAACAAGAAACACATATTGATATTCCAAAATTCACACATAAAATTCAATTGAAATACAACAAAGTAAAGAAATGAGAATATAAATGTAAAGTGTACATACTTACAAGTCTCTCTGCCTATTCTTGGTGGGTAATAAATCCTCCCATATATACAGGAAGACTCTCTCCCCCCGGTCCTTCAGGCCTGTTGGTCGAATTACACTCTGAAATGGACATTGCCTCAGGTGATGTCCAATACTGCTGCCAACGACTCCATATTTGTTCAAAAATGTAAGGCGGTCGTATACCGGCCCTGTGTATCGCAGCAACAAAGTCACGATAACGTGTACGTACTCGTTTCTCCCATAATCTATAAATGATCACGTCAAATTGAGAATCCCAAAAAAATTCTTTCTAAAATAAAAGGAAAAACATTCGATTAATACTTATGATGTAATAATATTTACCTAATTAATGTATAAAACTATTAATTAAAAAATAATAATAATTTTTGTTGTACCTCAGACTCCTGATAGTAAGACTCCTTTGTCAGCTGAGAGACATTCTTCCATACATAACCCTCAATATCAATCTTCTCCTTGAATTTTGAGGTCATATTTTTTTAGCACGGTCCAGATGGAATGAACCTAATATAAAAACAAATAATTTTATATCATTTTGAAAATTAAAAATTAAATATAAACATATAGTGTTTCATGTATTTTCACTTACATATTATTGACAATTATAACGTAAGTTCTTCCATCAGGTCCCTCAGCTCCAAGCTGGTGGCCACCTCCTTCATCATATTGTTTACTCTTAATATCTCTGTTGGTATAAGGGTAGTAAATGATGTAGGGTTGGTGGATGGTGTAGTAACATCTACGGAAGGTGATGCCTCATCTACAAGTGTAGTAGATGAAGGGGGAGGAGGTGATTCAGTTCCAGCTACTACATTATGAGATGATTCACCTGTACAGTAAGTACCTCTAAATCGTGGTCTGAATCTTGATCGCAACATATCATGTATTCTCTTTGGTGGCATATTTCAACCTGAAATATTACAAATTGAATTCAAAACGGACATAAGACATCTTTCAGGAATTTAGGTTAAAATTCATTGATTAGAGATTCTGCAAAGAAAGGATAGGAAAGTAAAACCATGAACTATATATATATATATATATATATGCTTCAAACACCTATTGTGGCATGAACTTCAACTTAAATCCACTCTCAGATGTAGTAACTGCAGGTTTTCTACTAATCTGACTGAGTTAATGATGAAACCTACAACTTTGAACGAAGATGGATCAAATCAAAACTTAATCAAGTTTCTGATTCTACTAATGTATAATCTTCTCTTGAAGCTTAATTTATCAAGTTAATATATTTCATTTGTCTAGCGTACAAAAAAGGATAGCTAACTGTGAGATTTAAGTACAGTAGTGCACGTAAGCATTATTAGGTGATTTTAGTTTAAATGTCATCGAACGTTGGTTTTGCTTTAAACTTTAGTCCTTCGAAGTTATGAGAAGTAATCCTAGTGCACCAATGAATATATACTACAAACATCATACAATTTGGGAACGATATTAAAAGAGTTAAACCATGTTTAGTCAAGATGGAAATAGATTAAAAAAAAGGGTAAGCAATAAAATTTGGAAGGCTGCAAAAGTGTAATATGTCACAAGAGAATTAGGGATGATGTATATTGAAAATGAAATAATTAATTAGTTGAATATAATATTCAATTACAAACACAAATTAATCGCTACCATCACTTAATTGTAAATCAAAATCTTCTTTTTCTGAAGAATTTGAATCAAACTCAGGCTCTTCTTCAGATCTCTGGCCCTCCTCATTCTCTCCAGATAAAATTTCAACATATGCATTACATGGATCGTTCAAAGGTTCATTATCCTCGTACAGGACAGATGCATTTATTTCATAAGTATCTTCTTAAAACGCTTCACTTTCAATTCCCTATTCTCATTTTCCACGTGATTAAAAAACAACTATAGGTTTAACTTTGCAAACGGCTAACCAATATGACTTATCTTGTCTTAAACTGGGAAAAGGGACATAATACACTTGAATTGCTTGCATTGCCAACATGAAAGGTTCAAAATGTCGAAATCTTCTTGCTTGTTGATTTCAACTATATTGGATTGGCAATGCACTTTTCTACCAACATTTAGATTTGGATCAAACCACTCACACTTAAATATCACACTTCGCTTTATTGGCAATGCAGGGTACTCAATTTCAAGTATCTCAATAATTTTGCCATAGTAATCCATCAATTCTCCCTATATGCAAACCCCACTATTTATTGTTGCCATGCTATGACCATGATATTCTGTATAATATTTGTTTCCATTAACGAAATACATCGGATATGATTTAACAGTTCGCAAAGGTCCCTTCGCAAGATCACATATGAACTTGTTCTCTATTAGATTTCCTAAGGCCTATAGAAAAGAAAATACCATATTAAACAGTATATTGTGGTTTGAACACTTAAATCTTATAATTTTATCATTTTAATATTTGTAAGTGAAAACTTATATATTGCTCGAACCATCGAGGAAAGTGTCTTCCAGCTTCTTTATTGATATTGTCCTGTGTTTTGTCAGCCTTAAGCTCGCGTAACGATTCCTCGTATAATCTAAAAGCATTATTATGTATTTCAGTTATTAGTAACACTAAAATTCAAAACCCAAATAATAAATTTCAACTTACTGCACGAAAGGTTAAGCCTCTTGAGAGTTCAATAAAATATAACAATGGGCAGCCTCAATCTCTTCCTTTGTTAACATTCTTTTCGTTGAAAGTCCATATGTTCGTCCAGGATATGTGAAAATGGATAAGTTATCATCAGCATCACTAGTTCCTCCCCCATCGTCATTACAAGGAACTTTTCTTTCTCTTGTGTTAACATGCGGCTCAAAATAATGTGAACAAAATCTACTAGTCAGCATCACTAGTTCCTCCCCCATCGTCATTACAAGGAACTTTTCTTTCTCTTGTGTTAACATGCGGCTCAAAATAATGTGAACAAAATCTACTAACTTCCTCTACTAAATAAGCATTACATATCAAACCTTCAACTCTAACCTTATTTTTCACATTTTTCTTCAAGTGATGTAAATACCTATATGAGTGAATAAGGTTATACGAATTTAGTTATTAAAACATGATATGACTTCAATTACAATCATTTTTGTTAAACTACATACCTCTCAAATAGATACATCCAACGATATTGAACTGGATCGGCTAGTTTAACCTCATGTGCTAAATGGACAGGTAGATACTCCATGCAGTTAAAGAAGCTTGGAAGAAATATCCCTTCTAACTTACACAAAATTACTGGAATTTCTTTTTCTAGTTTTTCATTTCAGCCAACTTAATTTCAGATGATATTAAGCTTTTGAAAAATAAACTTAATTCTGTTATTACTTTCCAAACCTTATTTGGTAGCAACTCCCGAAATGCAATTGGAATTAGCCTTTACATAAACACATGACAATCATGACTTTTCATCCCAAATAATTTGTACTTCCTTATGTCCACACATCTTTTCAAGTTTGAAATAGAACCGTCGAGAAACTTTAAATTTTTCAACCATTCACACAATATTTCCTTCTGCTTTCTGTCCAAAGTGTAACATGCTTTTGTATATTTACCAGTACGAAGATCTTTATGTAACTCATTCCTTCTATAAAAAAGTTTCAAATCAGCTCGTGATTTTGCATTGTCTTTTGTACTCCCTTCAATGTTCATATTGGTATTTCAAAAATTGTCAAAAATCTTTTTTTCAATATGCATAACATCTAAATTATGATGTATCAAATTAGTTTTTCAATATGGCAAATCCCAAAAGATGCTTCTTTTTCTCCAGCCAAAGTTTCTACTAATGCTTGTGTTAATTTCATTAACTTCAAATTCTGTAACTTTCAGCAAGCCTAATTCCTTAATCTCCTGCAATATCTCTTCACCAGCTTTGTGAGGGAGAGGAGGTGTTTTTATCATCTTATTCTTAATGAACTTTTATTTATTGCACCTAAATGGATGATCTGGAGGAAGAAATTTTCTGTGGTTGTCAAACCAACATATTTTGCCTTCGTTTGAAAGATAAAACGCATCAGAATCATTGCCACAATAAGGACAAGCTAATTTGCTTGCTGTGCTTCATCCAGACAACATAGCATATGCCAAAAAATCATTAATTGTCCACATCAAAGCTGCTCTCATTACAAAATTTTGTTTCAAAGACATGTCATATGTCTCAACACCACATTCCTACAGATGCTGCAATTCAGATATCAATGGTTGTAAGAATACATCAATTTTATACTTTGGATTTGTACGCCTTGGCATAATCACTGTCAAGAACATATATGCTTCTTTCATACACATCCATGGAGGAAAATTATAAGGAGTAATTGTGACTGACTATGATGAATATTGCTGGCTGGATTAACCAAAAGGTTGGAATCCATCCGTCAACAATCCCAACCTAACATTTCAACTTTCAGCTGCAAACTTATAATGGGTGTCATTGAAATATTTCTCTGCCAATGCATCTGATGGATGACTCATTATTCTATCTTTCTGTTGGTGTTCATTATGCTATCTCATGTGAGACGCAGTAACATCAGAAGCATATAGTCTTTGAAGTCTCAGAGTTAGCGGGAAATAATACATCCGCTTCCAGGTTACTAACTTTCCTTTCATAGAACGATTTCTAGGCTTGAACCTAGATTGACCACAAAATTTGCACTCTTGTAATTCCACATCATCACCCTAATGCAACATACATCTCAATTTGCAACAATCAATATTTTCAACAGGCAAACCAAAACCCCTAATAAGTTTCTTCATATTGTAAAAACTATCAACCATTGTGTGATCAGGAGGTAATGATTCATCGTACCATCTAAGAATTTTATCAAAATTATGATCAGAAATATGCCCTTCAGACTTTATGTTCAAGATACTAGCAATTGAAGACAATTGAGTCATTGTCTCACAATTTGGCCATAGTTCTTGGTCAACTGAGTGTAGTAAGTTAAAAAACTGTTTGGATTGTGGGTTGGGTTCTTCTTTAAGATTTTCTATATTTTCTTAAAAGGTATAACCGGTTGTATCATAAACCATTTATATATAAGGATTTTCATTTGCATCCACATTATTTGTTCTAAATCTAATCCCCCTTCAAACTCATTTAAGCTCACTGACGATTGTGCTTCATTACTCCTTGAGGTGCTACAAATTAACGGTTCCCCATATCGTGTCCACTTAAAATAATTTGGGACAAACCCTCTTCTCAACAAATGCCCATTCACTTCATCAATAGGAAGGAAACGAATGCGTTTACACTTTCTACATGGACATCTGATCTTTGGGTCATCCATATATGTAGGTTGAGAATATGCATAATGAATAAAAGCTTCAACTCCCTCAACAAACTCATGATTAATGAAAATATCACATGATAATTATCTATACATCCAAGATCTATCAACATTACTCATTTCTGTAAAATTGTTAATTTAAAATAGTGATTCAATTGTTAATATCCTTCATGTTCCCTAAAATTTATAGAACATCTTAACTTCACACATCCCCTAAGTATTAACCAATTGAATTAATCACTTACAATTGATTTCAAAACTATGGTACGTGGCATTGTTTACACCTGTGAATCAAGAAAACAAGTTCTCGCTATGACTTCTAGGCAAGTGGAATTTTTCACTGATAAGCCTCACGGGAGCTGCATCATGGGTTTTCAGCCTATATACCATCCTACGGGTTTATTATGGAATGAAATTAATTGTCTATGAAATGTAATAATCCCTTCTGTTAGTACTATGTTTGCATTAATCACTTCGAATTTGAAGTATTAATTGATTGAATTAATCACCTACAATTATTCGATCGAATTAATCATCTATAATTGATTTCAAACCCATTTCACTTAAGGTAAATACTTAGACTATTAAAGAAGAACATAAAAACTCATCAATAATTATAAGAATATTCTAAACAACAACATAAATTTAAGACCCCCTTTGTATTCACACAAAATCCAAAGGTATCATATATGTATTATTAAAGCAATACATATGGTAAATATTAGTTGGACGACTAACTTGAATGGATGAATAACTTCAGACTACAACGAAGACAGATGAGCGACGCTCTTGAACATAACATAGGGCCTATGAAAAAAATGAAATATTTAATATAATACACTTGACTCTTTTATATATTTCAAATTCAGTAGAATCAAGATTGTGTTTATGTTCTTATATGTGTATGTTCTTAATTAACATATTGTAATTAATTTTAATTAACTATATTGTAGCTAATTAATTAATAATAATATTTTAATTAATTATATTTTAATTAATTAATTAATTACAATATTTAATATAATTCATTTAATGAATTATATTTTAATTAATTATATTGTAGTTAATTAATTATTAATAATATTTAAATTAATTATATTGTAATTAATTAAAGGAAAAACTCTATCCAATAGGCGTACTTTAGCAGGAGCTAGGAGCATTGAAGAAGAAGACAGGTAGCACCATTGAGTCTTTGGAAAGTAATGATGAGTTAAGTCTTGTATAATACATTAAAATAAAGAGTTATAATGCCCAGATTTTCATTCAAATATCTTCTGAACAACTATAACCTAACCTCTCATAAGATTTGCTAGTAGATGGTTTTAAAAGATAAGACATTATGTGAATTTTAATATTACCATTTATTGAACAAAGATAGAAGCTTACAGGTTATTACCAAGACAACAACTATTATCACAGGATAGGTGTATTTTATTTTTTATTCAAAAAATGCACATTACGAACCCCTTTCCCTACTTATTGTCCAAAAAAAATAAAAAATATCCTCACATAAGCATAATATCAAACACATTATGATATTGCTCCATTAAGCCTCCAAAATCCATCCTTTTCTATGTATCGATTCAAACTCATCTATATATAGCTCATTAACAAATCCCTCTCA
The DNA here is from genome assembly GCA_027563885.1 of Erythroxylum longipes. Lineage (NCBI taxonomy): Eukaryota > Viridiplantae > Streptophyta > Magnoliopsida > Malpighiales > Erythroxylaceae > Erythroxylum > Erythroxylum longipes. The sequence goes on from JAOQMS010000009.1 coordinate 14,820,041, forward strand.
TTACCCATTAACCAAAAATAGAAAACATTCTCACAAAAGCATAACATCAAACACGTAACAATATTACTTCAATAAGCTTTAAAGATTCAACCTCTGTTTCCTGTATCAATTCAAACTCCCATCTTCTTTCTCTGTATCTTCTTTATCATAAAACAAAATTGTATTTAATGTTCTTCGTCTTTTCCTAACCCTCTCTAACTCCTGTAAGACTTTGAGCACTAGCGTAGCACATTCCACATTATCAACCTTCATCGTTTTTCATTTCAGCAATTATCATTAAGCAAAAAAAGCAAAAACCCATCTTAAAAACGAAGCAACAATCGTAAAAGGCAAAACAGAGATGCACATTGTTTACCTTTGGTAGTAAGAGATGAGGACGCTGGGACACGCCGAGGACGGTGGCACGATGACGACTTGAGGTGGGACAACGAACGGCGGGGCTTCGGCAGGCACAGAATGGCGACGACAGAGAGAAAAAGAAATATCAGACGTGATGCAGATGGGGGAAGGGGAGGGGCTGCGGTAGTTTTAGGTTAAATGAAAATGATGTCGTTTGGTGTTAAATTAAAAACGTTGAAGCCGAAGGGACGTTTAGATCTTAAACTTACCGACGGAAATTACCGACGCAAAATATTCCGTCGGTACATAAAGATAAACCACCAAGAATTACCGCCTTCTTTACCGTCGTTATATTCCTTCGAAAAATTGTCTGGGATAAATATTTACCGACGGATAATTATTCTGTCGCAAACTTAAAATTTTCCCGTCAATGTTACCGACGGATTCTGTCAGTAATTTTCTATCTTTACCAACAAGAAATCAACTTACCGTCGCTACACTCCGTCGAAAAATTTTCAGGGATAAATATTTACCGACGGATAATTATTCTGTCGAAAAATTAAATTTTACCGTCAATATTACCGACAAATTGTGCTTTTTGTCAGTAATTTGCTACAGTGTATTTCCGTCAGTAATTTTCTATCGCTAATTACTAATTTTCCTGCAATTTACCGATGGCAATTTTATACTGTCGCTACCGTTTGTCACAAAATTTGCAGAGATAATTTCCTTCTATATTTACCGACAGAATTTACTACCGCTGCCAAACAAATTTTTTTCCGTCAATGTTGTCGATGGAAAATAATTTTCCGTCGGTAATTTGCAACAGTTGCATTTCCGTCGGTAATTTTTCATCGCTATTTCCTACTTTTCTTGTACTGAGTAATGAAGAAGAAGAAGAAGAATAGAAGAGATATGGAGAGAAAATGGAACAGAAAATGAAGTATTTTCTATTTTCCAAAACTTGTTTTGTTTTATATATTTTCGTTGTATTAGTACTTCTCTCCCTTTCTGTTACAGGCTTAACAACATGGAATTCCTAGAATCTAAAACAACCAACTTTAGAACAACCTGAAAGTAAAAGAAAAAATAGAAATCGAAGAAACAACTTCTACGCCCTTTGTAACAAATTTCTTCTATTTTCTTGACCTTGTGTGGTGGACTGAATTTTCTTTTTTTTTAAGGTGTGGTGTTGATGGATGTTGTGTTGCATCGTGCTGTCCTTTGGTTTGACTGTACTGACCCTAGACTTTGATTAAGTCATGACAAAAAGGTAAGGAAGTAAGCGAGAGAAAAAAAACAAGGCAACAAATTCAAACAACATCAATTATTTTTATAAGGAGAAATCAGTTTAAGATGTATTGTTTTAGAAAAATGGGTCATGATTTATATATAAATGATCCTAGATACAGGCTACAGAATAATTTGACATTAATTCATGTGATTATCATGTGTTCAATATATTGTCAAGTGATTATTAAATATCAACTTAAAAGTAATTCTTTTAATCACATCATTAAAATTTTATTTGATCTAATTGTTTGATTTGAAAAATGAATTTTAAAAAAATGAATTTAAAAATAGTATCAAAATAAAAATTTTGATTGATCATATGATGTGATCAAAGGTCAACAGCATGCGATATTAATTTGCCCAGGTGGTCCTATCTCCAAGAACTAGAAGCCCTAAGAATCTGAAACGTGGTCTTCTCATTTAGTAAGCAAGAACCGGAGAACACGTGGGTGTTTTACGCGTGTCAACTGAGGGGTACTTTCCTTTCTTATCGTCCGTACCTCTCTTTGTCTTTCATCGCATAATTTTAACATGTCATATCACTCACGTTTTTTTGACATATAGTTTTTAAAAAATAATTAGTAATTACTTTATTGTTTCTCTTGTTCCTTTAAGAATACTCGGAGAGCCTTAAGAAGATCCACAAACTTAAAGGTGAGACGCCGCGAACCCAAACGCTCAATACTTAATCCATCTCTCCAACACAAAAGTTACCCACAGTTGCGTTTGCTATAGCTATAGCTACCTGCCCGTAGTTTAAGTTCAATCCGTATTTCACACGCACCGGCTGGTTCTTCACCGGAAAGACGCTATGCCGCCGCCGGAATACTACGCCTCCAGGTCACTCCTCCACAAGCCTCTCTACCAACTCACCGAAGGCGACGTTTCTCAGCTCACTCGTGAAGACTGCCGCAAGTACCTCAAAGAAAAAGGTTTCTCTCTGTCTCTATCTCTGTCTCTGTCTCTCCGTGAATGAGTCAGTGAGTGTATTAATCGGCGCTCTTACTTGTTCTTACTCTTGTTTTTGACGTTGACCGCGCAGGCATGAGAAGGCCGTCTTGGAACAAATCGCAGGCTTTACAGCAAGTGTTCTCTCTGAAAACACTCCTCGAAACGACGCTGGATTCTGATCTCCCCGGTGCTCGAAAGCGACCGTACATTCACGTACGTTTCTCAGCTACTATCCTCCTCCTCTTACTATCTCTATCTTGTGGTTCGTAAATTGCAATTATCAATCGAGTCTACATTAAATAAAAACGAGACCGTTGACGGCAGTTATAATATTCCAGGTATTTTGTTTTAATTCATTAACTTAATAGTTTGCTAGTTAGTGTAGGCCCCTGAAAATTCTTGTGCCTCCATCAAGGAAACGAGTGCCCAAAATCCGCAAAACTATCTTCCGGCAGAGGTTTCAGTTTCGACGGTCCATGTTCTCGGTGACTCTCCGGTTGGTCTCGCCGCCTCCAATACCCACTTGGAATCTACCAGGTTGCTCCTTCTTATTTCTTTACCACTATGACTTGATACTATATTGAATTTTCACTGCTGGCTATTTTGCGTATTTTGGTTCATAATGGACTCCATTTGCACCCAGTAATTGGGGTTGGGGACCCTTTACTAGCAGCGTAGTAAGGTCCACTAGATGTTTCTTTATTTGTAGACTGGGGCCTCACGGTGCGACTTTTCTCGGTGTAGTTTGATGCGCAAAGACTTGAGAGCGATTTTTCTCCGGCGTGAACACCAGACCTGTTACCCTTCCTAGGTTTCTGATGTATGATCAGCTTCATGTTGAATTCTAAGAAACAAAAGGGTTAATCTTAGATAACCGCCTTCAATGTGATATTGGTGTTAATTTTCACCAGGCCCCTGTCAAATGCTCTTGAGAATTTTTCCTTTTTTTTAATGTTTACGGATACAATTTACTTAACCTTTGTTGGGATATTATATATTGGACACTAGACATTAGAATCTAATCCGGCTGTGCATATGAGTTTGTCATGCATCCAAAAAATAATTGCCCTGTTTTTTAGGGGACAATGGCAGGTCCTTTTATAGAGGTGTGGACGATTAACTGAAGTTCATTTTAAAATGTCAGAGCTAAAGGTACAGTAGTCGAGTCAGCAGGACAAATGATCATATTTTACTGTGGGGAGGTAAACGTTTACGATGATGTATCGAGAGATAAGGTAAATTTTGGTTTCTTTTACGTAAAAAGCATGCGGCGTAATATTGTACACTGTCCTACTGATGTGATTATTGGCAGGCACGAGCAATAATGCAGCTTGCTGCAAAGCCACTTCTGTTTCCAGGCCAGGCTGAAACTCCAGGTGTTAAAACAACTCCAAATCCAATGCTGACATTTCCAATTATGCCAAAAGTTGGGATAATGAACGGTGTTAAATTCTGTGGCCTTTCCATAGCTTTCTAATTATAAGCTTTATCTCTTTAATTGAGCACCAATTTTGGCCTAAAAGTATGTAACTTCAGAAGTACTGTATTGTTGGTGGTGTTTTTTGACGTTTGACTGATGTTAACAACGGAATTTTGGGGGCAACTGTAGTTGCAGTGTACCTGCCGGGCTGTCTATATTTTACTTGACTAGTCGCTAACAGTCTTCACCTTCCCGCAGGATAAAGCAGCCTCGGTCAAATTTTGATGTACCTGGCTTGCTGTCTAGATTTTACTTGACTAGTCGCTTACAGTCTTCAGCTTCTCGCAGCAAAAGCAGCCTTGGTTAAATTTTTATTTTTTAACCTTCACAGAAATTCCTGTGTAATATCTAACTTTACTTAAATGCAGCCTCTTTCACCAACTCTTGGATTGTTACAGAGGACATTCTCATCTCATTTTTGTTTCACTATCATGTTTGAGCTATTTGACCGAAATTGTATGCGAACATTCCTTGGCCATACATTTCTCAATTTTCTTTAACGAGTTACTGTTATAGATTGTCGAGTAATTTATCAAATATTTTTGTTCCGAGTGAATTCTGATACGTCAGTTTCTATAATGTGATCCTCTTGTTAGTGGTCATTACACTATGATCTCTTTCCTTTTCTATTAACACTGCTGCAAAGTTGTTACTTTCTGCCTATAGTACGACAGGCCTATTCTAAAAAGTTCGGTAATTAATAATAATTCTACATATTTATTCATAATCACAGTAGAGCATTTTCTTCTTCTTCTCATTTGCCCTTTTTCTTTTGCATATTCTTTAAGGTGGTCCAGCAAGTAGAAAAGCCTTGGTGCAAAGATATATTGAGAAGCGGAAGGACAGGTATCGTTAATTGTTACTACACTCTTTCTAGCTGTATAATAATCCATATTGCGAGCAGTGTAGTTGGTGTCGTTTTTGGTTCCTCAAACTCTTGTTTGTTGAAGGTTCAAGACCAGGAGAAAGATGGCAATACCTTCAGCTACTGGGTTGGATATGTACTTGAACCATATGATGAGAGATGGAATATCAATTGATCAGCGGAACCAAAAGGAGGAATGGTCTTCCCCAATACCCAAACTGCCACAAACACCTGGGCGTGGCAGCTCTGTTCACAATGCGGCAAATAATTTCAATCGCTCTACTGATCTCAAAGTCAAAGGTGATAAAATGTTCTATATTTTTTAGCATAAACACAGATGATACTCAGAATTATAATGTCGACGAGTAGCTGATATATCTAGTGAATTAATTGTTGTAACAGAAATAAAGAGATCATAATCTAAGTAAATTTGAAATTTTCATGTTGAAGAGCCAAGATGCTTGGTGGTGGTGATCACTTGTATTAGCATGCAGGTTACAGGCTGTCAAAAAACATGGATGATGTGATACATAGTTAAGGCTCTGTGTTTCAGTGGATATGAAGATGAGTTTGAACAATTACAGTGCCTAGCAGAAATTATATTGGAAGTTCATATTCTCCCACAAACTTGAAGGTGTAGTCTAAACTAGAGCAATGTTAAGATTTCATTGCAGATGTTCAATAATGTTGACCGTGCGAAGATGCTTTTGAGATTGAGCGATTAAAACGGGTATTCCTGTAGTCATCCAGTTTACCATCACTAGTACTGAAACAGGGGGATACGCATGGAACTGTTGTACCATAATGATTCTGTTGTACTAGAATCCGCCATTTCTTAGCCAAAAAGTTTACAATGGATCTTGCTAGAAGCCGGTGTTATGGTAATGTCATTAGTTAAATACTATCGTACATACTTGGCGGTTTAGAGCCTGCAAATCGTGAAAGCTGACTAAACGAAGATCAGGCCGTTGCCTTGAACTGCTTTCTTTCTTTGTGTTATTCTCACTTTTTCCAAAATAAATTACGAAGATATTAATGCAACTTGAATCTGAGAAAGAGAAAAGAACTAAGGGCATTTTAGTCACTTGATGAACAGCTTGAAGAGTAGTATATGAAGGCCAGAACTTCGCCTTCTGCTGGTGACGACTGTATCATAGATGAGCGCGTGGCCTTGTATGGATGGCATTTGTTTCTCAAGGAGAAAAGGGATGCTCACACGTTTGCGACAACCTCCACACGTATAATGTCTGTCGTCAAGAAATTTCTTAAATTTGTGAAATTATAATAGGAGTCATTTTATGTTGGTAAGATAAATTGGGTTGAAAAAGGAAAAACATAAGTACACCAAATTAAACAAGATGCAATTTTTATGGGAAGCGAAAGGTTTGTACAAGTATAATGGAAAAAGAATAATTGAAGACCCACACACTTAAAGGTGTGACGCCGCGACCCCAATCACTCCCCAGTCCCCGTCCCCAACCAACCAACCTCGGCGCACTCACTCACTCGCTCACTCCCTCTCTCTCCTCCTCCTCGCCTCTCTACTCGCCAAATCCGAATAGTTTCAGTCGATTTAAATCCACCGTAACCACTCTGCAATTGACACCAACCGCAGCTGAAGTCGGCGATGCAACCCATAGAGACAGCTTCCAGGTCACTCCTCGACAAACCTCTCCAGCAGCTCACCGAAGATGACATTTCTCAGCTCACTCGGGAAGACTGTCGCAAATATCTCAAAGAAAAAGGTCTCGGGAGTTAGTCTATTTTACTCGTGCCTTTTCATCTGTTCTTACTCTTTCTTTTTGGGGATTGTCCGTACAGGCATGAGAAGACCGTCTTGGAACAAATCTCAAGCAATCCAGCAAGTGATCTCTCTCAAAACGCTCCTCGAAACCACTTCGGACTCCGACGTCCCCACTGTTCGCAAGAGACTCTACATTCCTCCGGTGCGTTATTAACCTTACGGTTCCTAAGTTTTAGTTATTTTAGTGTTTAGTTAACCAACTGAAACAAAGATTGAAACTTAGGTCAGTTATTGGATTTAAGATATTATTTACTTTATCCAATTGGAGTAATAATAGTTGGTTCTTTATTATTATTGTTAGGTCCCTGAAAACCCGGTCAAAGAAACCAGCGCCGATACCCGCTGCTCAGTGCCGGCGGCGGACGAATCTGTTCCTTATAGGCAACCTGATCCGCCGAAGGTTCATTTTCTCGGTGATTCTCTGGTTGGTGTCACAGCCTCCGATAACGACTCCGTTTCTCCTAGGTTCGTCCTATTTTCTTCATCTACATGACTTGATTGATTGTGTACCACTATCAGTCCATTACTATTTACTATAACATATTCTTGTTATGTTATTGTTAGTGTTTAACGTATTTAGTTTCTAGTGACTTTTATTTGTATTCGGTTAGCTAGCAACCTAGTAAGTGACTCCTAGTGGTTATTTGTTTGAAAATTTAGCACCAAAGTCTGACTCATAGCAAACTCATTTATGGGATTTTAAGACTCATGTTGTTTTCTAATGTGAACAGCACTTGCCCTTTTGTGGGTGACAACTTTTATGCTGACAATTTCTGAAGTACTTGATCTTTCTGCCAATCTTTTATGGCAAAAGTTTACATAAAATCGATCCTTTTTGTGTAGACTGGCGCGAACATTTACCCACATATCAATTCCAGGCAATAATGGGGAGTCAAATAAACTCTAAACAAAATTTTTCAGTGTTCTTCATGTTCAGGATGCTGTTGATATGTTCATGTTGAGTTTCCGTAGGCCCTTTCAATTCTGTTTTCTCCCTTTTCTTTGAGATCTTAAGCTGTTCATAGAACAGCTTAAGATCTCAAAGAAACGCCCACTGGGACAACTGAAGTATATGCATCTTTTATGTATATTGAAAATATAGTCTGGTATTGCCTCAACCTTTACCACCCATATTAGGGAATTATTAATTTTTTTTTTCAAAAGGGGAAGTTGCAGTAATTATTTTCAGTAAAGACGCCTAACTAAAGCTGATTTTAACATGTCAGAACTACAGGTGCAGTAGATGAGTCAGGAGGACAAATGACAATTTTTTACTGTGGGAAGGTAAACGTTTATGATGATATACCAAAAGATAAGGTGAGCTTTGGTTTCTTTTACACAAAAATTGTGCAGTACAATATTGTATACTGGCCTACTAATGTGATTACCTGTAGGCACAAGCAATAATGCAGCTTGCAGCAAGTCCGCTCCTCTTTCCTCATGATGCTTCTTCTAACGTAAGTCCAGCTTTTCGGGCTTTCCCATGCCAACTTGAGAGTGGCAGAACAGCTTCAAATTCTCCAATGCTAACCCATCTAACAACGCAAAAGGGTAAGGATGCCAATCAATGTTTAGACATTTCTTGCCTATCTATTTCTTGATTTTCTTTGTTTCCATTTCTAGTTTTTTACTCATATAGCTGAATTATGCAATGTCCTCCACTAAATGCACCTACTCTCCAAAAGTACATTTTGCAACTAGAAAGAACATTTGTGTTGGTTATGATTTAAGCAAAAGGGTAAAATAAGCTGTCAATGTTTAATCTAATATGCATTTGAATGTTTACTCTAAATGGATTATAGTTGCTAATTTTCAGAATAACAAATCAAACGACTGACGTCTAAGAAGTAAACAGTTTGGCCCTTATTTGGATAAAAAACGTATGCTACTTATGAAAATTTAACAAGTTTCACTGACAATCTAGCTAAATAAGGGCTAAATTGTTCTGTGAAATAATACGGATGCTACATCACTAAAATTTAATGATTTTGGTTCATGATTGGTCAAAATAAGGGCCAAGTTGTTTTGTTGTTGTAAAAAACTGTGTTTAATTAAGCATTCTGAGAAGTTAGTGATCATGTTACATTTCAAAGTAAATGTTATGTCCTTGTTTGTCCTTTTTCCTTATAATTTACTTCTTTTTACAGCTGAGTGACTGCTGCATACCTTTTAATTGATTTATCAGTGAATTACTTGAGAACTTTTTCCCAATTGCTTATCTGAGAAATTTGATCTAAATGTCAATTTCTTCACTGTGAACCTAGTGCCACTAGATCATCAATTTGTTATACCTTCCTATTTCTACTGGCACGTCTAATCAATTGTTACCTTTTACATAGAAATCATACAAATATTTTACAAATATTTGAACAGTATTGTTTTTCTTCTTATTCCTTTTTTTTTTCATTTTACATAATTTTAGAAGGTCCAACAAATAGAAAAGCTTCAGTGCAGAGATATCTTGAGAAGCGGAAGGACAGGTATCATTAATTGGTAATGGAGTCTTTCTGACTGTACAATACTTCTTCAAGCAGTTTAGTTTGCTTTGTTTTGGGCCTCAAACTCTTGTTAGATGAAGGTTCAAGAACAAGAGAAAGGTGGCAATGCCTTCATCTACTGGTTTGGATATATGCTTCAACCATATGGTGGGAGATGATGTCTCAAATGAACAGTGGAACCAAAGTGAGGATTGGCCTTCTCCCCAACCCAAACCACCAGAAACACCTACACGTTGCAGCTCTGTTGAAAATGTCAAAGGTAACAAAGTTTGCTTCATATCTTGTTTTTAGTGAAACAACACTAAAAGGTGCGCAGGGCTTTTATTATATAATGCATATGTTGAGGAGCCAATAGACTTTGTCGTACTCATCACCTTTTTGAGCATGGTTTACTTTCTTGAAAACTACCATACCTTGCATAGATCATAGTTGATATACTTGTTCACATGCATAAAAATCAATTTTAACAAATACAGTATTCGGATGGAATACCTATGGGGATTTGGTTTTGGGAAGGTCAAGACTTCACTGGAAGAAATTCCTATGCTTGTATGTTGAATCCTTCCCTTAGGTGCACATAAAAGTTTTATATAAACTGGAGCTATATTGCAAAATGATGTCTTTAATATTGCTTTGCAGATGGCCAAATATCTTGACCTTGGAAAATGTTTTGGTGTCCACAAGCTAACTATTTTGGAAGTTCTCTAGCAGTCCATTTTACTATCGCTAATACTGAAGGAGGAGGGTGTATGTAGCTCCTGGGAAATGTTTGTAGCAAGATGAATTCAGTTGTAAGAGGTTTGGCCATTTCTGAGTCACGAAGTTTCTAGTTAATCTGTCAGCATGTCATTATTCCTCTGCTTATTTCCTAGTCTAGGAAATAGTGATGGCGTTAAAAGTAAGGCGCAGATATTATGTGGAGGATGAAATGGCCCTTCGAAAGTTAGCGGTGGATGGATGATTTCTTTTAGCTGATAAATCTCTGTGACCACGTTGAAGCCTTGGAAGCTGCAAAGCAAGACAGCTCTAGTTCAGAACTACTAGTTCTGATATGTCGTGAAAAAAGTTGGTTTAAGCACATTATGTCTTCATTTGCTGGTCATTATCTTTTTCAATTTCTATATATTAATTAGTTCTTAGATATTAGTAAGAAAGAGAACAGTTAGTAGAAAATGGAATTTAAATAGGTTTTTGAAAAATGAAAAATGAAAAAGTTAAATCTAATTTGAAAAATGACAAATCAATTCCAGTCTTGCCATTTAAACGTTGAAAGAAGCAAATACCACCTACCGACTCGCAGTTCTCCAAGGAACAGCCCAAATAGGGATAGGGATAGGGAGCGGAGCTTAAAAGTTCGAATTTTCTGCTGGTGATGAACTGATAGTTGACGTTCTGAAGGGGAGAAAAAAGGAACTATTATTCTCTGATTTATTATGTCAAATTTAATGGAGATTAGGTCTATGTAATTTATTACTGTGGACATTTTATTTGAGATACTGATCCTTTATGTGTGAACTAAATTGTCAAGCCTATGTAATTTATAAGTGTGGACATTTAATTTGAGATACAAATTCTTTTATGTGTGAACTAAATTGTGAAGTTTGTCTAAATCTTGAGTTAGACGGTGATACTGATGATGACTATGAACAGTATAAACAACAGCGACAAAAAGAGAAAAAGGCTTAGGCCTAAATTTCTTCGTGAGATGCTTAAATCGATTGGCATAGATTATCCAGAGTCAATCTTTAAACTATAACCAATAATTCCTCTTATTCTTGTTGTATCTCTCATACCTTGTATGGTAGTTCAATCATATGAGGAAGATTTTCCTCTTTTACATAAGAGAACTGATGAAACAAATAGAGTTACTTTTGACCCTTATGTTAGAGCTATAGGAATAATTCCTCAAGGAATTATTGTTTCTAATTTTACTGATGAAGTTCTCAACTGACATACTAACAATGCAGTAGCATAGAACAAAGTTCTAAGAAGGATTGATTATAAGTTGGATAAAATCAGTCAATAGAATCACTCTACTCATCAATGAGTAGATGTTATTTCTTCATATATCCAAAAGCAGTAACAATCTTACAAAGATCGTGTGCGACAACTTGATGTTGATCTTTGTCACTATATTGTAACATAGTATTTTGGACTAGACTTTAAAGTCAAGGAGTAAGAATTTAGATGGGTAGAAGAAGTTCTTCAACATATGGAACCTGACATGCAAATTGAACAATCAAAAATTGTTTATGGAGCTTATCCTCATACTTATCCAGTTGCTCAATCTATGTATGTTTCTCCTGCCTACTCTACCTATCCAGATGCTATTGATTATAAAAAAGTCTTAAAGATAAATTAGCTTTTGATCAGACAACACATTCACCCTTTTTCCAGTAAACCCAAGAATCTGCAAAACCAAAGCCTCAAGTTGAAGAACCTAAAAAGAAAGATCCACTTTCTTCTTCTTCTTCTTCTTCTTCACATATTAAACCTGTTAATCCATGGAATAAAGCATTTTGCACGACAATGTCCTAATAAAAGCAAAAAGGATATCAGGTTATTGGAATCAATTTAGTCAATTATGTTTATTCATTCCTCTGATAACTTTGAAGACCTTATTGAGGAACAGTCAAGTGAAGACGATGATACAAAGTTTGCTGTTTTTGTCTCTTCCTTTGACAACAACTCTTTTGACTATTTATTATCTTCTGAGGATGATTCTCTGTACACGTTACAACAAACACGCTTGACACTGGATCCTTAACCAGTTAGAGTTTCTCGTCCTTATGTCCAGAACAACTTCGATAGGATATATATAATAGACCCATTAAGGCTATTGAGTTTATAGATACTAAATCCATCAGAATAGTCATAAAGCCTAATATTTACCTTTTGAAACGTAGACTTCTCATGACGAATATTTTACTATTATTAATGGTAACTAATTTAAGATTGGGCTTATCACCAAGAGAAATATCGAGATTTGATTCTTTTCACAATGTACAATGTGGACTAAAGTTCTTGGAAGCCATCTACCTGACCCAGACATTCTAATTGGGATAGACGTATATAGTAAAGCCTCACCTTTATAGATTTTACTCACAAGTCTCAAGTATTGAACTTATTTCAGTCCGTACACATAAATCAAAAATGTGTTTCAGCTTACACAGGTTCCTACACCATATGAAGTCGTGAGAGATTAGTTGTTGAACTACTATCTTGAATCTCATACACAGTTTTCTCATCCGAGACCTCTATAGAAAAATGTTGAATTCTTCATCCATCTTCCTTTTAAGAAGAATGAGTATATCAATCCGACAAAGAGGAAACATCCAGGGATGAACCCTGATGATCTCAAGTTAGCACAAGAAGAGTGTGTTATTCTCCTTCAACAAGGACTCATCGAGCCCACGAAGTTTGATTAGGCTTGTCAAGTTTTTTACGTTAATAAAAGGTTTGAATAATAGCGGGGTAAAAAGAGATTGGTTATTGATTACAAGCCTCTTAATGCGTTTTTGGAAGATGATAAGTTTCCTCTTCCAAAAATCAATACACAGGTATTATTTCTTGAGGAAGATGTTGTCTTTTCAAAGTTTGATTTGAAAGTGGGTTTTTGACAATTGAGTATTGAACCAAAGGAGCGATATAAGACGGCGTTTTGCACTCCCAATGCATAGTACCAATGGACTATTATATCATTTGGACTTAAAGTTTCCCCATCACTGTTCCAAAGAGATATGACAAAGATCTTTGAACCCATTCTCGACAGTGCATTGATATACATCGACGACATTTTACTATACTCAAAGACCCATGAAAAACATATAGCCCTACTTCAACAGTTCTCAGATCTTAGTAAACAGTATAACATTATGCTTTCGGCGAAAAAGAGTCTCATTGTAACCATTGACATTGAGTTTTTAGATATGCAGTTCAAGGATGGATTTTATCAGCTATGTCCATATATAGCTCAAGATCTATTCCATTTTCCAGATTTAATGCCACGTGTGGAAGACTAAACATCGTCCTTATCCAAGCTGCTGAAAAAGAATCCACCACCTTGGAGTTCAGAACAAACCAAGGCCACTCAACCTCTAAGGCAAATCTGTTTACACCCTTCAGGAATATTTTCTAAGAAGATTTCCCGCTATAAATACACTATCCACAATCTTAGCTGATTTCTCTATCTTCCTTTCAGTACTGTTATTTTCCTCCTTTCCATGGCTAACCTACCTCTCACTGCAAAAATAAAGAAATTCTTTCCTCTTATTGCTAGTACCCCTATTAATGTTGTTGAAGTTGCATCCTTTGCTCGCATGAGTTTGTTATACTATTTACACCTTTTTCTCAGTGAGACCAACTCACCTTGTATCACTACTTTGTTTAACCTCAAAGCACCCTACCTTAATGTATTCTTTCTTAATAGCCCTATTTTTGAGAATGTATTATGGTATCCTCGGACACTCTCAGCCCTATATGCTTGTTCTATTACCTTACTTCCTCTACAGGTCTACCGATATCTTTATGATCGAGACAATGAAAAGTTTCTATTATAAACATTCCTTGGGTGGTATCAACCACTAAAATAATAGAAGAAACGACTTTTCATAGTAATTGAACAACATCTATTATAGGAAGCATTTTATAAAAGACAATCTACATCGTGTTTCTTCATTATCCATCGTCCATATCTCACAGAAAGAATTGGTGCAATTTGTTCTAACAACCGTGTCTGCTTTCATCATGCTTCACTTTATTGGCCAAGGTATAAGTAGAATGTTCTTAAATCTCTTAGAGATTTTTTTAAAGAGATTAATCATTTTTCTCGTCATCCACTTGTCCTTTCTACTTCTTTAACCTTATCCAGGAGAATTTATTCCTGGTGATTTGAAGAACCAGAAGTCAGACATACCAGGTCCAAACAACCCAATGTATTCCAACTCAAGTCTAAGATACTTCAAACACTGCAGGACCTTCACAACCTCCACCTCTCTCTTTCCAAGATGCGCAAGACTCTAATGATGATGTTTTCTTCCTTAATGAAGAAGAGCTGAACCAATTCCTCCAAAGACTCCGCATAGATGATGCCAGTCGCAACAAAAACAAAAAGACCTGGTTTACAGTGGAAACGCTAAAAAAAGACTTCAGTTTGGCAATGAATGAAAGTTTATAGTGTGTCTGGCTATTAATATGTATATGAACTGGTTTTCGGTACCGTAAGCACTTAGGCCGTCTCCAACCAAGGCACCAAAAATCTACTCCAAGGAAGACACCAAATCTTCACACTAAAATGGTGCAATTTCGGTGTGTTACTATTCATTGCACCAAAAGTACAAAAAGACAACTTTATCCAAATACTTTTTAACATATTCCTTTTATGTCCTTTTTATAAATTGATTTATTTACATAATTTACTAAATAATTAAATTTAAAATATATATTACTTTACACAAAATATATCATTACA
>JAOQMS010000009.1:14837653-14850498 GCA_027563885.1 Erythroxylum longipes
TCTGTGCAGAGATTCCTTATCTTGTCTTGGATATTGTGTAGATATGATACGAATACTAATTAACGGTTGAGATGAATGCAATCTAATCAAAAGGATGGGAAGAGATAGATTTAGATTCTATGAAGAGATTCCTTATCTTGTCTTGGATATTGTGTGGATATGATACGAATACTAATGAACGATTGAGATGAATGCAATCTAATCCAATGGATGAGAAGAGATAGAGTTAGATTTTTTTTACAAAGCTTCCTTATCTTGTCTTGAATTATTTACTATATAAGGGAACGAATCACTAGTAGATTGTTCTTTAAACCCTTTACCATATTTGTCTACAACCGTGAGTACTAATGCTAGTTCTTCTCATATATCATCCTCATCTTCATCCTCATCATCGGAGGATGAATTGAATCTCACTTCTGCAATATTAGCCCAAAACAAAGCAGAACTATCTGCATATACCAATAACAACCTTGCAACGGATTACTATATGAACAATATAGTAAACCAACTAAAACACAAAGGCTCAATCTTCGGTCATAAAGTAATTTATCGTGATCGTGCTGTAGCAGATCAAAGACTATGAGATGATTATTTTGCAGAAAATCCAAGATATAATGCAGTAATGTTTAGCAGGCGATTTCAAATGATTAGGAATTTATTCCTACGACTTGTTGGTGCTGTTGAAGGTCATGATGTTTACTTTATGCAACGGAGAGATGGATGTGGTAAATTAGGATTGTCTAGTTTACAAAAAGTAACAGCAGCATTTCGAATGTTGGCTTATGGTGTATCAGCTGATTCAACTGATGAATACATTAAAATTGGAGAATCAACTGCAATTGAAAGTACGAAAAGGTTTTGTAGAGCCATTGTAGAGGTCTTTGGACAAATTTATCTAAGAGCACCAAATGCTAATGATGTTGCAAGTCTGCTTCAAATTAATGAAGAACGAGGTTTTCCAGGGATGCTAGGGAGCTTAGATTGCATGCACTGGATATGGCAAAATTGTCCAACGGCTTGGGCAGGACAATATAGTGGACGTAGTGGATTCCTAACTATTATACTTAAAGCTGTAGCAGATTATGATTTATGGATATGGCATGCACATTTTGGTTTGCCGGGGTCAAATAATGAGATTAATGTATTAGAGGCACTCACTTGTTCTCAAACCTTGCCAAAGGTATAGCACCTTTTACTCATTATGCTATTCAAAGAAAAGTGTATGATACTGGATATTATTTAGCTGATATTATTTATCCAAAATGGTTTACTTTGGTACAAACCATTCATGATCCCCGAGGCCCAAAAAAGAAGTTATTCGCGAAGATGCAAGAAGCATGTAGGAAGGATGTCGAGCGTGCATTTGGAGTTCTCCAGTCAAGATTTGCAATTATCAAGAGACCGGCATGTTTTTGGGAAAAATCCGTATTACATGATATTATGTCAGCGTGCATTATAATGCACAATATGATCATTGAGGATGAACGTGATACTCAAGCGGTCATACAAGATTGGAACGAAACACCAGCCCCTGAAAGTAATATTAATAGAGACGATACAGTTATATTTCAAGAATTCCTTGCTAGACATATGCAAATTAGAGATAAAGAAGTTCATTATAAACTTTGTAATGTATTGATTGAACATTTGTGGGAACAATATAGAAATTTAAATGATTAGAAGTCAAATGAGAAATTTTAATCAGTTTGTATTTGTGTATGTTATTAATTTATTATTGCAATAATATTAAATATATTTTGTAAATAATATTAATTTAATATAAAGCATATATTAATTAATTAAGAATAATGATTTTATTTTAATTTTTAATAATTAATTTAGTTAATAACTAAATTATTGTGGTTGTATAAATATAAATTACTTTAGTTAATAACTAAATTATTGTGGTATATTTCTTGCAAAATTTTGGTGTAAAAATTTTGGTGTAAACTTTTAGCGTAGAATGATTAGGGTAACACCAAATTTGGTGTAAAAAGATTATAAGAATATTTTATTTTATACCAAATTTAGTGTAATGGTTGGAGATGGCCTTAGGAGGCGGGAGCAAACCTAAGGCCCCTTGTCTATCCCTTAATGGCTGTATACCTTCTAATCCTTTGTATTGTAGCTTTAATTGCCTATGAAAAGGCAGATTTACATGGCTCTGTCACTCCTCGTACTGAGGCAACTGGATCCTTTCAGGTGCACCTTTGCGGCGTCATTTTGTCAGTAAGATTTGCAAACCGACGCACTACTTACATGTATGCGGAAAACTACATATTTAGAAGAATTTGTACATCTATAGTCAGGAAATCCCAATTCTGAATTTCGTATCACTAGCTAACCTGATGGTAACTATATTTATATATGCGCCTTTTGTATTTGTCCTTATCTTATGCTCTCCGTTTCCGAGTAACTGCCATCTATATTTGACGGCTATCTCTTTATGAGGAAACAAGACGTTTAGTATGACATGGAGGCTCACAAAATCCATTCAGGTAATTTCTGAGGTGAATACAATAAGTCCTCTTTCCGTCTAATTAATTACTACACTTGGGTTAAGAAACGTTTGGAAGAAGAAAGGTGGAGGCGCAAAGCATGCTTTTTCTATATCACGATTCATGATGTCCAACACCGGTAGGTTAATTGATGTTTTCTTTGAAAGCGTCATTAAGTCGGCAATTACATACTTTTGGACAAGTGAAAGCATCACCTGAAATGTTTTTACATTAACCTCTTTGTCATAACTTCACTCCACTCAGCATTTTTTGTCTTGTAATGTTTGTTAGATAGATTGGTTGGATTCATCATCTTCTTCTACTTTATAACCAACATATCATTATTTGCACTAGTAGATGCATCTGGTTTTACAAACAAACCTGAAATTTGAATAAAGAAAAAGGTTCATCATTTCTTGTTTTGTCATGGGTTGCTTATGAGCTCATGGTTGGCAAGTATGGGTGGAATGGACGCAACGGGCAGTGTTAGGCAGCTGGTAATGCAAAACAAAAGACAAAGGGAATGCTCTTTACGTGGTAACCAAAATTCTCCAAAAACACATCTTTCCACTTTTACAATTTCATTTTTTTCCTTTTTCCAAGGCTTTTGTTTCCATAGTACGACGTCGTAAATCTTTCGAAGAACAAACTTCATTCAAAGCCTTTTTATCACTTCCTGGACTTCCGAGTTCCAAGAACTGTGGCCTGCAATTTCTTACTTTTATTTTTATTTTTGGTAAACGAAACGCAGAAAAGAAAAAGAAACGCCAAAGGAAACAACTTTCCCAGTTACCAAACTCAAAGGAAAGCTACTCAAAAAAGGTGGGAATTCAGACCTTTGCTCGTTAGATTCATCACGCCTTCTGTCAGCTGCAGCTCGTTATCTTTAATCATCCTACTTCCAATGCTCAACTGGATCCTGTATCTCTCTCTCGCCCTTACTCATTCCTATGATGCTTCTCGGTTTGTGGTCGGTGACCTTAAGCTGGTCTAGAGATCTTATGTAACTGTTAGTGGGTGTTTGGTCTTTTCTTGTTTTATTGCCTAATATGCGGTGGTGAAGGAGATTGGTCACGTTTAGTGTATACTGATATAGAGAATAACGGCTTCGGTTATTTCATTTCCGTTATTAGAACTAACTGAGAGATCTTTGAACTCTGGTTCCCATAGAAAAGAAAAGCTCTTTTCTTTCGTTCTTATTAGGCAAAAATTTTATTTTAATCTGGGAGTACGTGATTGGAAGTTGGAATTGAATTTTTTGTTTGTGGTGCTAAACGTAAGCATATCTATAACAAGCACTAGAAAGAATTTACTTTGAAGTTCAAAACTTTTTATAATTTTGTTATTTGTTGGGTCGGAAGTCTCCCAATAAAAGGTAGTGATTTCTTGTTGGAGAGCAACAATTAGCTTTTGTATCTTTCTCCTTTTACTTCCCAAATTTTGTGGTTCTTGATTTGGGAGAGAGCTGGAGACTAGGAAATTATTGAGGTAGAAAACCCACTTGGCTAGTGTGGAGATCAGGGAATTGTTTCATATCTTTTGCCCCATGGGGACCGTTTTCCCATCGGATTCCTGTAAAGACTCCGAACTCAAGGCTTTAAATCCACAGTCATGGCTTCAAGTTGAAAGGGGAAAACTTTCAAAACTCTCCTCTTACTCTTCTTCTTCATCCATGTAAGCTTTTTTTTTTTTTTTGGTCTACTGTATCTTGTTAAGCAATTTATTTTTTAATAGAGTGAGGCAGTTAATTCTTTTATTTTTCTCTCCTTTGTCAACTATCTGTAGTGAGTCTCTTCTCAAGATCCCGGAACTGCCGGTTCTACCATTCTTTAAGCCTGTTGATTATGTAGAAGTTTTGTCTCAGATTCACGAAGAACTCGAATCATGTTCTCTTCAAGAGAGATCGAGTCTTTATTTATCACAGTTTCAGGTCTTTAGAGGCCTTGGTGAAGTCAAGCTGATGCGGAGAAGCCTCCGCTTGGCTTGGCAAAATGCTAGCAGTGTGCATGAGAAGTTGGTGTTTGGGGCATGGTTAAAATATGAGAAGCAAGGAGAGGAGCTCACTGCTGACTTGCTTGCGTCTTGTGGTAAATGTGGACAAGAGTTTGGTCCAATAGATATTGGCTCCCAGCTTCATGTCACTGGAAATTTAGGTTCCATAAATACTTCGATCAATACCAACCCTGTGTTGGATAATGTTAACTTTAGAATTGGAAATGAGAAAATAGGTTGTGACAGACAAAAAATTGCAGGCCTTTCTGCCCCATTTCATGTGATGCTTAACGGGCCTTTCTCAGAATCGCTTTGTGAAGAAATAGATTTTTCTCAGAACAACATATCCCCATCTGGATTTAGGTCGGTAAGAGAGTTTACTATTACTGGCAGCTTGGAGAAAGTCCCTCCTGAAGTTCTGTTGGAAATTTTAATCTTTGGAAATAAGTTCTGCTGTGAAAAGCTTAAAGATGCTTGTGACAGGAAGCTTGCATCTCTAGTTTGGTCTAGAGAAGATGCTGTGGAACTCATGGAGTATGCACTTCAACAGAAATCTCCTGTCCTTGCTGCATCATGTTTGCAAATCTTTTTGCATGAACTACCTGATTGTTTGAGTGATGATCGAGTGGTTGAGATTTTCAGCCATGCTAATAAGGAAGATAGAACTGTCATGGCTGGGCCAGCCTCATTTTCACTATATTGTTTATTAAGTGAAGCAGCTATGAACCAGGATCCTCGATCTAATACAACAGTTTGTTTCCTGGAGCAGTTGTTAGAGTCTGCAGAAACTAACCGACAGAAACTGTTGGCTTTTCATCAATTGGGATGTGTGAGACTCTTAAGAAAAGAGTATGATGAAGCTGAACATCTATTTGATGCAGCTTTTAATGCAGGACACATATATTCTGTATGTGGTTTGGCAAGAGTGGGAAATATAAAAGGTCAAAAACTTTGGGCTTATGACAAGCTCAGCTCTGTAATTTCTTCTTTTACTCCACTGGGATGGATGCATCTTGAGAGATCGTTATATTGTGATGGCAATAAGAAGTGGGAAGACCTAGAGAAAACAACTGAGTTGGACCCTACTCTTACTTACCCTTACATGTATCGTGCTGCTTCTTTAATGAGGAAACAGAATGTTGAAGCTGCACTTGAAGAAATTAATAGGGTCCTTGGGTTTAAACTTGCATTAGAATGCTTGGAACTTCGCTTTTGTTTCTATCTAGCTCTTGAGGATTACCAAGCAGCCATTTGTGATGTTCAGGCAATTCTTACACTCTCCCCAGACTATAGGATGTTTGAGGGACGAGTGGCAGCATCCCAACTCCGGATCCTTGTGCTTGAACATGTTGAGAGATGGACAACAGCAGATTGTTGGTTGCAGCTCTACAATAGGTGGTCTTGTGTAGATGATATTGGATCCCTCTCTGTCATTTACCAGATGCTTGAATCTGATGCAGCTAAAGGAGTTCTGTACTTCAGGCAATCTTTACTCCTACTTAGGTACATTTCTTAAGTTCAATTTTATTGTAAACTTTCCCGAAATTGCTGAACTCTTGAATCTTGATCCATTCTATAAATTCCTGAACTCTTGATCAATTCCATACTCCATTATGTAGAATATGCAACTGAATCCTAGTTATTTTGCGCTCTCACAAATATTCATTGTTTGTGACATCCAAATAGTGATCTTAGGAAACGCATGAAATAAATTTAGTTTTCTGTCCATTATTGCAATTAGAACCCTTTTTTACCATAGTTAGCTTGTCTTTTCCCCATAATAATCCCTTCTTTCATACTCTTTAAATTTTAGATGTTGCATGGTGATGTCATTAGGTTACTTTACTTCATCAGGTTGAATTGTCCTCAAGCAGCCATGCGAAGTTTGCAATTAGCTCGGCAACATGCATCTACTGAGCATGAACGTCTGGTTTATGAAGGATGGATATTGTATGATACAGGCCACTCTGAAGAAGGACTTCGCAAAGCTGAAGAGTCTATCAAAATCAAGAGGTCCTTTGAGGCCTTTTTCCTTAAAGCCTATGCAATGGCTGATTCTAGCTTAGATCCATCTTGTTCTTCAACCGTTGTCTCACTTCTTGAAGATGCTTTGAAGTGTCCTTCAGACAGGCTACGAAAAGGCCAGGTAGAGTTCTCTGTTCCCTATCATTTCGTGGCTATATTGAAGTATGAATTTTGTTAACTTTTGTTCTCAAGGAGTTATAGGTCCAACACAAGCAAATAAAAAGTGCAGATGAACTAAGGTGCTGCTTCTTGTTATATTCTTTGATTTAACGCTGTGTTTTGTCTATTCAATAAGCAATCAAAGGATTTCCCCCAATGAAGAATTCCCCTTGCTTTCATGATAATGTGTAAACGTTGATGTGCTTCTCACAAATGTAAATTAATCCTTGCCTTTGAGTCTAGGTGGACTATAAGGGATTTAACAATGACAAGGACGTTGTCATACTTATCCTTGATCCCACTTACTGATACTCCCAGGAAAGTTCATTATATGAAGTGATCTTTAAGGCAAACATTGACGGTAAAAATGTTTAACCCCTTGAGAAAGGAAATATGCTGATACACTTAGTCTCGAATTGGTCAGTGGAACCATGCAAAATGTGTATTTGCATATTTCAATGTCTATAAACAGTAAATATGTGAGGGTCTGTACAACAAAATCGTGCCCTTGATCACTTTCAGACAATATTTCAAGATGCGAAGTGAGTATTGAAAGTTTTGAAGTGCTTCGATATGTTTCTTGAACATGTGCAGGTCATTCCCTTGTTAAGTAAGGCTATGCGATTTGCATGACCTTGGTCCAGGATTGTACTTGTTTTTAAACACTATTCTTAAAGTTCCTTTATTTTTACTTACCCTGTGGTTTATATCTATTCATGAGTGGTATGAAGTCCTTGTGATGTAGAATGATATATTTAATATTTCCAGATCAATGCATGCATGTAAACATGGCCTAACGTATTATGCCACCTTTATATTTTCTTCCAGGCTCTTAACAATCTTGGAAGTGTCTATGTTGATTGTGATAAGTTAGACTTGGCGGAAGATTGCTACAATAATGCCCTCAAAGTCAGGCACACTAGAGCACATCAAGGCCTGGCACGGGTCTACTTTCTCAAAAATGATAAAGGTGCAGCATATGAAGAAATGACGAAATTGATTGAGAAGGCTCAAAATAATGCATCTGCATACGAGAAGAGGTCTGAATACTGTGACCGTGATCTCGCAAAAGCAGATCTGGAGATAGTCACCAGATTAGATCCACTTCGAGTATACCCTTACAGATATCGAGCTGCAGGTCAGTTGATTATCCTGCATATAATCCTGGTAAACCACTTAGTATATGAATCAATCAAACCCAACTGCATGTTTTTCAATTGATTGAGTAGGAATGTTTCCATGTC
Source organism: Erythroxylum longipes (assembly GCA_027563885.1). Taxonomy (NCBI): domain Eukaryota; kingdom Viridiplantae; phylum Streptophyta; class Magnoliopsida; order Malpighiales; family Erythroxylaceae; genus Erythroxylum; species Erythroxylum longipes. The sequence goes on from JAOQMS010000009.1 coordinate 14,845,572, forward strand.
AGTGATTTGATAAAAGTGTAGAATGAATCCATTCTGTGATGATTAATTTATATATACAATTAACGAAGATAAGAAATGGAACTTGTAATCGATTTTCTTGGTTTACTTATTTGCGGGGTGGGTTGGCAGTGTTAATGGACAGCCGGAAAGAGAAGGAAGCCATTGCAGAATTGTCAAGAGCAATTGCTTTCAAAGCAGATCTTCACCTTCTACACTTGCGGGCGGCTTTCCATGAACATGTAGGCAATGTCGCAGCTGCTCTCCGCGATTGTCGGGCGGCTCTCTCCGTTGACCCAAACCACCAAGAGATGCTGGAACTCCACGGCCGTGTAAACAGCCATGAACCTTAGATTTGAGGAATCTAGATTCTCGTTATAATCAACTGATGAGCACTAAGCACCGTAAGTTTCCCTTTCCTCTAAATCTCTCTTGTTCTATTCATCCATAGTTTTGTAATTTACGTTCTCTGTATAAAAATTCTTATAAGTTTTATTTGATTCCGCATCTTTCTCTACCGTAATCTTCTCAACAAACGTATCTTCAAATATGCATGAATACGTCACCATCTTACCAGAAAAACTAGATTTCCAAGATTGAAATTCCAGCATCACTGTAAAAGAGAGAAACGTTTCATCTATACATGAAGTTATGTGAGGTTATGCAGAGGAAAGCGACGTACCCATAATAACGTTCTTCTTGAGGCTTATAAATAAAGTCGAGATTATAAATTCCAAGTATATCAAATCCAAACCTCGAGTTTCTACGATGGGGATAAAGAATGTTTTAAGAAAGTGGTCGCGGCTCAATTGGCAATGGGTGAGTTGTACCCGTAATTCCTCGCTGACACCCTATTTGAGGTGTGTTGGTCCAATAGAAGTACACCAAATCATGAATGAAATCCATTGAGGATCTTTTGGAACACTTAGCCTGTAGGGACTTTAAAGGTCAGATTTTTCAATTTTGACATCTTTCCATGATAAGCTCTGCTTTGTAAATTGCACCATCAATTACCCATTTGTAAATTACACACTGATATCCAACTCTGTGCCTTTTAGTTAGTGGGTGATCGACAAACTATGCCCTCTATCTCCTGACACGAGGCAACGTATATTTAACTTTGTAGCAGCTGAGTAATTCAGCAAATGAGTTATTGCAACATATATATCTAAACTGGACAGGACCATTCAAGGTAATACTGGTTATTAGACTTCAACTTTGATATATGTAAAATATAGATTATTTTTAGCACTATTTTTTATGATATATTACTTGTATTTTGGATGATTTGAAATTTAATTTAAGAATTCTTGTCATTTCAATCTTATTTTTTCTCCTACAAGGAAAAGAAGCAAAAATAAAGAAAAAATTGATCAAAACGCAAAAATTTTCGAAGATTTGGAGAAGCACCACAAAACACGGCACCATACATAGATTTGAGTTGAGGTTCATGTTAAAATCTGGTTGCTTCTATTTCTCTAGTGCATCCTACACATCCCCGTGTTCTTCCTTAGAAGAACATAGTAGTCTACACAGTCTTGTGTAAACAACTATATTCGTGTTATTATTTTTGTAGAAATTTATAAAGGATATATCTGTAGCTGCATGGACCTTAGTTAGGGTTCATATAGCTTATTAGAAGTGAGGGTTTTAGGTTTTAAGGCAAGGAGGAGGTAGAAAAGAAGAGCTCTTTAGCCAAGAAACATTAAAAAATCGCTTTGAAGCTGTTTTATATCAATCTTGACCAAGAGTTTATTTTTATTTGAAGATCGAGGAAGACTTCAACAATTTTTTGGAGATTTCAAGATTCAAGAACATAACTTCTTTATCTTGTTTGCTTTATTATTTTTATGTTGATATGTGTGATTATGAACTAAAGAAATATAGACTTAGGTAGGAAGAACTTAGGATGTGATATACTCTAATTCATTCTTTGATTTAATTAAATTCTAGTTTTCTTATGATTTATTCATGCTTTTATATTGAATGAATCAAAGGAGTGAAAGTAGAAGATTGTTGATAAGAAAAATGAAGAACAGAAGAAAGAAGGAGAGAGGGAGAGAAGGAGAGAAGAAGAAGAGTCCAGAAAGATGTGAGAAGATCAAAGAACCTTAGAGAGAGAGAGATACACACAAACATATTAGCTAATCCATATCTTCCCGTAAGGGAAACAGTTACATATTTATACTAAATACAGTTGTCTATAGCTATAATATTTTTATACGTAGTAATCCCTTTCTCCTTTAGAAAACCTTGTCCCCAAGGTTATGGAGGTTTACATAATGGACAAAAAATGAATAATTTTATTTTCTTTTCACCACCCATCTTATTCACAGCATCACCAGCAGTTGCTCCTTTACCATCATGGAGGAAGGAGATTAGATTATCAGAATGAGACACAACCTTACAGAAAACTCCAACAATGTAATCACCCGCAAAGCTCACACTCTGCTCATTTAACAGAACTCCATAATTAGATGAAATGCTTTTATACACTGTAGGGTCATCAAAGATTTCTGCATCGAACTGTTGTTTGAGTGCTTTGGTGAACTCATCCCAGTCTACTATTTCCATCTGGTTGCGATTTCTGACGTATAGTCTATACCATTCTTGCGCCCTCTCATCCATATGTAATATAGCAACATTCACCTTCCTTCCTTCTAGTGTTTGATCCAAAGAAAAATATTGTTCACGACGGTAAAGCCATAATTTGACATTGGTATTGTCAAACAATGGGAACTCTATTCAATTCACTATCATCGGCATTACTTTTTCTTCTCCGTCTACCTCTCTGAGCTACTCCGAGACATCGGATTTGTGGTCCAGCATCTCCTCCTATTTTCTTTAGCGTTTGCATCATCATATTTCTCAACTCCGACAGTTCTTTCTCTACCTTTTCTATTCTGTTAGTCATTTCTGAAAACATTCTTTCCATCAAGCCTTTCAGATTATCCTCCATTTTACGTAGTTCTGCATTTCTTGTACCTTCAGCCATGGTCGTCTCTCAGGTTTGAATGCTCTGATACCAAATTGTTGATAAGAAAAATGAAGAACAGAAGAAAGAAGGAGAGAGGGAGAGAAGGATAGAAGGAGAAGAGTCCAGAAAGATGAGAGAAGAACAGAGAACCTGAGAGAGAGAGAGACACACACAAACACATTAGCTAATCCATATCTTCCCGTGAGGGAAACAGTTACATATTTATACTAAATACAGCTGTCTACAACTATAATATTTTTATACGTAACAAAGATTCATTATTTGATTCACGCATCAAGATTCGAGAGATAAGATATATGTTTAGGTCATAGCACGGACAAAGACCATCCAAGTGTTTCATCCTTGTACACTGAGCCAAATATTAGGGAGTAAGTGAATGAGATAATCTTGAGGAGTGAAGAGGAGCAATATCTAAAAGAATAAAAAAAGGGGGAAGCTATTGCTCAAGAAGAGATAGAAGAAGATGAAAAGGAGGATCCAAATTAGATAGTTATTAAGGAATTCTTAACAATCATCTTAAGTATATGGAGGACTCCTAATTCTCAAAAAACAAACTGATGCACTCAATTGAAGATTAAGGAAGTTTTGTTACTCCTTGCTATTTTGAAAATTTATTTTAAAAAGGGCATTAATAGAATTACTTGATATTATTAATTTGATGTTATATGTTCTTATTGTATTATGGCATATGACTTATCTATTTAAAAATAAGCCTTTGTTTATGAAGATGAGGAAGCAAATTGCTTATTATAGATCTAGGCTAAAGTAGGACTAAATGGGTCAAGCTTATGACCTAAAACAAGTGCTGCTAGGAGGCAATCTAACATTCTTATCTTTGATGTTATTAGACTTTAATGTTTTTAGTTTTTTATTTTCCTAGTTTCAAGTCATTTTCTTGATCTTATTTTATTAAATTTTTGTTGAAGTCTCTTACTAAGGGTTTGTCATTGGTGTATTTTTTATTTTTGTAGGTTTTGGACCAACATGTTACCTTGTTTAGCTCTATATTAACCTAGTTGAGAAAACAAAATGCATCTTAACATGATATCTATATGGTACTGTATATATGGACGTGCAGCCATATGCGCTCTCTTATTTCTTTAAGGGTAGACTTTTGTTCACATAAAAAAGAGGACCAAAAAGTTACCGAAGATGCCACTTTGAACTTGAGATAAATACTCGATAGGATGTCCATACCCACGTTAGGAACATACCCCAGATAAGTTTTACAAGAGCAAATGAAATGGAGAGAGCCACTTTTTTGCACGGGACCCTCAAGAAACTGTGTAGACCTCATATACTTTCACTTTTCTTTTTTGTTTTTTATGTGTATTTATTTTAAATAACATGCCTTATGTTTACCATCATAACCCTGTGTATCAATAATATATGGCACCTATATGGTGCTATGTAAATGTCATGTAAGGTAATATAAAAGGCATAAACACCCTCATGTTTTCTCATCTTCAATTGTGTTTTCTATCACTTGTCTGTGAAAATTTAGTTCTTTTACTTTTTAGCGAGATACAGCATCCCTAGCCCTCCTAAATCATATACATAGTACCCTAGTGCACATTTAGATTTTTCTTAACCAAAATGAACTACTAGATGCCGATCATATTATGGCTTAGTTTGGGAGAGCGGTAGCGGTTAGTAACCTGCTGAAATCAACCTGTTGAAATAATAAGTACTTATGTGTTTGGGATAGCTATTTTGGTAACTGCTAAAACGTGAAAATAAGTGTTTGGCAAGTGCGGTTGCGGTTGCTGAAAAGAGATAAAATGACTAAAAAGGCGGTTGATTTAATAAACTATTAATTGTAGTATAAATAATTAAAAATATATTATTAGTCATTTAAATTTAAACTTATAAATAATAAAATATTAAATTAAAATAAGAAAATATAAATAAAATAAATTTAGTAAATAAAAT
>JAOQMS010000009.1:14890312-14911145 GCA_027563885.1 Erythroxylum longipes
AAATGATAACGATTTCGAGTATGTTAGATGATGTCATGTGTAAGTTAGATGTGTTATTGCTCCAACATACCATTATCATGAGTTATGTTCCTAAAACTTAAGTGCGTACCCTATGGTAATGGGATGTTACACTTAGTTAGCACTTTTTGGAACAAAAGGATTGCATTTCCTAAAATTCAAGCTTAGCCTAATTCGAAGAGAGGTTTGGAGAAAACATTGTTGATGGAAGATGGCGCAGTGTTGTTTAAATTTGCTCTTGATAGTAGCTTGGATGAGATATTGGAAATGGGACCATGGCATATTGGTGGACAACCAATGTTTATGTAAAAATGGAGGCCAGGAATTGAGGTTAATAGAGACAACATAAAGTTTTTTCCCATAATCTTCTATTGGAATTATGGACGGTGGAAGGATTAAGTTATATATCTAGTTCCTTGGGAAAGCCATTATGTATGGATGCACAAATGTTGAGCATAGAGAGAACTGGTTATGCAAAACTTTATGTGGAAATGAGGAATGCTCAACTTCTTGACTCAGGTTAATAGGAGAAATGGAGAAGGTTATGATTAAGCTATACTATCCGTGGAAATCATAAAATGTCACAAAGAAATGGAGGCCAACTGGGAAAAGATTCAAAATAGGTTGGCAAGAGGAACTATCAGAATTAGAATTGAATTTGAGTGGGCTTGTTAAGGAAGCTGAAAATCATTACAAATTTGAAATGGAGAAGATTGTTACTTTGATTAGTCCTTCTGATAGCAATGGCCATGAGGAACAAGGGAGGGGTCAAGATGAGACTATATGTATGTAGCAGAGCCTAACAAATGTGGATTCTGGGAAACTTATGGCAAGTATCCATACCTCTGTTGACTTGAAAGTAGGACAGGTTACTATAAACAGACTGATAACTATTAATGATCTGAATAAGTCACCAGAGAGAAGATATAATAAGGAGCAGGGTCAGAGTTTAAATAATCAGGTTATTGTGGAGAAGAATTAGTCTATGGAAGATATGGAGATAATTCCAAAGTTATTGCAGCAAAAGCAAGATGAAGCAAAGGAAGGAGGATTTGTTACTCCTAATTAATCTAGGAGGAAGTATGCCAGAAGGTTAGCTAAGTCTAAAGGGGTTTCCCCTTAGATGACTATTTGTGTGTGGAATACAAGGGAGTTGAATGACCCCTTTAAAGATGATGGTTAAGGAATTAGTAGGTGAAAGGAAACTTATTTTGGTAGGTCTTCTTGAGACCAAAATAAAGGCAACTTTTGATTAGAGGGGATTGGCTTTTTTGGGTGGTAAATGAAAATATATCTCTAATCATTCATACTATTATAATGGTAAAATTATTTGCTTGTATAATTATGATTTTATTGAGGCTAAGACCAATAGGATGAGTTAGCAGTTTATACATTTGCACTATTGGCTAATAGGGAAGTTCTATTTTGACATGACTATCATTTATGCATCAAACTTTTCCTTTTAGAGGAGAAATTGTGGGATGAGCTTCACAATGTTCACTATGGAATGTAGCTTCCTTGGTTAGTAATTGGTGATTTCAATTGTTTCCCTAAATCTGATGAAGTTGAGGGTGGTGTTGGGTTTAATTATGGTACAGGGAAAGAGCTTGCAGTGCTATTTCAAAAGGTCAATCTTCTGGATCTTAGAGGAACAGGCAGATGGTTTACATGGACAAACAAACAACAAGGGTATATGCCAACCAGGAAAAAACTAGATAGAGCTTAGGTGAACCACATGTGGCTAAGTGTTTTCCTCGAGCTTTTGTTTATTTTGGTGATCCTGTTTTCTTATATCATGCCTTCATATACATAGATGAATAAGAGGTCCATAATTGGAGCTCCTTTTATATTTTTCAATGGTTTGACTCAAATGGTGTTAAGTAAAACACATACTCAGGATCTTAACAACTTGAGTAAAGCTTCGGCAGATGCGCACAACAAGATTATTATCATGATCCCCATAATATGGGCCTAAGTAGCATAGAAGTCGAGAGGCTAAAGCAATATTAGGAAGGGTTGAAGCCACAAAATTCAATCCTAAGATAAAAAGTGAGGCAGACTTGGCTTAAGGATGGTGATTCAAACATAAAGTTTTTCCATGCCTCTCTACTTGCTGTAAGAAACATGGATACTATTATAGAGTTGAAGGATGAATTTGGTAATGCTATTTCTAATCATCAGGAGCTATTTAATTTTATCAAAGGCTATTTTCTAAATCTCATGGGGAGGTCTAAAATGCAACAGAGAGGATTTGGTGTAGAGAGTGTACTAGAGTTCAATCTTAATAAGCCCCTTTTAGAGATGCTCAATGCCCCTTTCAACTCTCAACAGGTAAAGGATATGCTATTTATACTTAATAATTATAAAGCCTCTGGACCATATGGATATTCTGCTAGTTTTTCTTTCCTAAAAAACTTGATCCATTACTGGCCTCTCTTAACTGATGTTGTGTCGGAGTTTTTCTTCTTCTAGTTTGATGCTAAAGGAAGTAAACCACACCTTTATATGCCTAGTTCCTAAGAAGGCTAAACCTAATGTGATTATAGATTTTAAACCTATCTCTTGGTGTACAATTATATACAAAATAATTGCTAAACTCTTGGCATCAAGATTGAAAATTGTTTTTTTTGAAGTGGTGAATATGGCACAAGTTGCATTCTTACCTTCGCGAAGTATTGGTGATAACATCCTTATCCTTCAAAAGTTGTTGGGTGAGTATCAATCTGGAAAATGTATTAAGAATTATGCAATAAAGATTGACCTATTTAAAGCCTATGATACTCTCAGTTGGACCTATATGCAAGCTTGCTTAGATAATATTGGTTTACCTGGTAGATTTGGAATTGGATTATACAATGTATTCAATCTACTTTTATGAGTATTCTAGTTAATGGGATCCTACTCGGCCTTTCAAAAATATAAGAGGGATTAGGCAAGGGGATCCACTGCCCCCCTTACCTTTTCACACTAGCTATGGAAGGTTTTTCGAGATTGTTTCCAAACTTGTGGAATGCGTTGGGCTGTTCCAATATCACCATAAATAGAGATATGAAGTTGTCACACTTGCTTTATGCTAATAATGTGATTCTTCTTTGCAAAGCTAAACCACACTTAATTCGTATGTTGATGAATATGACGCAAACTTTTTCTAATTGGTCAGGAATGGATATTAATGCGTAGAAGAGTGGAGTTTATATCTCTTCTCATGTTCGAAATCTTGAATGGATAAGCAATATAGTTGGTTTTAATTTACAAGCTACTCCTTTAAGATATTCCCTATTACTACTAAAAAACCAAAATTCTTAGATTTTCTCTCTTTGATTAAAAAACTAAAAACCAGAAAACAAAATGGAAAAACATATTCTTATCTTTAGCTGCCAAAGTGACCCTCATCACATTAGTATTGAATAATATGAATGTTCATTGGGCAACTCATGTTGTTATTCTAAAGAGGGTGATCAAGGAAATGGATAGATTGTTGAAAATTTTTCTGTGGTCTAAAAAAACTAATAATAGGAAACAGTCTAAGGTGAAGTGGAGAGATATGGCTATTCTAACAAACATGGGGGACTAGGGATTATTTTCATTACTCAAATGCAAAAGGTTTTGCTCTTTAAGAAGATTTGGAGATTATTCAATTACAAAGAAGCCTTGTATGTTAAATGGGTAATGGCCTATCACCTCAATAATCAAAACTTCTGGCAGATACAACAATCTTATGAATGCTTATGGATTTTTAACTATATGCTTAGTTTAAGAGATCAAATATACCCTTATTTGAAGTACAAGTTGGGGGATGATGAAGATATATGGTTTTGGTTCAATAATTGGACTGATTTCAACCTCTTATACGAAGATCTAAATTAGCTACACTCAGAAACAAAATTCCCATTGATGCTAGAGTGTCTTGGCTAATACAGGATAGGGAATGGGTTGGTAACTTTAGGAACTTTCAGCTACTAGCTGAATACCTTCCTCCTATACCTGCAAAGAGGAGAATGGACAGAATGAGTTGGACACATCATAACAGTGGAATTTTCACCAACAGTTCTAGTCACAGCTTACTAATGCTGCAATTGGATTTAGTTCCTTAGTCTGATGTCAATTGGAAGCAAGTTCTGTGCCCTAAAGTTATGGTATTCACATAGCTAGTGATAAGGAACAGAAGAAGAACTAAAGACAAGTGGTTTAGTAGGTTTGATCCTATTTGCGTAAACAATTGAATGAAAGCAGAGATCATCTGTTTCTTGAATATAGCTATAGTAAATCAGTGTGGAGCCGAATTTTGAGTATGCTACAGCTTTCTAGCTTCAACTTTCTGTGGTCTAAGACACTAAATATAGTCATAAGATGCACTGAAGCAGGTCAGAGGAATAGCATCATCATCAAGACTTCATTTCATATGGTAATTTATTTTATTTGGAGAGAAAGGAATAGGCGATTATATAAGAACGAGGGACTAAAAAAACATCAGCTTGCCAAGCAAATTTTGAACCTGATTAGAACAGTTATTATTACCAGTGAGAAGCAATGCATAGTTAGCCAAGAACTTAAGTAAATTAGATACTTTGATGTAAATTTTTCATATTTTGATATGCATCCTATTTAGTATAGCCTCTGTTGATTTTAGGTGTATGATTCTTATTTAGGATCGTGTAATAGCTTTTGCTATAATATAATTTAAAATCTAATTTTCAAAAAAAAATTAGCCGTCCAAATAGAACTATAAAATATTGCTCTGTGTATCCTTGTCTTGCCTAGTTATAGCCATTTTGGATGAGAAAGTCATATTGTCTAGGATAAATGCTTCTCCAAAGGGCAATTTTATAGTCATCTTATGTAGTTCATCAAATATCAAATAAGCATTCACAAGTATAGATTCCAATAAGTGTAGTATCTTCTCCACAATTAGAATATTTAGAATGATCTCCTTTAAGTTTAATGAGTTGTAATCCTCTCTAATTGCAGTGCTCTTCTACCCTTGTAATTGAACTTGTTCTTCTAGTGTGCCTTTTATATCTTAATCCAGTTCATCTTTTCTCAAAAAAATATTTCATTAAATCAATAATGTAAAGTTTAATGAATAAATAAAGAGTAATTCTTAAAAGTAATTTAGCAATCCATAAACATACTATATACGTCAATTGAATCATCATTTATATTCAATAACAACAAAGAAATAAAAGAAAAGAGTAGAGAATTGAATCTGGATGTCTTCTTTTTCTTTGCTTTAAATTGGAAACTGCATCTTTTGTTCTTCATATTTTGCTCTTTTTGATCTCCTTTTTTTAATGTTTTTCAACTTTAAATTGATTTTTTTCTCTTCCTTTTTATACTCTTAAGCCTTTTAAGGCTTCTTCATGTTTTTTGTTCCAAAAATAGCCTTGAATCGTCAAAAGTATAAAAAACTTGTGACCTGGAGAAGCTCCTTACACAATCTTGCATCCTATGAAAAATCATGCATGGCCTTACTTCAATTCTCTCAAGAGAGCTCATCAATTTGCTACCCCTTCATTCACAATTGTGCTAGATGTTGTTCTCCAACTCTATCTTCACTCATCATCAAGCACATCAAATAACCCTTGAAACTTACAATTAAGATCAAATTCTTACCCTAAAAGACAATAAATCAAACAAAACATACAAAAACACTAACAAGAATATAAATTTAATTCCTAAACACATGGTTATCATCTAAGAAAACACTAAAAACACACTTTAATAACCAGAAAACACACTATAATTTACACCTATTAACTTCCTCACATGTAAATCTTTAAGCAAAACTAAAACCATAAAACAAACAAGAACACAAACACATAGATAGCGCACCGTAATGTTAGTCAAAATAAAATAATTAGACTACTACTATAGTAGTGGTGAATCTAGGTCGATCCCACAGAGTGTGAAAATTTTTCGAAATGAAAGTAACTAGTGTTTAGGTTAAAGGGGGGGGGGTTGAATTTTGAAATAAGTAAATAAAATAAAACTAACCTAATGAAAACAAATTAAAGAAAACATGCGAAAAATGATAAAACTGGGGAATTCGGTAGGGACCTGGTTCTTTGGTTCAATCTCAGCCTACATCCTAAATAAAGTTCAATCTCGGTCTACATCCTAAATAAACATATTTCATTGATTTGTTGTCTTCTAATCTTTCCTAGCAACTATTAATCGTAGGTTAATAATTAACCCGAGTTTTCTCTTAAGTTTTGTTTAATCAAAATACGATCATTAATTAAACCTAACCATCAAACAACCTAGGATACAATCTTTAAATTTAATTAGGCAGTAGCATTATGAATTACGAAAACTGATTAATCAAGGCAACAACCACATATTATGTGTCATTTAACCTAGGTTATGTTATCCTTGATGATTATGAATCATTAGTCGCTATATATGAATGTTAACATAACAATTATAGATTATATCAAAATTCTAGCAATGGGTTTACAAATAAACGATTCAATTAATGCATTAAAATCATCTTTTCACAGCACCCAATGATTTCATACACAAATAACCGAACAATAACGAAAATCTGATTATCCATTCACAAAACCCAAATCAATTAACCTAGGATAACACAATCAATTCAATAGGAGAGAAAAAAACAACAAAAATATGAAAATATACTTAACCTAGGTTGTTGGCGTCGATATCACCTCTGAATTGGTGTCGAAGCCTTCTATGGGTCTCTCCAAAGAAAATGCTTTAGCCCCACTTAATTAACCCTAGCCGAAACCCTTTTCATTACGCCTCCCTACTCTATTCACTACTCTCTACCAGCTACTGTTCACTGATGTGATAATTTAACTTTGTTGGCCACGCTACTATTCACCCTCACTTAACCTTCTTTTGTGCGTTTTAAGCAAAATGCATGGTCTGTGTTTTACGTTAATGCAAGCGTTAAAGTTTGCTTTTTGGTCCTTCCCATCTCCACCTCCTCCTCCTCATACGTTGTCGTTTCTATCTTGGTTGCTGCATTACTTCTTACTTGCTTTCTTCTTCTGTGTTTTGCTTTATCTACTGCTACCATTTAGTTCCTTATCTATACTGCCTCTTGGACGTTGTTGTTTTCTTCCTTCCCATGTGTTGCCATGCTCTCCTTCAATTGCTACATGATTTTGCTTGTGTTTGTGTCATTTTACATTTTATGCTCCTTGGAAGTTGTCGTTTAGCTCCTTACTGTGCTGTCATTTTACTCCTTGCTTATGCACCTTTCATCATCCAACCATCACTCCATTAAATTCACATTCAACCATACAAAAACGTGCACCTTGAGTGATGATTTCCAACAGCCCTCTTTCATAGGTTTTTTGTTTTATCCTATTCTTTTATTCTTTATCTTGTCTTCTCTTGCTCCAATTTTCTTCTTCTTGCTCCGTGAAGATAAGTGAAAATTAATCGTCGAAATAGCCAAAATATCATGCGTTCGACTCACTTTAATGTCTTCGCTTCTAAATTGTGCCTAAAATCACATATGAGTCAAAGTGAGTATCTTAAGCAATTTCATGTCAATAATCACTAAGTATTATGGAATAATTTCATAATCAATTAAGCACTTATCAATTTCCCCCACACATAGCTTTTGGTCATCCTTAGGCAAAACATTTAAATTAAGCTCAAAGACCCAAAAACATTGACTCATTTCCCAAATGTTCCAAGAATACATAATTATAAACAAAGATGAATGACATTAAAAAATCATAGCTATAATTTAACATTCTAAGTTTTTACTCATGATTAATCAACATTCATCATCTTCAAAAACTAAGCAATCTAATGTTAGACTTAAAAAATGTGTTTAACTAAAATATATCCATGGGTACACTCAACACCATTCATGATCATGACAATCCACAACTTTGCCTATCATTTCACTTCTCCACCACTAAAGGTCACATGCAAAATCATGGATCAAAGGACTTTTCAAGGTTGTAATGTAGGCAAAGGTAAGGTGAGATGTATTTAGGTCAAGTAGCATGAAAGCCATAAAAGCTAGTGAAACAAAAGTAACACTCAATATGACATCAAGTGCACAAGTTAACACTCATCAAAACTGGGTATCGCCAGCTATGACAAATGCAACACATATATTTCATAACTCATTTCAGCGCTCTCACTCAAACCACATGAAGCATATATCGATTCGAAGGAATCACTTATACAATTTATGCCAACAATACATTGAAACCATAAAAGAGTTAACCTTCCAAGCCAACATCTACCTCATATTCAACATACTCCAATAACACATTCATTACAAATTTAGGAGATGCATTAATCATGAATAACTTTTCAAACCACATATGCATTTCCTCCTGGATACATTTTTGTAAAAAAAAATTCATTCTTTTTCTTTTTCTTTTTCTTTCTTTCTTCCCTTTTTTTCTTCTATCTTATAAAAATTAAAATAAACTACATCACCATGGGAATTTCAATGATAAGGCATAAACTAACATTCAAACATTATAACCAACCCGTACATATGCATACCCTTACACTTATACTTTTGTATATTCATAAACTCAACATTCGACAAATGTTCCTCTAGCTTCAAGGCTTAGGAAGGAAATTTGGTTAGGTTAAAGCATGTAATGTGGCTAATACACAAAGAAAAGGCAAATAAAGCTCAAGGGGGCTTATCAAAAAGGAAAATCATATAATGGGTAGGCTATTTGGCTAATGTAGTTTGGAAAAGCAAAGAATGCCTTATTGTATTCATGTTAATGCATGTGATAAAAATGTGGTCTTAAATAGAAATTTAAGGCAAAATCAGGATGTACATGTCATGAAGGTCATACATTACCAAAAGACAATGAAACTGATATGAATGTGTCAGTCTAATAAGGCTCAAATCTCACCGGCTTTGTCTACCACTAGTCACTTCTCTTTTAAAAATAATGCATATTGACCAATCACAAGAGTTAAAGTACATGCTAAAGTTGCTATCGAATTCTCTAGTTAACTCATTCTCTAATTATGACTATATAGTCCTAAAAGCAATAGAAACAATAAAATATTTGTTTGTTTTATTCTTTCTCTCATTTTGATTGAAAACTTAAAACAAGCAAGAAACAAACCATCAAAGAACACACATACATATAAAAAGAAATGTGAAAATGTAAAGAAAAGAAATTTACTTCCCTTAGGTTGCCTCCCAGAAGCACCTTGGTTTAGGGTTACTGGCTCGACTCCTTTCTTTTTTCACATGGCAAAATTATAATCTTCAGGTATTACAGTTAAACGCCACTTCCATGCGAGGTTGTTCCAGATAGGTCCTAAGTTGATCATCATTCCCATTTAGTGTCCTCCCTATCCTTAGACTTTTGATCTCTATTGAGTCCATGCTTTCTTGAAAGATCTCGAATGTCTCTTCACCTTTTTCTTCCTTATTTAATTCCTCTAACGTATTAGGTAAAAGTAACGAGTCATTCTCAAAAACAAAATGAAACTCAGTATTTACCTCCGAGCTAAAATATATAGCTTTTTCTGCCTCAAGCTCCTCCTCAACTTCTTCGACATAAGCAATTCGTTAAGGGTTGACCTCAAAATTCTCAAGATTCTCATCACTTTGTAAAGTTTTCACATACACGTCCATTGGGTAAACCTCGGGTTGATACGGTTACTCCTTTTCACTTTGCGATTCCAAATGATTGATATATCCCCATCGAGGTAATACATCTTGCTGGAATTGCAGAGCATCATGTTGGATTTGCTGTATACATTGCCGAAACAACTATTGCATATTCTATTGGAACTACTGCATATCTTGTTGAATTTGAATATTGTTAACAACCATAATATTAAGCAATTATTCTAAAGATGTACCTGAGTCATGTTAGCTCTCTGAATCTTAGGCACTAGACCATGTATTTTATGGAAATTGCCCTCCATCCTGCTAGAATTGTAGAGCATTCTACTGTAATTGCAAAGTATTAGCGTTCACAATATTAATCAACTCTTCCAGAGATGGACTAGAGTTGTGATAGGAAGCTTCTGGTTTGTATGAGAATTGTTATGCATCTTGCAAACTATCATAGAAGTAATTATGATGGTTGTACCATCCTTAACCAAAGTTAGGTTGATCAGTCCAACCTTGGTTATAGGATTGAGAATAAGAGTTAAAGAAAAAATTACTTCCATCCATGAATTTTTAAAATTTTTTTATCATAAACATGAAACAGAGAAAAAAAGAAGAAAGGATCATGAAATAACTGCAAAGAAACCGATTACGAACAAATATATGCAAAACACCAATTAAAATCACAAACAAAAACTAAAACACCACATTACCTGGCAACGGCGCCAAAATTGACATCGCGTCATAATGCTAATAAAAAAATAACTAGACTACTACTATAGCAGTGGTGAGTCTAGGTTTATACCCTAGAGAGTGTGTGAAAAGATGTTGAAATAAGGAATAGCAAAAGATTAAAAAAATCTCTTGTTGAAATAAGAACAATTCAATTAAGCCATACAAGGCATTCTAGATATACAATTCAAAAAATAGAGTCGAAGAAACTGCTACTAACTAGAAAGGAATCCAAGTAAGAAACATAAAATACTAAGAAACTAGAGATTCCAAAAAGTAACGAGATATTACTCATCATTTATGTATGTTGATTTGGAGTCTGGTATGTTGAAAGAGATGATTGCAGAATTACTCCTTAGAAAGGCTCTTATCTTGGAAAATTCAATTGTTTCTCTCATCCTATATTATTGTGAACATAGATGAAAGGACCAATTAGAAGCAATTTTGTTTAGTTTCGTTAGGAAATTTTTTATTTGAATACCAAGGTTTGATGTTGTTCAAGTTGATTAGTTCCTCATAAATCAAAAATTTTCTTAAAAGGTCTTTCCATATTTCATTAGTGAACTTGCAACTGAAGAATATATGTCCAACATTTTCTTTAGCCTCTTTACAAAGTGAGAACCAATTGGTGAAGTTCAAGAATCTAGTAAGTTTTTTAACTGTTGGCTGCTTGTTTTTCGTTGCAAGCTATAGGGTAATGGAGGCTTAAGGGATGAGGTAGCTAGACTATACTGGTTTGTTCCAAGGTAAAGGAACTAGATCATTGAAAATTAATTTTTGCAATATTGGTTGGTAAACTTGCCATCATTGGTATGTTTCCAAATGTATGTATCCTAATCATCACGATAAAGGTTTGCTATATATCAATTTAGAAGGGATCTGGAAAATGTTCACTGCTAAAAGATATCTTTGTTTGAGAGAGTTGTTACAATTGAAGCATTCGGCTGAATGACAGTTCTGAGGGGTAATGCTTCATTTGTATAAATCAGCTGGTCCAAATATAACCAATTGTCTTGTCAAAAGCTAATGGATTCCCCATTCCCACTTAAGTAATAAAATCATCATTGAATCTTCATCTCAGCTTCAAAATGGCTTTTAAAGTGGAAGAGGAATAGTGTCTTTCATCTAAGGCTCTAGTGCTTCTATTTTTGATGAAATAGGTATGAATCCACTTATGCCATAGTGATTGTTTATTAGTCATGACACTTCATAGCCTTTTAGTGATTAGGATTGTATTCATGATTTTGAGGGAGCAAATGCCAAGATCTCCTTAACATTTGAGGATGCCATACCACAGAAATCTATTGAATAACTTATGAATAAATTTGATAATGCTGCTTGGAATAGCTAGTTTATCATAACAATATGTGCTAATTAATTTTAGAGATCCAAAAGGAAATTTCAGAATTGATCTTATCAAAGAGACAGATGAAATCCCTTGTGCTCACTCTATATGATGAGATTGGAATACCAAG
Organism: Erythroxylum longipes; assembly: GCA_027563885.1. Lineage (NCBI taxonomy): Eukaryota > Viridiplantae > Streptophyta > Magnoliopsida > Malpighiales > Erythroxylaceae > Erythroxylum > Erythroxylum longipes. The sequence goes on from JAOQMS010000009.1 coordinate 14,902,127, forward strand.
ATACCTAATTGGGAGATCTTGTTGTTTGAAAACTGTGATGGTAAAAGCATTGGGTACCTCTTAGTAACACTCTTAGAAAGATAGATAGTGCCTTTAGAGCATTTCACCTGGAGTCCTAATTATCTATGAAAGATCTTTAGAGCTTTCATTAGAGATAATGTGAAAGATCTTTAAAGCTTTCATTAGAGATAATGTAAAAGTTTTGTATGTTTTGGAAAGCATAATAAGATCATCTACAAAAACAAAGATTGGTGAGTTTAAGTTTCCTATATTTAGAATGGTATTTGAATCCTTTTTTCCTTTTAGCAACCCTCAGAAGTATCTTGGGGATAACCTTCATATCAAATGCAAAAATTTTTGGGAGAGATGGGATCTCCCTATTGAATTCCCTTGAAAATTTTGAAGAACATGGTAGGGTATCCATTTATAAGAATGCTATATGATGGTGTCATTATACATTGCTTAATCCAATGAATGAAAGGAGTTAGGAAATCTATAAGTTGAAGGACATTGATTGTGAAATCCTAATCAACATTGTCATATGCCTTTCTACGATCTGTTTTGATGTAGCAGTTAAGATTACCTCTCTTCCTGGAATTTATTAGTTCTTAAAGAATTAGTATGTTTTCACTAATTACTCTACCAGTTATATAAGCACCTTGACTAGGACCAATATGATTAAGAAGTATCCCCCTTAGTCTTTGAACAAGAATCTTTGAGATTATTTTGTAGATTGAGCTACAACAAGGAATGGGGCGAAAGTCAGAGAATTGTTTCAAGCCACCTTTTTTGGTAACAAGAATAATGAAAATCTTATTGATTTATGTCAGTAAAGAACCATTATTAAAAAATTTTCAAAAGCCATTATTAAAAAAAACCTAGGGCATCTTCAGATAACCTATGAGCGGCTAGATCTTATTAAAGAAGTTGACATTGAATTCGTCTAAACCAGGGGCCTTATGGGGATGAAGAGAATTCAATATTTCTTTAATTTCCTGAAAAGTGATAGATTTGCACAAATGTTCAGCTCCTTGAGGTGAAATTTTTTCCTGTAAAATTTCTTTAAGAAATATCTTAAAGGAATGAGTCTCAAGAGTTTTGTTCATCAATTCACTAAAGTAATCACAAACCCCTTACAATAACAAAAACTATGAATCGTGTTGGATCCCATTATGCACTAGAGAGATGATTTTGTTTCTTCCTTTCCTTGTAATAATAGATTTATGAAATGATAAAGTGTCTTTATCCCCATTCCTTAACCAATCAACTTTGGCTCTTTACTTCATAAGAGAAAAATCATAAAGAAGTGCTTGTGAATAATTGTGTAAGGCATTTCTTTCCATCACTTGTAGATGTGAAGAATCAAGATCGAGGTAGATTTTATGTTAAATGTTATCTACATGCTTCTTATCAGTATTGATAAGGTGATGACTATTGCCAATGTTGGCCTTAAGAAACTTCTTAATTTCTTGTCTAATTATATTTAACTTCCTTATAAAGATAAATTATTTAGTAACTCCGATGTTGGATCTCAAAATATTCCAGATTGCATCTTCAAAACCTATTAGACCCAACAGGAGATTGTTGAATCTAAATGGATATTTAGGGTTCACTACTTTAGTAGAAGTTAAGATAGAGTTGTGATCAGATAAGAGACTATTTACAAAATTGGAAAAACATTTTAGGAAAGTAGACATCCATCTCAGATTAGTAGCACTCCCATCAAGCTTTTTCATGATGAATGAGAACCATAATGCTTGTTATTCCAAGTGAAAAAAAATCCATCCAAGGGAATGTCAATTACTTGAGCTTTATAAAAGCACTTACAAAGCCTAGGAAAAGGATTGCATGTAGCTCTTAATCCTTTTACTGCTTCACTTTTCAAAATGGAGTTGAAGTCTCTAAATAGTTTCCAAGGAACGTTAATAGATGCAGTTATATCTTTGATCTGATTCCATAAAAAATAGCTATGATATACATTATTATAAGCATAGATAAATGAAATGTAGATAAGTTGACTAAGGTTTTGCAAAGATACTATTGAGCAAGTTTTATATCTAATAATAAAACTCTTAATACTTGTAAGTATACGGATTGTATATTGTATTAAAAGAGGTTATTGTTCCCACAAGGATTATGTAATAGATAAAAATTTAAACCTAACTTTCTCTAAGGTAACACGAAATTGATTTAAATAAAATTAAATAACTGAATTTGAAACAAATAATAAAATGAAACAATAAAATAATTAATAAATGAGATGCCAATAAAAATTATGGTTGATTAAGATTGAATATTTAGGAACTATTTTTTCCCTATTTTGTTCCCTTAGTTTTATTGAATCAATTTATGTGTTTCATTTTAGATTTCATAAGGTATTAATTACTCTCTTTCAAGATCTAACCAATTAACCTAATTGAATTCAAAATTTCCAAGTTTGTAATCTCTCGATTCATAAAACTATCCTAACGTCTTCAATTAGATCTGAAGCCATCTAATAGATAATTAATTTCACAACCAATATCTCTCTTTAATTGATATTTAATTTTATAATTATGGGTCTAGTAAAATACCAACTTTCATTATACAATCTAACACTAAAGACTTTTGACGCACTCTCTCGTTTTGTTGTCAAGTTTATTCATGAATAATTATTACAAGCATCCAGAAATATATTGATTTCAACATTAAATAAAGTCACAAAATAAGTCTGGAATAATTCATACTCTAAGTTTAGAATTCCATGAACATGATAAACATCTTAGAAATCCAATTAGAGATCAAGGATAAAGAAAGAAACTAAAAGGAAAAGAGAAAAAATGTTTGATTCCTTGATCTGGAATGTTAGAATTTCTTGATGCTCTTCTTGATCTCTATACTTGATTCACTTTTGAATTGTGGATGCTGCATTTTTTGTGGTTTTCTTGTTCTTAAATAATGTATTAGGGACTTGGGTTATGTCTAAGTTTTTCCACTTTGTCTAGTTTCAAAAAAACCCTCGAACTTTAAAATAAATGAAAAATTTATGCCTGAAAACTCTCCAGCACGATCGTGGCCTTTAAGACACGACCTTGCTTTAACTGTTTTATCCCTTTAGCAGAACTATGCTCCTATGTTTAGCCCTTTATCTTTTTCATTCTTCACTTTTGATAATTTCCAACCCTCACAAACATATCAACCCTCTTAAAACATAAAACTAAGATCCAATTCTTACTCTAAACCAAACAAACACTTATAATACATACAAACATTAACAATAACACAATTTTAAGCCTATACACATGATAATCATCTAAGAAATACTTAAAAGCACACTTAAACAATCTATACAAACATAATATAATCTACACCTATCAAATACTTGAAGGTGGATTGTTTAATCTGATATAAAGGATGAAGAAGGTCTCGAGAAAGCGAACTTGCTCCCTTTATTGACAACGTGCATCGGATAAGAGGACCTCAAAGGGATTTTGAATACAATCTTGAGGAACCCAAGCCTGAAGATTAAGAGATGGGTGAAAGGTCGCCAATAATGAAAGAGTATGCCAGACCAGTAATTAGTACTGCCACTTCGTGTATATGTTTGGGAGAAGCAACTAGAAACTATGAATTGAACAGCATCTACTATAACATACTGCCATCTTTCTATGGGGTTCCCAATGAAGAACCTTTTAACTTCATTCAGGAATTCTATACCACTTATCAAACCTTTCCTTTAGATGGCTTAAATGAAGATCAACTCAGAATGAGATGCTTTCCATACACATTGAAGGATCGGGCCAAGGCATGGCTGATAACCTTTCCTTCTGATTCATTGACTACATGGGAGGAGGTGTACAACAAATTCATAGGAAAGTTCTATTCCTATCAAAAGACTTCTGAGTTGCGGACGAAGATAACAACCTTCACTCAAATGGAGGGAGAGCCATTCTATGAGACATGGGAACGCTTCAAATTTTTTCTCATACAGTATCCACACCATCATTTTCCACTTCACATAAAAAACCAATTCTTCTATGATGGATTAATGGAACAGTGTCAGTACACAGTGGACAATGCAACAGGAGGAGCTGTGGGAGAGAAGATTATAGAAGAAACATATGAGATTTTCAAATTGTTGGAGGCCAATTCTCAACAAAAGAGCGTGAGAGGAAGAAGAGTTGGAGTTCATGAAGTGAGCTCGAATCAAGAACTAGCTATGCAACTAGCTGAGTTGACAAGGCATGTAAAGATGCTAAATATAAGACTACCCCCAAAAAGTTCCAAATCAAAAGGTATGTGGTATATGTGGAACTTGTGGCTATGGAGCTAATGTTTGTCATATTCTTATAAGCCTTTTGTAGATGGGGAAGAACAAATGAACTCACTCAACTTTTTTCAACCAAAGGAGCAAAATGATCCGTACTTGAACACTTACAACCCTGGTTGGAGAAACCATCTCAATTTTTTATGGAAGACCAACAATCCACCAGTACAGCCCCAACCACAATACCAAAATTTTTTGAGGCCAAATTATTACCAAAGGCAATCTTCACTTCAAAACCCACCAAGCAAGCCTTCTTTGGAGGAAAGTCTAAATACGTTCATTCACGTAACTTAAAATCAAGAAACGAACAATAAGAGATTCGATTCTTTGGAGGCATCTGTAAGGAGGATTGAGACTTTTTGTGCCCGAAAGGTTCTAAAAATTACCTAGGCCATCTTACTCGTAAGTATAAGAGGTAGTTGTAGTAATTTATTAGGGTCGTCTCCTACGGAGGTGAAATTGGTTCACTTAAATTAATTTTGAACAAAAACAAAAACAGATGCAATCCTAATCATTCTATCCCTATTGTTGAGTGAAGCTTTAAAGAAAATCACAAATTAGTTTGAAAAGTAAACTGAATCAACTGGAAACAAAAACGAGTAAAAATCAAAGTGGAAAATTCTTAAGATTCAATTTCACTAATTTAATCTCCTATGCATGATTAAGGGTAAATGATTGGACAGTTGTCTTACCAAAATTAACAGTTTGGCACTAAGATCAACTTGAATAATTAACTAATCTAACTTTCTTATTTGACAAGTTATCAACCCGAGTTAATTATGAAAGCCCGACTACTAATTACCACATAAGTTAATATATTCCTAATTCTTAACCTAAGCATCTATAGTTTCTCGTTCCATATTAAACTTCTCCCTCAATCCTTCGTTTAATACTAAAATCATGAAAGGTTTGATCATGCTATTACACCCATTCAGCCCAGAAACTACAGCAATAAATAAAACAACAAAATCGTAACTCAATCATACATAATTGAGCAAAATAGCTACATTGATTCTCAAGAAAAAGGAATCAACCCATCATAGCATAACACACAGTTCATCATCTCCATACAGTTCAATCTTGTGTTAAATGTAAACAGAAAAATGTAAAAGTGATGAACAGAACGAATAAACTAAAGATGGACTAACAAGCAATAAAACAATAATAAAGAAAGTAAGTTAATAGACAAAAGATAAATGAGTTCAACATTATCAACAAAAGATGAAATAAAGATGAGCAAACAAAATAAGACTCTCAGACGCAAAAGTTGGTAGTGGGTATCTTGCCAAACTCAAGCTCTCTGACGTTGGCTCTTGCCTTCTGCCTCTACTCTTTTCTTGCCCAAATGAATGGTTACTTAAGTTCATTAAGATTCAACTTCAACTCTCGCTTTCTACCTCTGTCCCAAACTTCCACCTCTCTCCTGTGTTTCTCTCTTCTCACCTGACTCTTTGCTTTCTCTCCTTTCTTCTTTCATCCAAAGCTCTGTTTCTTCCCCACATCCACACTTCTCTCTTTTTCCTTTTTTTCCCAACCGAATGAGTTTATGATGTTATTTGGAATGTGGAATGAATGGTTCATCCTTTTGCTACCACCCTCTCCTTCTATTTGTAGTATGCTCCTAGGTCTAGGGTTTTGCGCCCTCAACCTTCCAGTTGCCACTTAATAACTAGAACATTACGAGAAAATGAAGGAAATGAAGGGGGTGTGTAAGTCACGGTCGTGAGATGTGAGTCACAGCCGTGACTTGTGACTCACACATGCACATGTAAGTCACACATGTAAGTCACAACTGTGACTTACACATGTATAGCTATGCATGTAAGTCACAGGGTGTGACTTGCATGTAATTCATGCCACATTCACAAAATTAGGATTTATGCAACATGCACACCAATTTCACTCAATCTATCTCACATTTGGATCAAAACACAATGATTTATAATAGAAATCAAGATATGAAAGAAATTAAAAGCAATAGAAACTAGACACAACAAGACTCAAGTAAGGCAATTTGCAGCTAAAATCCACAACAATTAAAAAGGGAAGTTGCCCAATCAATCCGAGCAAGCCTAAGCAGTCACTATTATGAGAAGTGGTAAGATGATTGATAATCATGTTGAGATCTCTTCTAATCTGTCTGGTGTAGGTAATCAAGAGGAGGAGAGCCGCACTAACAAAAAAGGTGATTAGAATGAAGAAAGCATTGGGCTTGACAACTTTTCAAGTCACATTCGCAAAGATGAAACACTGGGGCATGCAACCGACTGCAATGAAGAACCAAGATTGCATAAGGCGGGTAATCCTTATACACCACTGATCCCATATCCGATCTGCCTTAAGGATTCGAAACAAGATAAGCAAATTTCTAATCTTTATAATATTTTTTCCAAAGTTAATACTGATATGCCTTTTTTAAGTGTGATCAGGAACATTCCAACTTATGTGAAGTTCTTCAAAGAACTAAGCTTCAAAAAATGGAAGTTTGAGTCAAATGAGAAGGTGATAGTTTCAGAGATTACAAGTGCAGTGCTTTAATAGCAATTACCCCTTAAATTAAAAGACCCAGGGAGTTTTCTTATGCAAGTATCAATAGATAATGGTGATGAGGTTAAGGGTATGCTTGACCTTGGGGCGAGCATAAACCTTATACCTTAATCTATTTATGAGAAATTGGATCTAGGATAGTTAAGACCTACAAACGTTTGTTTGCAATTAGTTGATATGTCAATCTGTTATCCGAAAGGAATAGGATGTGATAGTGAAGGTTAGATAATTGATTGTTCCTGTAGACTTTGTTGTCCTAGACATGGGGGAGGTTAAAAAGCAAGGAAAGGAGCACACCATACACGTAGGGAGGCCTTTTATGGCCACTACCAATACCTTGATCGATGTAAAGAACGGGAAACTGAGTATGACTGTTTTGGGAGAAGAAGTAGAATTTTCAATTTTTAATGTTAACCCTATTTCTACTACTACTACTACTTCTAAAGAATGTTCTTTTGTTGATCAAATTAGTGCTACATATTTTAATTTCGCCATACAGGACGAAGAAGAAAAGGAGCTGGATTTAGTCAAAGAGTGTGATGAATGCTGCCAATTGTTGGTCGATGCAATTGAGAGAGAGCTTGGGAAATTCTTGGAGAAAAATCCAATGAAGAGAGGAAAACAGTGGAATCAATCACCTTGAGCGATCATGACTTCGTGACTTTAAACAGTCACAGAAGCTAACATGGGCACATGCATGGTCATTTATGTTAACATACATAGGTGTGCATCTTTAAACGGGCATAAACAACATCTTAGAAGCTCCACACAGTTACAGTGACTTATACACGACCGTGTAAGTCGAACGTTACTTCAATTCTTCCATTTTATGCCCTAGTTTCACTCAAATTCTTCTTCTCTTCGTCTATAAAGATAATTATCACTTAAAAATACACTTGAAGTAGAATAGGCACCACAAATACCATAAGATTCTCAATCGACAAGCAAAATACACTAAATATGAGTACATAAATATAGTCAATTAATCGTTTATCATATAAGCAATTGATGAATATCGACCTAACAAAACAATACATCCATGTTCATAGAAGTTCTCAATTGGAAAGCATGAAAAGGCCTCTCTCCACTATTGTCAACATTGCAATTGGTGTTTGTCTCATTAAAATTTTTGTCATTTAACAAATCTTCCCACTACATACTTTCAATGCGAAACAACAATGAAGATGTAGCAATAAAATTAAGGTAAATTGTTAAACCAATTAATATAATGCCTAGTTCTTATATTGCCAACTAAAAAACTTGCCTTAGATTCCTTTTTTATGGATATGCTACAAAACTCTAGCTTTATTAAGAGATAACCATAAGATGAAGGATTGGGAAAGTCTTGATTCCAGAACACCACATGAAAATTAATGAAAGAAGTCAAGATTCTACCCAACCACTAACAAGAGAACATTTGCTGCAAATAGGCAACAATAAGAGAAAGGAAAAGAAGCTAATTACTAGCTTATGCCCATGCTGAAAACAAAGTCACGAATTATGCATTAGGAACTCAAGAGAATAAGAAGGTTATCAATGGCGAGAACAATATTATAGTGAACATTTCGAAAGCTATGAATAAAACTTTGCAAATTCTATTTATAGTATTATGAACCACGGATATAGCATAAAACCAAAAAGAAATACCAAACATTTTGGAGATACAAAAGAGGAAGAAGCGGTACACAAGGCCAAAATCAAGAGAGGTAAAAAAAGAGATAAAGCATATAAACACCTGACATGATCACACGACATCGTGGGCTTATATCCAAAACCACTAATGAGTTGAAGAGGCAATGAATTAAAGTGCGGTATTTACCGAAAGCCCGCTAGAGAGTTATTTTAGAAGTGTTTGTTTTTATTTTTATTTATAATTTTTATTTTATTTTTAAATTTAATAAAAAACTTATTTATTTAAGTTTTTAATTTCTATTTTTAGTTTAAGTTTTTTCTTTTATTTTTTAGTTTAATTTACTATCATTTAATGTATTATTTAGTTACTTAAATTTTAATAAAATTATGAATAAATTAATTCAATATTATATATTTAATAAATTAAAAGTAATTATCAATAAAATTGTGAATAGTTTAATTTTATTTAAATTTATAATTAAATTATATATAATTAAATAATAATAATTAAATATAATTGTGTTTAAAATATTT
>JAOQMS010000009.1:14911245-14935193 GCA_027563885.1 Erythroxylum longipes
AAGATTCATAGTTAAGGGTGCTATCACATAAACATATCATGTACATTTAAGCATCAAAACATAACACTCAATTATGCGTCATACTTGATAATTCAAATATGAAATGCACAAACAAATGGCTTGAGAGTCCCATGGGTTGAAATGGAGAAACCGAGGTTTATACTATGAACAAAATGAGTCCGTTTTTTGGGATCTGATATGCCACAAGAGGGCAGCCGGGATAAGGCTTAAGTCAACGTGCACGTGAAGAATTAAATGGTTTCTCTCTTGCCCAAATATAAACAAATTCTTATGCTTAATTCATTTCATCACATATTCATACTTTCATGCTTTCATGCTTTTTCCTCTTTGATATACAAAATGTCATACATCTTTCAAGGAATGACATGAGAATACATCATAATATATGTTCCATCATTCACAATAAGTCAAATTCAAACAATTTAGCATACACACACAAGTAAACAGTTTTGCTCATGTCACAATAACCATAAATATATTTCCCACCTAATTGGTTTGGAAAAATCCAACTCAATTGTGCCCTTCCTCTTGCTTTTGGATAGGGTTTTTTTAGTTTTCTAAAACAACCCAAATTCTCATTCAACCCACATTTACATGGAAATTCATAGAACTTCAATAATCAAAATAATAGAAAAAATGATCTTAACTCATTCTACCCATAGCATATCTAGGCTAGAAAACTAAAACCTAGTTTAGAAAATCCATAACAATCAAATGGGTTTCTCTTACTCTCTTCTTTCTTCCGACACCAACCCATTTCTCTCTCAAACCTCTCTTGTTTTTTTACCTAACAAGAAGAAAAGATGAAAAAGATTACCTTAGCTTAGCCAAATCCTCTTTCTTCTTCTTCCTCTATGTTTTGTTTCTTCTTCCTTAGTTTCCACGCACTCTTCTTCTTTTCTTCTTCTTTCCCACGTTTTCCTCTCTTCTTTCTCTCTTCTCACGATTTTCTTCTTCTTCTTTCTTATTCAAGACTACATTTTGTCTTGGTCTCCCCATTTTGCCCTTCATTTAACTTGTCCTTCCTATTTTACCCTTCTTTTGTCCTTTATGTCTAATACACTAAGTAATTCTAACATCTCCATTTAATAACCCCAATTTCTATTCATGCTTGCTAAAAATGACTAAATTCTAAGAAAATAAATAAAATAAATAGATAAATAAATAAAATAAAATAATTAATTTGGGTCCAACATTTCTCCTCCCCTTAAAGAATTTCATCCTCGAAATTCTTAACTTAGTTTATTATGAGGTGTGGATACTTCTCCTGTATAGCTTCCAAAGCCTCCTATGTTGCCTCCTCTCTTGCATGATTCTTCTATAAAACTTTAACCAGCTTTACAGTCTTGTTTCTCAAGACTTTTTTCTTCGAATCTAGAATCTCTACTGGCTGTTCTTCATAAGTCAAATCCTCTCTTAATTGAACCTTTGAAGGTTGGACTATGTGTGAAAGATCTTACATAATTCTAATGGCAAGGCTAACTTGTAGGCTAAAGGCCCAATCTTCTCAATGATCTCATAAGGGCCTATGTATCTCGGACTAAGCTTGCCCTTCTTACCAAACCTCAAAACCCCTTTCCATGGAGAAGCTCTAAGAAACACTTTGTCTCCAACTTCAAATTCCATCTCCCTTCTATGTGCATCCGTATAACTTTTCATCCTATCTTGAGCTGCTTTAAGTCTCTCTTTCACCAATTTAATCTTATCAACTGTGACTTGCACCAATTCAGGCCCTAAAAGTCTCCTTTCACCTTCCTCATCCCAACAATCACCCATATTGCATCATGTTTCCTGCTAGTCCTTGGCAATCCCATCAAGAAATCCATTGTAATCTTATCCCACTTCCATTCAGGAATAGACAAAGGTTTAAGCTTACCAACAGGTGCCTGATGTTCTGCTTTAACTTGCTGGCACACTAAGCATTTTCTAGTATACTCTACCACATCTTTCTTCATTCATTTCTACTAGAAGTGCTCTTTTAAATCTCTATACATTATTGTACTCCCTGGGTGCATTGCATATGGGGCATTGTGTGCTTCATTAAGAATTTCATCCTTCAACTCTTGCATGTCTAGAATACACAGTTTGCTACCTACTACCATCAATCCATATTCTCTTATTTCTATTTCAGAGGGTTTACCATTTTTAATTCCTTCTCTGAGCTTGCTCAAGTACTCATCTTGTTCTTGCAATTCCTTAATCTTCTTGTTCAACATTGGCCTTACTCTAAAATTAGCCAATATACAATCAGAATCAGCTTGCCTCAATGTCACATTAAGTTTGACTAATTCCTTGAACAAAGGAAGATATACCATCTCCATATGTGCCATAGTATATTTTCTTCTCAATGCATCCGCTATTACATTAGCTTTCCCCAGGTGGTAATCTATCATCAAGTCATAATCCTTCAGTAGTTCTAACCACCCTCTTTGCCTTAAATTTAACTCCTTGTGTCTCATCAAATACTTAAGACTCTTGTGGTCTGTAAATACCCTGGTGCTGACTCCATATAAGTAATGTCTCACATTTTTAACGCAAAAATTATGGCAGCTAACTCCAAGTCATATGTAGGATAATTTATCTCATAAGGTTTTAATTACTTAGAAGCATAGGCAATCACTTTATCTCTTTGCATCAACACACATCCCAATCTCTTCCTTAAGGCATCATTATATACTATATATCCATCACTACCAGAACGCAAGGTCAAAATTGGTGCAGTTGTGAACCTATTCTTCAATTCCTTAAAGCTTTTCTGACATTCCTCTTTCCACACAAATTTCTGTTTCTTCCTTGTCAATTTGGAAAGTGGGGCCACCATCATGGAAAATCCCTCTACAAATCTTCCGTAATACCCAGTTAAACCCAAGAAACTCCTCACTTCTACTACACTTTTAGGTGCGTCCCACTTCACAACCGCTTCTATCTTCCTTGGATCCACATGTACTCCTTGCTCCAAAATCACATGTCCAAGAAATGCCACTTTCTTTAGACAAAATTCACATTTATCGAATTTGGCAGACAACTCTTCCTTCCTCAGTGTCTCCAAGGCAATCCTCAAATGTACCTCATGCTCCTTGTCACTCTTGGAATAAACCAATATGTCATCAATGAAGACTATGACAAATCGGTCTAAGAAAGGCTTAAAGACTCTATTCATTAAGTCCATAAAGGTTACAGGTGCATTCGTTAATCTAAAGGGCATAACTAAGAACTCAAAGTGCCTATACCGTGTTAAAAGTAGTCTTTGACACATCAGACTCCTTTATCCTCCACTGGTGATAACGTGATCTCAAATCTATTTTAAAAAAGACTCTTGCCCCTTGAAATTGGTCAAACAAATCATCTATACGTGGAAGCGGATATCTATTCTTGATAGTTACATGATTGAGCTTCTAGTAGTCCACACACATTCTTAACGATTCGTTTTTCTTCTTCACAAAAAGGGCAGGAGCTCCCCAAGGCAAAGAGCTAGGCCTAATGTACCCCTTCTCCAATAACTCTTCTAATTTCTCCTTAAGCTTCTTCAATTCCGTCGGAGCCATTCTATAAGGCGGAATCGATATTAATGCAGTACTCAGAAGAAGCTCAATGGGAAACTCAATTTTCTTAGGGGGTGGTAGTCCTGGTAATTCCTTAGGAAAGACATCTAGGAATTCCCTCACTATAGGAATATCTTCTAACTTTCCTCTATCTGCCTTCATGTCTACCACATAGGCTAGAAATGTTTCACACCCTTTCCTTATCATTTTCTCTGCTATCAGAGCTGAAACAATTCTAGGCGGGCTTACTTTCCTGTCCCCCATAAACACCACCTTTCTACCTTCGTCGAACTCAAACTCTACTATCTTTTATTTGCAATCTAAATTGGGATTATACTTTTCTAACGTATCCATGCCCAATATCACATATAATCCCCCCCCATCTTCACTGGCATTAAATCCACCACTAATTGTTCTCCACCAATATACATTTCACAATCTCTATAAACTTGATTAATAATAATATATTAGCCGATTGGGGTACCAACCATCAAAAGACCATCTAATGGGCTCAAATTTCCACCTTGCACAATTCTACTTGACGAAACAAATGAATGGGTAGACTTCGGATCAATCAAAACAATAATATCGTCATCAAATAATTTATGTTGGCCTCGAGTCTTGATTCGGACATAAAATTTTAATAAATAATTTACAGAAAAATAAAATTGATGAATTCATGGTGGGACTTTTTTTAGCAGCCAACTAATAATAAGAATAAATAGCACAAGGCTATGATAGCAATAATAAACGTATTTGTAAAAAAAATTAATGAAATCTCACAAAAGTCATGGGTGTGAGTTTTGAGTCTCAAACCCGTGAGAATACAATAATAAAAAACACGGTGTGAGAGAAAATTCTCACACTCGTGAGAGTCAAAAACAATGCACGGGCGTGAGAGAAAATTCTCACACCCGTGAGAATCAAGATATCTCAGCTCGTTGTGATCGCGACTCAGCTGCTTTAATCCTGATTTGGATTGCGACTCATGCTCCCTCACTTCAAACTACCATAACTTTCAAACCACAAATCCAAAAATTTCAAACTTAATATCATTAAAAAGCTAAAAGAAAGATCTACAACTTCATGAAGAAAATTTTATCTAATTTTGCCTAGGTTAGTTCAGTTTATTCCTCAAAGTTTTCAAACAACATTTTAACCCTTATTCACTGTTTACATTCATCTGCTATCAACGTTTATAGAAAATATGCAAAACCAGTAACTACAACCACAAAACCCGAATCCAACTTTCAATTTCTTACATACAACTTCTATATAAAAAAATTTACTTAAAGAAAATCCATCCCAAAAGCCATCAAGCAACGAAAATTTCATTTGACATAATATAACGTTTTACACATACATGAGAGAATCTTTGCAACATGTTTTTTCTATCAACTTTCAAATAACAGAGTTCTTGCACAACTTCATATTACAAATCGCAAAAACCAAATCAGTAGCAAAATGCAAAACACTTTCATGGATGCTTATACTTGAAATGATTCTAAGTGCTAATAATTTCTAAACTACCTAGATAAGTTACAAATGATAAAAATCTTTGGAGTCTGCCGAAGTTTTGCAAACTTTATTGTTGATTTGCTTTTTCTTCACCTGAGGAGTGGAAAAATAGTGGGTGAGCTAGGAAGTTCAGTGGTTAATACTAGCAGGGTGTGGGATTAGGAGGTGTAAGGTTATAGGACTTATTAACTCATGTAGAAATTGAGATTAGCCAAAGCTGCTATTAAACAATTTAGTAAGAGACATAACCAGAACCTTAAAACCCTAAGTAAAGCATTGGCAGATGTGCAGCAGGATTGTTGTCAGGATCCTCATAATGTGGGCATAAGGAGCATAGAAACTGAGAGGCTGAAGCAATATTAGGAAGGGTTGAATATGCAAAACTCAATTCTGAGATAAAAAGAGAGGCAAACATGGCTTAAGGATGGTGATGCAAACAAAAATTTTTTCATGCTTCTTTACTTACTAGGAGGAACATCAACAATATTACTGAGTTGAAGGATGAATTTGGTAATGTTATTTCTGATCATCAGGAGCTATCTAACTATATCAGAGGCTACTTTCTAAATCTTATAGGAAGGTCTAAAATGCAGTAGATAGTATTTGGTGTAGACAGTGTACTGGAGTTCAACCCTAACCAGTCACTCCTAGAGATGATTAATGCCCCTTTCAACACTCAACTTGTGAAGGAGGTGTTATTTAGTCTCAACAAATCTAAAGCCCCTGGTCTAGATAGATATTCTGCTGGCTTTTTCCAAAAAACTTGGTCCATTACTAGTCCTCTCTTAACTGATGTTGTGTTGGAGTTTTTTTTCTTCTAGTTCCATGCTGAAGGAGGTAAATCACACCTTCATATGCCTAGTTCCTAAGAAGGAAAGGCCTACGGTGATTTCAGATTTTAGACCTATCGCTTGTCGTACAATTGTTTACAAAATAATTGCTAAACTATTGTTAGCTAGATTGAAGATTGTTTTAAGTGGTTAATTTAACACAAGGTGCATTCTTGCCTTCGTGAAGTATTGATGACAACATCTTGATTCTGCAAGAGCTATGGAGTGAGTATCATTATGTTAAATTTATTAAGATTTTTGCATTGAAGATTGAACTTTTAAAGCCTATAATACCATCAACTGGACCTATTTACACGCTTGTTTAGAGGCTATTGGTTTACCTGTGAGATTTCAGAATTGGATCATGCAATATATTCAATCTACCTCTCTAAGTGTTCTAGTTAATGGGATAAGTTCTAGACCTTTCAAAAATATTAGAGGGATTAGGCAAGGGGATTCACTTTCCCCTTACCTTTTCACATTAGCTATGGAAGGTTTTTCTAAACTTGTTTCCAAACTTGTAGAATGTAATGGACTGTTTCAATATCACCATAAATGTAGAGAGATGAATTTGTCACATTTTCTTTACGCAAATGATGTGATTCACCTTTGCAAAGTTGAACCTCACTCTGTTAGGATGTTGTTGAACATGTAAACTTTTTTTGGTCGGTCAGGAATGGAGATAAATGTGCAGAAGAGTGGAGTGTATGTATCCTCTAATGTTAGGAACCCTAAATGAATGAGTAATTTGGTTGGTTTTGAATTAATGGTTACTCCTTTCAGGTATTTGGGAATGCCTATTACATCGGGTAAACCCAAATTTTCAGACTTTCTTCCTTTGATTGAGAAACTGAAAACCAGAATACATGTTTTGTAAAATAGGTTCTTGTCTTTAGCTGCCAGAATGACTCTCATCATATCTATATTAAATAGTATGCATGTTTATTGGGTAGCGTATATTGTTATACTGAAGAGGGTGGTCAAGGAAACAGATAGATTGTTGTAATCTTTTTTATGGTCTGGAAAAACTGATAATAGCAAACAGTACAAGGTGAAGTGTTGTGATATTACTATTCCAAAGAAACCTGGAGGATTAGGGATCATTCCCATTACTCAAATGCAGAAGGTATTGCTTTTCAAGAGGATTTGGAAATTATTCAACGATAAGGAAGCTTTGTGGGTTAAAAGGGTGAATGCTTATCACCTCAATAATCAAAACTTCTGGCAAATACAACAGTCTCGAGAATGTTCATAGATCTTTAACCATATGCTCAATTTGAGGGAGTAGATATACCCTTATTTGAAACACAGGTTGGGGATGGCGAAGAGATATAGTTGTGGTTCGGTAATTGGATTGATTTAGTCTTCTTATACTCAGATCTGAGTTAGCTACTCTAAAAAATAAAATTCCTAATAATGCAAAAGTGGCTTGGTTAATAAAGGACGAGGAATGGTTTCTTAATTTTAGGAATTTTTAGGTTTTTGTTTTCATCCGTATAAGGTTTATTTTAAACATTTATTAAGTGTTAAGACTTTAATTTGAATACGATAAAATATTAGAGTTTAATTTGCATTTTTTAATAAAATATAAATAATACTTTTTAAGTAATTTATTTAATAAGTTAATAGTTAAATAATTAATTCAATTTAATGCATCATTGTAAAGTTAAACATATTTTTATTTTAAATTCACTAAGTGAATTATAATTTTCTTCTTGCGAGTTGTGACGAAATTACGTACGTAAACCTGTCTTTCTTTTTCAGTCTGGTAGACATTCACTGTTTTGTACCTTGTTCGTCTCGAGAAGCAGCTACGTGGGTGACTTATGAGATCGACAACTGTCAAAACACTCTTTTAGCCTTTAAGGAATGAATAGGTTTGAAGCGTGTCCATGGTCTAGTAGTCAACCAACACTGCTGACACCGAAATCTAGTAATGGTCTTCCATTTGAGTACTAAAAAAGGCAAAAGATCTTCAAAACTCCATCTGCCGACGCCTTTGACTCTGATCGGAACATATCCATTTAAAAGAAGGCAAAATAGAGAAAAAAAATGATAAATCACTTGCGCCAACCAGATAACCTTCTGCGCTCCTGCTTGTCGTCAGGATTTTTGCCAACAATTAATTCGGTATAACACCTACAGAATCCAGTACCTTCCAGAACATTGTAGAAAGACTACGCGTGGGAAATGGGAATAGATATAAAACATTTTTTTATTTGAAATTGGACCTCGTCCGTCGTCCCCAAATGTTTTGTTGTTTTTGGAACAAATAAATAAACTAATGGTTTTGATACCAGCAAGTTGCTTGAAATAAAACAAAGGGGCATCCTAAATGGCCTATGCTTTATCCAATGAAAAGACCCCACGTCCCTACTCTGAATTCTCGAAGCAATCAGAATCCGAAACGCTACAATAATAAACAGTGCACACCACCTTTTCTCATCGACACGCGATGGGCTCACGTGTCCGAACCAAGGGTAAAAGTCGAAATGCGAGGTAACCCTTGTTTGAGGATATTGTGATTAATATCTCGCTTATCCAATGACCTTATGACACGTAACTGCTTACTCCCTAGGAACCAAGCACTAGAATCTTGGTTAGTCTTTACTTTTTTTTATATAATTTTAAGAATTAAATCTTCTGTTCAAATGATAAAGTTTTTTATTATATTTTATTAAATTATATATTTATATAAAATATATGAATAAAATTTAATAAATAAATAAAAACATAATAACTAAAACAGAGAATTTCACAAGAAAATTTTGTTACTCATATTACTTTACGTAATTATTACAAGTTATAAAGTGGGGTCTTTGAGTCACCACCAAATCCAGCCAATCATATTGCTCCAATTTGTGCCCATAAAGTATTGAAGAAAATAAAAAGAAAATTTTCCGCGTTTTTCCTCGGCATGGCTCTCCTCAGTGTGCAAGTTCCAGAAGTTTCTTAAGGGACCACTCAGTCTCAACATGTCACAGGAAAGAGTCTAGAACTTTCTTTTTTTAGTGAAAACAAATCCAATTAACTCTATTTAAGGGGATCTAAATCTTATACCATAATTTCCTGGATATGTTCTATAATTCACCACCAACTTCTTAACGGCAAAAAACGACTTTCCCAAAGAAGAAATTAGCGAAGAGACGCAGTGTCTTTACAAGAAGAGAAATATCTGAAATGCGACTTTCCTCCTCTTTCTTTGATTTTACTAAAATCATTTACCTTTTTCAATCTTCTTGTGGTTATATAGACTGGTCCATCTTTTACAGTGTTTCAGTTTCATCAACCTTTTTTCTTTGTGCTCAATTTCTTTTTAGCCACTGCAGGTCTCATCAGTTCCTTCCCCGTTTTGGCTCTTAAAGCTACCATCTTTCAGCCTTTTCACACCGACCCATTTTTCCTCCGACTCTTTTGATTCTGTATTTCGTTTACTTTTCCTGTTTCTTGAGTTTTTTTTTTAGTTCACTCTGCATCATCAGTAAGCCAGCTACAACAATTTCTGTACATGTGTTGAATCGTTGGACACAGTTCGTGAGATGGATCCTTTCTTTACAGTGAAGGAAGAATACCCAGGGTCAAGCTCATCGCAGTCCGGCGATGAGCTACTCGTATTGATGACAACACCACAGCCAATGGAGGGTCTTCATGACATTGGACCACCCCCATTTTTGACCAAGACCTATGACATGGTTGATGATCCAGTTACCGATCATATAGTTTCATGGAGCAGAGGAGGGAAAAGCTTTGTTGTTTCTGATCCTAATTTCTTCTCCACCCATCTGTTGCCCAGATACTTCAAGCATAACAACTTCTCCAGCTTTGTCAGGCAACTAAACACCTACGTAAGTATTCTGGTGTTAATTCCGCTCTTCTTTTGTTGCTTCTATGACAAAGTTTCTCAATTCGTTAGATTTTATTGCAGTTTCATTGGATAAGAGACATGATTTGCTTGAAGACTTGCTTTTTTGTTCCCACCCTACACTTATATTTTTTAATTTGTTGAAAGGAGTTGAGTGTTGCATTCTTCTATGTCCATGCCTAATTAAAAACTTGCCTGGAGAAAAAGACGAATTTCTATTGGTGGGAATGGCTGGTGTTTAACAAACGAAAAGAGTTATTGTTTCTTAGAGGTTCTTGAATTTCACTTATCTGAATGTGCATGCAATCTATCGGGACTCATCTTCTGTTTTTTTTTTTTTTCCTCTTTTACTGTCTCTTTTTCTTTTATTCATTGCCTTTTGATGAATGTTCATTGGATCCAACTTCCATTATACTATTTTATGTTCTGCTGCTTTTCTAGTTTATACTTCCAATGGTTCTTTCTGGATGTGAGACCTTGCTTTTACTTTTAGTGGGTGATGAAAGGCCAGAAATTAATCATCCAACATACTTCAGTGTTCTACTCATCAAGCTCAAGAATGCTTAATTTAGTCCGTCACGCTCTCCAACGCAGAATAATAACTAATTCAAGTCAGCCACAGATTATTAAGGGGTTAGTGACTTAGTGTATACATGTAGAGGATCTGAGATTGATATTTTAGTCTTTCTCTTGAGATGCATTCTACAGATTTTCAGCATTTCTGGAACCTGATGGATAATACTAAACGTGGGATATGATATCTGCAGGGCTTTAGAAAGATTGATCATGACAGATGGGAATTTGCTAACGAAGGATTTCTAAGAGGTGAGAAGCATCTTTTGAGAAATATTAAGAGAAGGAAGGCAACTTCGCAGCTTTTCCCTCAGCAGCAAGCTGTTGATGCATGTGTTGAAGTTGGTAGGGCTGGGGTAGATCAAGAAATCGATCGACTGAAGCGTGAGAAGCAGATTCTAATGATGGAATTGCTGAAACTTAGACAACAACAACAAAGTACTAGGGAATATGTTCAATCTCTGGAACAAAGACTACAAGGAACAGAATTAAAGCAACAACAAATGATGCAATTCTTAGCCAGAGCTATCCAGAACCCTGATTTTCTGCAGCAACTAATCCAGCAGAAGGAGAAGAGGAAAGAACTAGAAGAAGCAACTAAAAAGAGAAGAAGACCAATTGATCAAGGGCCTAGTGATGTTGGTGGCGCAGAATCGAGCCATCATGGGGAAAGTGCAAATACCATAAAGGTCGAACCTTTAGAGTTTGGAGATTATGGATCCGGAGTGTCGGAACTGGAAGCACTTGCATTGGAAATGCAAGGTTTTGGTAGGGCAAGGAGAGAGCGAGAGGAGGATCAGGAAGAGATAGAACCACCAGTGAGTGTAAGAGAACTGGAGGATGAGTTTTGGGATGAACTGCTGAGTGACAGTAATGCAGTTGGTGAAGATGAAGATGTCAATACATTGGCAGAGCGATTAGGTTATTTAGGCTCAAGTCCTAAATAAAAACACATTGAATCCCTTTTGTGCATTACTGCAAGGCATCATATAACAAAGTACTCTGCCTGGACGATCATGTCCTCATTTTGTAGGGGACTTTCAAGGTGTTTCCACTAGTCAGCCCAACTCATTATCTCGTGTTTGTTGGGTCACTTGAAATTACGATTAAGCTGAGATTTTCACCTGGATTTTTGCTATTGGCAGGGTAGTGGAACTCCCAGCAGTTTAGCCCAGAAAAACGATCTCATTTCTGGTGTTTTTAACCCTTGTATTTTCATTGTTCAGCTTGTCGTTTCCCCCCATAAGTACATAACTTACCTCTGTTCATCTTGGTTAGGTTGCTGCAGGGCTTAGATTGAATCTCGTAGTCTCTACCTTGATCTGTCTCAAGGTTGTCATTTTTTTCTTTTTAACCTCGCTTTTTCATGTTTTTCATCCGTTAACCGTCTTGAAATAATCTTTCTGAAACTTAAAACATTGTAGATTGTTGAGAAGCTGTTGAAATGGTCAAAGACGTTGCTGCAAGTTGCAAGAACCTCCCTTAGATGTGGCTTCCGGATTTCCATGTAATATTTGGTATAGTTTGTGTTATGTAGCCATATAACTTTTCTCCATTCACGTGGTCACGTTTCCATGGTGTCTCAGAACCGCAAATGAGATCCTAATAGTTGCATCAAACTGTCAATGACGGTGCTCTGTTTCGTAGGTTTGTAGACGGTCGATAGTCCTTACTTCTGTAGTTCTCTCCTCCTGAAAAACAACTGGAAGTTCCACATCTTGAATGCTGAAGGCCATGTAAAAGAGACTGGGATTATTTTCATTTTCATTCTTTTATGGGATGAGTTGTTTGTGTTATAGGATTTTCCAAACTTCTAGTTTTCATATGCTGGTTTTCTTACCTTAAATTCATGTACACAAATATATTGTCAATAAAAGAAAATTTTCAATTTGTCAAAAATTTAAAAAGAAAGCACTCAAGTTGGGACTCGCCTGAGAAATTAAAAAGAAATACAAAATTAAGGTTTTGATCATATACATCCTACGACACATTTATATTGAAGACTGAATGTTTTTATAAATTTGTAAAGATGGAAATGTACTCCTAGCATGCTTGTGATGGAGACCGTAATCCAAAACT
The DNA here is from genome assembly GCA_027563885.1 of Erythroxylum longipes. NCBI lineage: Eukaryota > Viridiplantae > Streptophyta > Magnoliopsida > Malpighiales > Erythroxylaceae > Erythroxylum > Erythroxylum longipes. The sequence goes on from JAOQMS010000009.1 coordinate 14,923,671, forward strand.
TAAATCTTTTAAAAAGTTAAACAATTTGGTATACGACTCTGTTGAAGGTTGTGTTTATATACATGTTTATGTTAAAGGTCTTGTTCATATCCAAGTCTTCTCTAAGCTTACCTCTAATCAAGTTGATAAATGATTGGTCTCCTTATAGGTCCAACAAATCTCATTAATTAGTTCTTGAAGTGCTTATTAAAATATTCCTTTAATTAATCCATTCAAGGCCTTTTTAACCCTCTTACTCTCATAGGCCTTGTAATTTGCTTAACTAGTGTAATCAATAGATCCTTTAAAGCTTGTTTAGTTATGCTCGTATCATTTTTTCTATTTTCATAAGGATTTGATCTTAAATTATTACTTGCATCTAAAAAAGAAAGATCAACAACATTAAAGGTAGCAATAATGTTATAATTACCTGAAAAACTTTATTTTGTAGGTGTTATTTGATCCTTTTAATAAAATGAAATGGACCATACCGTTTTAGTTGTAACATTGTCTGCCTCTTCACTAAGAATCATTCTTTCCTCGTATGAACCCTAAGTTAATAAACAGGTCTAAAGATAACTGATCTTCTACTTTTTTAGGTTTGGTTGCACAAAGCTTGTTTTTCTTTTCAATCTTTTGCTTTACATGTTCATGAAGTTGTGTCACCAATGTCACCCTTTTTTCTCTATCCAAACTAGCTCTTCTATTAATCCAATAAAAAGAGTCAGTGGATTAAAATTATTAACAACTTTGAATGGTGAGCAATCAATAGATGAATGCACACCATTATTTTACGTTATCTCAACAAACAGTAAGTAATTTTCCAATTCTTTAATTTCCTTTGAATGATAACACGAAATGACATAGTGAAAGTCCTATTCACTACTTCAATTAGTTTTGAGGATAAATAATATTAGAAAATAATAACTTTGTTCTTAATACACCCTACGCAAAATTTCAGAAGTAAATAAGAAACTTAGTATCTCAATCACTCACTACACTTTTAGGAACTCCATGTAGTCATACTAATTTTGGAAGAACAAATCATCAATATTAGTCGCATCATCAATTTTATCACAAACAATAAAATGTATCATCTTAGAGAACCTATCAACTACCAAAAATATAAAATCTTTACCCTTCCTCAACCTAGGTAAACCTATCACATTATCCATATATATAAATATCTAGCCATAGTTTGCTAGGTACAAGTAAAGACGTATACATACCTTTTAGTAAAACCCTCGATATATTCTTACCATAAGTAATGCACCTATCACACTCCTTTATATCACGTCTCATTTTTAATTAATAAAAATGCTTGCTTAATATATCTAAGGCATTTTTAAAACCAAAGTGACCCGTTAAACTTCCATTATGTATCTCACATGCAAATAACTCATGCATAGAATACATAGACATACATAATTTATCTTCAAGAAATATATAACCATCATACCTATAAAAACTATTAAACCCCATTTTCATATGCCAACCGAACGTTTCCAAATTCATTATCATTAGCATATAAATTCTTCACATATTTAAATCCTAGTAACCTTGTATTCAAGAAAGTAAGAAGAACAAAACTTTGAGATAAGGCATTAACCACCATATTCTCCTTACCTTATTTATATTTAATGACATATAACAATATTTGGATGAATTTGGTTTACATGGTATGGTGTTTGTTCAACACACCTTGCCTTTTAAAGTAGTTTAATGAATCATGGTCAATATGCATCACAAACTCCTTAGACCGTAAGTAAAGTTGCCATATCTCTAATTCCCTCACTACTGTATAAAGCTCCATGTCATAAGTTTGGTAGTTTAAGGCTAGCCCATTGAGTTTCTCATTGAAGCAGGCTATTAGGCTCTTGTCTTACATCAAATTGCTCCAATGCCTACTCTTAAGACAACATACTCAATCTTAAAACCTTTAGTAAAGTTAGCTAATACCCATAAAGGTGTTGAACATAACCTGTCTTTAATGACATTAAACATTTGTTCATGTTCACTATCCCAATAAAACCCCATAGATTTCTTAACAGTTTGAATTGTTGGCATAACAATTTTGTTAAAATCTTTTACAAATATATGATACAAACTAGCCAAAAAATGAAAATTTCTTTTCTTAGTTATCAATTTAGGTATTAATCATTCTTTAACTCCTTCCACTTTTTCTTATCTACTTCAATACCTTTTCTAGTAATAACTTAACCGAGAAAAATAATCCTCTCCATGTAAAAAAATATACTTTTTAAAATTAACATACAATTATTCTTTCCTTAGCACATCAAGCACACATCTTAAGTGATAAATATTTTCTTCTAGATGTTTAACATATATTATAATTCCATCAAAGTAAATGACTACAAACTTTCCTATATATGCATGTAATACATGATTTATCAACCTTATAAAAGTACTAGGTACATTAGTAAAACCAAATAATATAACTAACCACTTATGCAACCTATATTTAGTGTTAAAACTAATTTTCCATTCATCATCTTCTTTCATCATAGTCTGGTGATACCCATTTTCCAAATTAACTTTAGAAAATATACAAGAACCATATAATTCATCAAACATGACATCTAACCTAGGAATAAGATGTTAATACTTTTATCGCTATAATATTGATAACTTTGTAATCAACAAACATCAGTCAAATGTTATCATTCATAGGCATTAGAAGGATTGGAGGCTTATAAAGACTCATGCTCTCCTTTACATACCCTTTATCCATCAACTTTTTCACTTGTCTTTACAACACCTTTGTTTTCTCTTAATTGCTGTTGTAAGTGGGTTTATTAAAAATGGTAACCCTTAATACAAAGTTAATTTGTTGTTCAATCCCTTTAAATGGGTGGTAATCCATTTGGGACATCATCAAACAATAAATCATCATACTGTTATAACAAGGAAACAGTAAAATTAGGAAGAGATATGTTGATTTTTTAATATAAAAGTACAATCATAAGCTAGAAAGTATAGAAAACATTCTGAATATCACTCTTTTTTCGTATTAGTTTGCTTATTTATTTATTTTTCTCATTTATAACTCTTATTTTTTAAGCACTTGCTCGCTTTTGTCTTTTTCTCTTACTAGTTACTCTCTCTTTTTTGAACTCTTACCTTTACACTCTCTTTTTTTTCTCTCTTTTACTCCTTTTCTTTTATTTATTCTCTCTTTCAACTTTAGTTGGTCTTATAAGCCTATTTAGGAGTTGAAGGTATAAGAGTAATGAATTTACTATTATTTACACACAAAAAAACTATTTTTGAAGCCATCATGTACCATCCTTCGATCATATTATTAAGGTCTTTTTAGTAAAATGTAATCAACTTGTATATATACCACATTACACAAAATGTCATTCTTACACCCTTTAATAAAGAATGGCATCAACACCTATTTATTCATTTTGATCTCCCACATTTATTACGTTACTAAAGTTTGTATGGCTTTAATGCTTCATAGTAAACAACACTAACTCTTTTATAAATCAATACTAGTTATTCTATTATAACTCCCTTAATAAATAATTGTATTACATACCTTGTTATAAACATAACGTTTAGTATTGCAATATGTTCTCTCTTTACTACTGTAGCTTATCCTTCTTGATTTGAAGAATTAATGCTTTTCTAGTTAAACGCACCTCACCTTTAATAATACATTCTACACTCTCATCACTAGAGCCCTCTAGTAGTAGTTTATCCTCTTTTTTTTTCTTTAAACCACTCTCACTTATCACTTATTTATCATCCCTTATGGTCATAACCTTCTTATTTGAAGATTGTTAGGTGATAAATCACATTATCAAATAATGAAAACATTTAATATTTCTATTTTAAAAGGGCTAATAATTAACCTTACCTTTTCCCTTATTATAGACATCATCTTTGGGATTAGGTGACTTCACTTTTACTTTAGAAGGACTCATAACATCCTTTTTTTAGTAGGACTTCAAGAGTTATTAGTATTAGTAAGATACTTTGATAAACCTTTACGTTTGAGTTGCCTCTCCACCTTCAATTTCATATGCACCATCTCTTCCAACTTCATGTAGTATTGTAACCTATTATATTGGTTATATCTTTATTTAACCATTCAAGAACCTAGTTATAGTTGCTTCTTTTCTTCCTCTATATTGGATTAGATCATAACTACTTTTATCTCCTTATGATAGTCTTTCATATTTTTTTAATCCGCATGAGATTTTGCTATCTTTGTACAAATCTTTATAATAATATCTTAGTTCAAATCTCTTCCTTATAAAACATTCAATTTATTTCATGTCCCTATGAGTCACTCATGATTTCTTCTCCTATTATTAATCATTTGATTTCACTAAATGATGGCATAATTGATAAACCCTATTACTACTAACTTTACCTTCTCCTCTTTAAAGAAATTATAGTAGTTAAAGATCAATTATTTCTTTTCTCCTACTATAAAAAAGATTTAGGATCATTCTTACCCTTAAAGAAATATATGGTCATTTTAATGTTACCAAGATTCTCATCCACCTATTCTTAAAACTACAGGCCACTCCTTTTCTCCCACTTATGCCTAACTCCTCTTCTAGTGTTAAACATGTCTCCTTCATCCTCAAATGGTAGATTAATATTATCAAAACTTAGTTCATCATTCTCCTTATCAAAGTTCATTGAAGTATTACATTACACCTATTATGCCTTACTTATTAGGAAATTAGGGTTGTTTTCTCCCTTATTATTAAGCATACATCATATTCATTATCTCAAATTATTGCTACATAGATTGTATACATGTATAAGTTGTCCCTTCATACTTTGGTATTTAAGAACTTTTAGAAGACATTAAAAAACTACAAGAAGGAGAGTCAAAAAATGCTTTCACATACTCATTTAGATGTATACTCTCAAAGATGATAAACACTCGTGTTTAACCTTTCTTTATATTTTTTATTAATGCTAATCTCACACACTTTTGGCATTTTTACTTTTTGCTTCCTCTTTAAAGAACTAGACAAACTTAAACTATAATTCAATCTTGTAAAGTCTAAAAACAAAAAACTATTGGTCAAGGCAAGAAAATTTATCATAGGTTAAACAAGAAGTATAAAAGTTGAATAAAATAAGGAAGGCTAATAAGAATTTCAAGTTGTACATAGTAATGATTTTTTTTAGCCTATAGTTCCTACACCACTTTCCTTCTTTTCTTTTTATAATATTTTTAATAATGGAAAGAACATGATTAGAACAATTTTGATATAAAACCATATCCGAAGCAAGGGATTGAATAAGAAGAATTCCTAACATAATAGGAAATACAAACAAACCCTTAAAACAAAAATTTGAAATTTTTTTGAATTTTTTATTAAAACTTTTGATACAAGAATATGATGTAGTAAAAAAGAAAAGGAACCACAAGGAACATATTTTTGTGCAAAAGAATAGAATATAATTTTAATGTTATAAAAATAAAAGATAACCACACTTGATTTAGAGCTAAACTTTGATATTAACTTATGCAAACCCACCTATGATTAAAAACCAAAAGAACTCATAAACAATTTTGAACAAAATCCAAGAAAGCTAAATTAAATATATAAAGAGAATTGAATTATTGACTATAAGGAATCAAGAGACAAATTTATTAAGTGAATACCATAAAGGAAGAATTTTTTAAATAGGTTTTAAGTTTAATAAAGAACAAGGAAAAAAGCACTCACAACTTTTAATAAAAAAAGATGTGTGAAAAACTAATTTCAAACTGAAAAAGAAATATTCCTTAAATACCAAATACAAAATTAGAATTTCAAGTGCACACATCCTGGGATGTACTTGAGTTAAAGATCATATAACTTTATAAAGATGGATATGGACTTTGACATGCTCGTATCCAGTTATGACCTAAAACTTAATTTTATACAAAGTTATATAGGCTAGTATATGATTATATTAGAGGTTGTGTTCAAATGTAATTCTTCTTTAACCTTAGCTTAAATTATATTAACCATCTTCCTATAGATCTAATAGACCTCCCAAATTAGTTCGTAAAGTACTCTTTGAAGCTTGTTTAGCATGTATGTATTGAATTAGCCTATTCAAATCCTGTTTAACCCTCTTTTAACTAGTCTACTAGGCATAGTCAATAGATCCCTTAAAGCTTAGCTTGTCTCACTCAAATAAGTACTATTATGCTTTATGTGTTTTTAGGAATTAGATTATATAATGGAAGTGTGTGGATGTAAGAAAACTTTGAGATTGAATTTTGTAGAGTTAAATCTATGAGAGTTATTAAACATAGACAGGGGACCATGATCAGCAAATTATTTATATCAGGTTTTGTGACTTTAGTAAGTTATAGGCCTTAACTTACCATTAGTATGATGATATTTTTCATGTTATTTTGACATCAGTTGGTGGTTTACCATTGATATGACGATATTTTACATGTTATTTTGACATCATTTGGTGTTTTACCATTGATATGATGATATTTTAAATGTTATTTATGGTTAATTAACTTAGTATTTGACATCTTTGTAGCATGTGTTGAATCAAGAAAGATTCCAATTGATGTTTTGATGATAGCAAAACTTAATATAAAAATAAAATGAAACCATAAACTCAAGAATAGTGTATGATAATGAAAAGATAAGTTGAAGTTTGTAATAAAGAAATAAAGATCAAATCAAGAAAAAAAAAGAACAAGGCTTATCAAAGACATTTTATATTTTGTATTATTATTTGTAATCTCACTTTATTAATTTAATGATCCAAATGGCTCATCATAAGTGAACATTTCAATTCACTTCATTGCATGAGTTTTTTCATTGATCAAGAGGCATTAAAGTTTTTGATTTTTAATACAAAAGCCTCTTGATCATTTAAACAAACTTTAGGGAACATTTTTAGGAGTGTTTAAATCATAATTGCATTAAATAAATTGAGTTTAATAGCATTTAAAATTGTTAAAATCATGTTTTTGGGATAACTGGTTAACCTACATAAGTTAGTAGTTGACCGATATAGGTTAAAGTTATTAGATATGATGTATTGAGAGTTTGTTGTAACATTGATTGATGTTTTAGTTGACCAATATCTCATATTGATTGACCAATATGTCTACTAGTTGACCAATATTCCAATGGCTAGTAAATATGGTACTTTTAATGGATGATGGTTGACTAATATATATACTAGTCAACTAATGTCTCAGCGGCTAATGAATCTAGTTCCCTTAATATATACTGATCATTGCTCTATGAATAGCTATTGTAATAGCTAATTCTTGAATCCAACGACTAGTAAGGGTCCCAAAATACTATAAATAGGTGTTTTCTCATTTTTCATCAAGAATCATTTGGGTGTATTTTATATATGTTTTTAAGTGTTTTTCAATCATTTAAGCATCAATATTTCACATTTGTATGAATGATACTATTTATAGTTATCAAATGAATAAGTTAGATAATTTTGAGTTGTAATACTTTATTGGATTGTTGGATATCATATTTAGGAGTAATCTAAGGGGATTAAGCTTCCTTTTCATCTTAGAAGATTGTAAGAAGGGTTCTTCTTTATCGAGAAAGATTATACGAAGGCTATTATTCATCCTAAAAGAACTATAAAGAAATTTTAAAAAGAGTTTTAGCAGTAGACATACGTAAGGATTGTTTGTCAAATCACTATAAATCACTTTGGCTTCTCTTTTCATTATCCTCTTTAAATTATTGTTCAATTATTTAATTGATTTATATGAAACAATTTTGTTATTCTTTTTTATGTTGAATGTTGTTAATTGAGTATATTGGTAAGAAAAATTGTTAAATTTTATAAACACCCAATTCACCCCCCTTTTGGGTACCATTAAGGACTAAGAAGTGGTAACAAAGTAGGTCTATTAGGCTAACATTTCTAGCAAAACCATATGTTGAAGATCTTAACTACATATTTGGGAGCATCATTTTTATTCAATCAAGAGGGACAAAGTATTAGTAGAGCACTTTTTCTTGGTGGAATGATTACCTATACCATGAAACTAGGATGAACTTTTTCTTAATGACTAAAAGTGTTGATCAATAGGAAATAGTTTCAAACGGTTCCTTTGTTCCTAAAAGAATTGCAGATAACAAAAGGTCCCAAAATAAAAGAATAATTGGAACTTTAGGAAGAGATTAATTTCCTTGAATTGTAGGGTTGTAAACATTCTATTTCGTACATTAGGAAGAAATGAATTCAATATGCACTACAAGAAAATTACAGAATACCGACGAAAAAAATTTCGTCATAAATTAGCAATAGAAAAAAAATTTGTCATAAATTAGCAACGGAATAAAAAATCCATTGTGAAAAGAGGACAAAATGTTATTACCAACTTTGCCGATGGAATTTAGCAACAGACTAGTGAATATCATCATAAAAATAGGCGCCAACGGTTCCCGACTAAAATTTTCGATGAACTTTACCGACGGAAATAATTTCTTTCAGTAAATTAAAATTAAAGGAAAATGATGTTGTTTAAATTGGAAGAAAACATTGTTGTTTTCCTTCAAATTAAATCAACAAACGTAGACCTTCCTTCTCTTCTTCTTCGTCATTTTCTACTCTTTTTCATTTCCTCCATCTCCGACTGATCTATCTTATTTCATCTGTCTATAGTTTGTCCATCCATCTGTCATCTTTGCTTCCATTATCGAGGTTGGTTGTCCCTACTATTGGGTTTATTTTTCAGCTTCATTTTGTGTTGTTAAATGCTTTTATTCGTTGGTTTTCTTTGTGTGGATTGAGTTGTCAGGATTTATTTTGGTTGTTAATGGGTAGTTGTTCGTTGTTCTGTGTTAATGTTAGTGAATAATGGAAAAAAAACAACATTTTTGAAACAAAATAGGGATGAAAGTTCTATTAGGGATGAAAGTTCGATGAATTGGGTTGAAAAATTAGAAATTGAGATGTGAACCTTAATTAACACTTACATTGAGTTTTAAAACTTAGTAGGGTATTTGAATTGAGGTAGTTAAAGGTTCTCAAAAAAAGAATATTTTAAGTATAGGTGTGTTTGAAAAATAAAATGGTGTTGTATTAAATGAAATTGGAAGTTAGGTTTGAGTTATGGATTTGTATATGTACATTTGAATTTCCCATATATATAGAGAAAAGAAAAAGGAGAAAATTTAATTTACATCATAAAAATAGACTATTTTTTAATAAGTTATGGATTGAATGAGGAGATTATTGAGTATTTGAATATATAATATGGCTTATAGATTCTCAATTAATTTATTCACCCAATGTAATTTTCAAGTTCTTTACTATTCTCTTTGGTTTTAATCTTCTTAATTTAGAAAATTCCTAACCTTTAACCTTCACCCCATTCCAACTGAGGCATAAGGACCTTTTGATTCAAATGTGCATATAATTAAAGATGAAAATATTAGTAGTAACATATTTTCTTATCATCAAAATCATGAGTTAGAGCCTCAATTAGTCTAATAATCTTTTCTTTTTTATAATAAAATACATTTGGAGATATTAAGAAAATAAATTATATTAAATAAACTATCCCTATTTCAAATCAATATATGGTAAAAAAATAAATGATATTGCATAATCCCACTGTATGTCAAATCAATATGTAATGAATATTCCCCTTTTAATTCATGCTTTATGAATGATTGCATTTTAGTATTATCATTCTTTCCCATTTTCATCAAAATTAAATAGGATATATGGTATATAAATTTATAAGTATGAATAGGAAAAAAATAAAAAGAACACTTCGCTCTCTCGCTTATCAAAAAACCTATTATATGGGTAAAGTATATATGCAAAGTGGTTACTAAAAATGTAATAACCCGTTTTCCATATGTAAGTGACAAATGGCATAGATAAATGAGTGACATTTTTCATGGGTAATTAATTGTTAAATGGCAGCAATGATTGAGTGACAAATGGACTAGTAACTAGGTGACATTTAGTAGCTTATGGAAGGGATAAGTAGCTTACATGCTTAAGGACATATGTTAATGTAATATGGTGACATCTAGCATCTAAGAACGTTTCTGCAGGAGTTGTTTCAACCTTGTTCATTCTTCTTCTCTTCTCATTTCTCACCACCGAAACTTGCCTCTATCTCCCATCCTTGTCTTTTTCTTAAAGCTATGTTAAACTACCACACCAAATATATACGTTTACCCTTCACAAAATAGCTAAAGAACCAGATTATTGTTATCTTTTATCTTAGCCGAAAGCCATCTAATTTCCACCTTAAATTTGGGATGATTTTGCATACATAGAGGGCTAGGCAGACTTGATAAATTGAACTAGAATTGGAAGCTAAATAAGTAAGTAAACTACTGTTCTTTATGTCATGTTATAATGGAAAGATTATGATGGTTGAATTAGGATAGATTGTATATGATGTTGATGTTGAAGATGTGCTAGAAAATGGAGAATGAATGGGTACTTCTCTATTCTATTTTTGCATGTACTAAAATAGAACTTTATGGGCTATTGTATGAATGATTTAAGTTGGTATTTGAAGTATAATTGACGAGGAATTCATGATAAAGATAGTTGATTTCAAGGTGTTTTCAAATCTGGAAGATTAGAGCTGTAGGTGTGTTGTAAAAAAATGAATGTTAATGACATAAGTGGGCAGAATTTTGTAAGCTTGAGTGTAATCAATATGGAAGTTAAATTAACCTGAAAAAGGGACATGAAATTTTAAAAATTTCATGTGTTAATGATGTTTCTAAGCTTGTAAAATTCGTGAGATATTGAAGGTAGAAAAGTTACACACATTAGTGATGTTGATGGCAAATTCTGGAGTTTTAATTTTATCCTTGTATACATGTTGAACCAGCTGAGAAATTTCAATATAAAATTTTATATTTGGACTTGATTAAGGCTAGGAACGAGCCTAGATTGTTGCTTGATTAATTGGTTGAGAGTTTGATAAGTTTATATAGTCAATTGATGTCATAATCTAAAGAATGGACTATTTTGATGTGGTTGAGTTCAAACTTGGAAAATTATGATTTGTTAAATGAATAAATGAATTCTTTTAATAAAAACATGATCTTAAGGGCATGAGTAATGTGTATAAGGTATTGAAGAATGTGGGTTACTTATGAATGAGAATTAGGTAAATGTATGAATATAAACTGCTGGAAAAAGTTTGGTAAATGTATGGATTTAGCTTACTAAAATTCTAGATTTAAAGCAAGAATTATGTGTGTATTATAAGAGGATTTTGAACATGAAAATGTTCAAGGATAAGTGTAAAGTATGGTTGATGAATTTGGAGTAAACTAAGCTAATTTAAAGGTACAAACCTGATTGCAAAATGGTAGTATACAAAATATGATGTTTGAATGGTCAAATTTTATGAAAAGTTATATACCCAGAAAGGTCAATTGAGCATGCATTAAACATGACATATTATATATATATATATATATGTATGTATATATATATATCTATGTATGTATGTATGTATGTATGTATGTATGTATGTATGTATGTATGTATGTATGTATGTAT
>JAOQMS010000009.1:14935293-14959847 GCA_027563885.1 Erythroxylum longipes
TAATCTCATTAGAATTAATTCTAGCTTATTAACTAAATGTCATTCCACTAAAGACAATTAGTTAAACTCTTGAATTATTAAATATTATGAGAACATATATTTCAAATAAGATGTCCAATTGCAAACCCTATTATAGCTATCCACACAATAAAAGGTAAAATTACCATTTTGCCGTGATATTGGTTTTTCCTTCTAGATATTCCGTTTTACTCTATATGGTGATTAACACACAAGATGTCATCTTAGTGTTAAAACTTGATGGGTAGCTAGTCCATCAAATTACTGGCGCCAGTTTAATCGCCAATTTTGCCATTTGAAGTACATATTATTATTTCTAATCAACTTTTGGATGTGCAGGAAAGCTAGCTGGTTAATGTATTAAAAGAGAAGAAAGGAGCTTTCGGTTGGACAGTGGCTGATTTGAAAGGTATTAGTCCCACTATTTGCATGCACCAAATTTTGATGGAAGATGAAGCGAAGGAAGTGAGGCGACCCCAACTTCGTCTAAATCCACCTATGATGAAGTAATGAAGAAAGAAATTTTGAATCTTCTTGACGCTGGTATTATTTATCCAATCTCAGATAGCAATTGGGTAAGTCTGGTAGCAATTGGGTAAGTCTGGTATAGGTTGTTCTAAAGAAAAATGGAGTGACTATGATTGAAAATAGCAATGTTGAGTTAATACCAACTCGTGTTCAAAATGGTTGGAGGGTATGCATACATTATAGGAAGCTTAATTCAATTACTAGAAAAGATCATTTTTCACTTCCATTTATTGATCAAATGCTTGAAATACTTACAGGTAATTCTCACTATTATTGTTTAGATGGATATTCAAGATACCACCATATTTTTATAGCACCCAATGATCAAGAGAAGGCAACCTTTACATGTCCATTCAGCACCTTTGCTTATCAAAGAATGCCATTTGGATTGTGGAATGCACCCACGACATTTCAATGGTGTATGGTAGGTATTTTCTCCAATCTTGTGGAAAATTGCATGGAAATTTTTATGGATGATTTCACGGTCTATGGAGTGTCTTTTGAAACATGCATTGTCAATCTTGAAGAAGTGCTTAAACATTGCATTGAAACTAATTTGGTTTTAAATTATGAAAAATGTCATTTCATGGTTGATCAAGGCATAATTTTGGGTCATACTAATTCTTCGAAAGGAATTGTAGTCGATAGGGCTAAGATAGATGTTATTCGATCTTTATCTTATCCTGCAACTCTGTAGTAAGCTTGTTCTTTTCTTGTCCAAGTAGGATTCTATCGTCGATTTATCAAAGACTTCTCCAAAATTGTGCAACCTATGTGCAGATTGCTCCAAAAAGACGTAAAGTTTGATTTCTACAGCCATGCAAAAGTGCATTTGATGAACTCAAGAAGCGACTGACTACAGCGCCGATTATTCAGCCACCGAAATGGGACATGCACTTCAAGTTGATGTGCGATGCTTTGGATTAAGTAGTTGGTGTCGTGCTAGGCCAAAAATTGGAAAAGCTACTTCATGTTATTTACTATAAGTCCATGACACTTAATGATGCCCAGAAAAATTATTCTATGATGAAGAAGGAGTTTTTAGCGGTCGTCCTTGGATTGGAGAAGTTTCGGTCATACCTGTTGGGGACAAAGGTGATCATCTATTTAGATCATGCAGCTCTAAAGTCTTTGGTGAACAAGAAAGAAGCCAAGTCAAGATTTATTAGATGGATTTTACTTCTTCAAGAATTTGATTTGGAAATATGCGATAAAAAAGGAGCTGAAAATTTGGTGTCTGATCATCTAAGTAAGATCACTCTGAGTATCGCATCTGATGTTCTTCACGACAAATTTTCAAATGAAAATCTCTTTGCAATTTAATAGGTAATTTCATGGTATGCAGACATAGTAAACTATTTAGTGACCAAGTCTTTACCTAGTGACTTATCTAGAGCTGAAAGAGATAGAATAGGCGAGAGATTAAATATTACATTTGGGATGAACCTCATTTATGGAAATTTTGTTCTGATCAGATTGTTAGGAGATGTGTCACAGATGATGAAATTCCCTCTATTTTACATTTTTTTCATTCATCTGTGCGCGGGGGACATTTTGGTCCCAAAAGGACTGCCCGAAAAATTCTTGAATGTGGACTGTTTTGGCATAAGTTGTTTTATGACTCTTACATGTTTTGTAAGTCTTGCGATAGTTGTCAAAGAATAGGTAACTTGGGATCAAGAAATCAAATGCCACTTACGAATATCCTGGTATGTGAGATTTTTTATGTTTGGTGAATAGACTTTATGGGCCCTTTTTCCTTCTTTCTTTAGTAAGAACTAAATTTGTCTTGCTGTGGATTATGTTTTGAAATTGGTAGAAGCTAAGGTTACTTTATCTGACGATGCTAAAACTATTATAGATTTTGTTAAATCTAACATTTTTTGTTAGGTTTGTAATGCCTCGCGCTATCATTAGCGATCGAGGAACCCATTTCTGCAATAAGATTTTTGAGGCTTTAATGAAGAGATGTGGTATCACACACCGATTCTCTACAGCCTATCATCCGCAAAGAAGTGGACAAGCTGAAGTGTTCAAGAGGGAGATAAAATCCATACTGGAAAAAGTGGTGAATTCAAACCGAAAGGATTAGATCTTACGATTGGAAGATGCTTTGTGGGCATACCGGACTGCGTACAAAACTCCAATAGGCATGTTGCCTTACAGGTTAGTTTTCGATAAGCCTTGTCATTTACTTGTGGAAGTAGAGCATAGAGCTTATTGGGCTGTGAAACAGTTGAACATGGATCAGATGGAAGGTAGTAACAATAGGAAACTGCAAAGAGTTAGAGGAGATTTGTAATGAAGCGTATAAAATTTTGAAAATTTATAAGGATAAAACTAAAGCTTTTCATGATAAAATGATTTCTAGGAAACAATTTTCAATTGGACAAAAAGTTCTTCTTTATCATTCAAAGTTTAAATTGTTTCCTTGAAAATTACGATCTCGTTGGCTTGGACCGTTTATTGTTACTAACGTTTTTTCTCATGGTGCAGTAAAAATTCAAAGTTTAGATACCTCTAAGGTATTTAAAGTTAATGGACACTTCCTGAAGCCATATTATGAAAACTTTTCAGTTGAGCGAGTTGAAGAAATAGAGTTGGTATCCCCAACCTATTTCTGATTAGGTAAGTAAAGAAACATGTCCAGCTAAAGACTTTAAAGAAGCACATTCAGCGAAGCCCCCTAAAATTGTCAGTATTGTTTATGCTTTTTATTTTTCAACAACTTTTATTTTCATTTTTATTAGGTTTATTTCATTTTAGTTAGAAATTTAATTAAGCATTCTCAATTCTACAGTTTTACTTTTAATTAATAAAAATGAAAAAAATGAAAATTTTGATCTTTCCACCCAATTTTACCATTCCCCCACCCCCCAAATTTCACCCCCTTTATTCATTTACTTCTCACTTTTATTTCCATCACCTTACACTTTCGTATTACCTCCACTATTCACGCATTTTTTTTTTCATCTTTCTTGAACTGTCACTCCTTTGTCTCTGTGTAAGCCCTCTTTACTTGCATCCTCGCCAAGCTCTTCCTTTTGTCTTCATTCAACATCCTATCGGCAGAAATACCCAGCAATCTTGCTTCATCAGATTTTGCAGTAGCACACCCACCAAGTGCTTGACAAATTGTCCCAGCACACACTAAGCACTCTTAAGTCTGTCCACCAACCCAGCTTCATGTCTCTTAGATGTTCAAGTCGTCTCAATACCCTACGACTAACCAAACAATTGCAGCAACATTGTTCTCCAGCCAACCCCATTCATGTTGAAGACAGTCCAGAATCACCTCCACCATTATCACCATGTATATAGTCACCTAAAATTCTAGGAGACTAGCAATACAAGTGAAGACTAACAACAACCAGAAGTAGGTGAAACACAGGAGACTAAACAAATAGAAACAAAAACAGTGGAAAAATAACAAAATGTGGACGCAACCAGTGGCGGTACTATTGATGCGTGTACCAGTGGCAGGACTACTACTGCAACATGCAGCAGCAGTAAAAAAGGCAAAAATGTTGTTTTTCAGAGTAGGCTGAAATTGACAGTTGATACATTTAACTTATTTCATCGGGAAAGTGATAAGGATCGGTTTGAAATTGTTTGTGATAGGCATATAAATCCTTGTAAATTTATATATAATGAAACTTTGGAAACTTTGAATATTCTTTCTGAAATTGAACATTATGTGGAGAAAATAGGGTGGATGCATTATGTCAATGTTTGATACCCTGCATATGTTGAATTGACTAGGGAATTTTATGCCACTTTTAATTTCAAATTAGATGATTCAAATTTCAACTTGTTTGCACTTGGCATGATTGAGTGTAGGCTTATGAATAAGTGGCGTTCATTTTTTGTTGCTTCATTTTGTGCAACAATGAAATTTGTGACAAAATATGTGGCTAAAAGTAATGCATTTTTAAATGGTTGTTGTGATTATGTGCCTGAATTTGATAAACCAGCTTTAAAATACATGCATCATTTTCTAGTTTACAATTTTTCTGATCGTTGACAAACTACTGGTATCTTATCAAAATCTGAATTTTTCTTTCTATGGTGTATAGAGAACGATGTTTCAATTAATTTGGGTTTTTAGATGCTCAATCAAATGCATTCTGTATTGAAAAAGCAGAATTTAGCTTTAATCTTAGGCTCATATATCACTCAACTTGCTATTAATATTGGAGTTTTAGAAGTTGATAACAATAACCTCACAGTTGCTTGTGAGATGGAACCATTGGATTGTGAGTGTTTGTACAGGATGGGACTTGTGGTACTGATGAAGCTGATACATACACATTTGCCACACCTGAACCGGCTATACAACCTACTCCTCGTCCACATTGGCGAAGAAGAAGAACTGCAAACACAGCTGCACAACAATCAGCTCCTATTGCAACACATCCTTCTATAAGTGATCTGACTATTTTAGCACTCCTACAACGTATGGAGCGTAGATTGGACAGATTGGAGAATAACCATCTCGCTTTCTTCCAACAACAAAAATTTCAACCACCTTGTCCACCAACACCTTGATGCATTAACAGAGAAGCTTCTTAAACCTTTCTTTTCTTGTATTTTTCTTTTTACATGTACATTGAGGACAATGTTGGTCTAGTTGTGGGAGAAGGAATTGGATTATATGTGTGCGTGTGCACCCTTGTTTTCGATTTTTGTGTGTGATTTTTTTCGGTTATTGCATGTTTGTTATGAATGTTAAGCCATCAAGCTTTGTCATATTAGTTTGGATGAGATTGAATGTATGCATGAAATTAAATTGGGTTATGTGAGTCTAAAGTGAATCATGTGGATTGATTGCAATAACCGATCTTATAGACTTAGCCAAAATTTTGACATTTGAGTGATGAGGTAATTATGGAATTATAGTGAATTCTTAAATTAAACCTGTGAATGGATTTGAAATCAAATGACATCATCTTTATGTCATTCTATTTCTTTGAATTATGTGATGCTCCTCTAATCAGGTTTGCCTTCAAAACTTGCACTTAACCGGATTGAATTTGTTTGATTACATAGTTTATAGAAATGATTAAGGCCTTCTTTGTTTTTACACCCTTTAGTTTAAAAATAACCCACCTAGTTATTTTCCATTTAAAAACACTTTTGAGCCTTTAACCTTGTTGCTTTCTTTCAATCACCTTACATTGAAACCCAAAAAAGCCTATTAGCCTTACCCTATCACAAGTTAAATGAAGTATTGAGTAATGTGGGACTTTTACGTATTGTATTATGAGATATTTTTATAGGTACTTCTACTTATATGTTTATTAAATTATGCTATTAGTAATTTCTTCTTCTTATTATTATTCCCCCTTATTCTTATCCAAGTAAAAAAAAAAGAGAAAAAGGGAAAAAGAAAGAAAGGAGAAAGAAAAAAAAGAAAGAATAAGAAAAAGAATAAGAATAAAGCATGGTAGCATTAGTTAGTACGAGTAGTTGTAGTCTTATGTCATGTGGTTTTCTTAGAATTTTAATGTCTCTTTTACTTGATACTTTGTGAATACTTGTGATTAACCTTTTTCCATTTTTCTTACCTTACCTTTGAACCTAGCCTCATTACAACCCATAATAAAGTCCTTATGATCTATAAGCTAATGTAATTCAAATGAAGGATAAATGGTGAATTTGCAAGCCTATGGTACTGCAACCTGTTAGAGGGAGATTAAAGAGAAACACTTTAACCTCAAACACTTGAGTGTAAGAGAGAAATCTGTGAGAAGAATTCACTTTGGTTTCATACTTGCTTTTTGAACAAAGATGTCTTATTTTGACTTTGTTTATGTGTATCGGTGAAAAGTGATTATGATGTATGTGCAACCTAAGTCTTGCTGAACCAAGTTAACAGAATGCGTGCACTTAATCTTATGAAGGATGAATTGATAGAGTGTTGTGGTTTAGCATGTTTGCTCAAGGGCGAGCAATGGTTTGGTGTGGAGGAATTTGTTCAGTTGTCATTTTGCACTTATTTTATATATAAATCTCTCTCATATGTTGGAATTATTATTCAAAATTTATGGATTTGTGTCTTAATTGTTTTCAGATGATTTTCAACACTTGGGAGATGAAATTGAGTTAAAAAGATGCAAAAGAAACAAAGAAATCCAAAATTCTAGGTTGGCAGCAAATTTATGACTAGACGTGGCCACGTGCAAGGATGAATGAAAAAAATTTGCAGATCTGCTTTCAAATTAAAATCTAATTTGTTTTAGATTCTCATAAACTTTTAAGATCAGATTGATAGAGATTCATAATTTGAACACGTGGAAGATGTGATCGGTAAGATAGGAGGAAAAAAGAAGGGATCGGAGGCATTAAAATGGGGGGAAAACGACACTTTTGAGGGCACCACCTTAAGTTAGAATAGTTTAGAATTTTCTGTAGCTTTTCTTTTAGTTTTAGTTTACGTTTCTGCGTTCTTTTAAGTATTTTCATATTCTTTCAGAAAGGAACAGGGGATGGAGACTATATGTTTTATTATTTCTTTTATTTTCAATTCCATTATGAGTAGCTAAACTTCTTTTCTTAGTTTAGGGAAACTATGTTATCATCTATTATGTGTGAGATGTTTCAATAAAGTTGGTTTCATTGATGAACATTGAGTATCTTCTGAATTATTTCTTTTAATTGAATTGATTAATTTCTAGGTGCACAACTAGGGATTGATTTGTTCAATATCTAGATTCATGAAATATGACGTTCAGTTTTGTTAGTCACAAGTAGCAATTAGGATTACCTTCTTTATGTTAGAGTCGGAAATTCTAAGAAGATATTCATCTTGATTGATTGCATGTCGTACATGTATTATCTTGTCCATTGGTTTCTTGGTTCTTAAAGCTATTATTCAATTGAACCTATGATCGTATCTAGGTTATTGATTAATAAGAATGTTTAGGATACATGTTTCTAATCATTTACACTTAAGAGAAAACATCCCCCAATGAATGTTTATTAATAAACTGAAATTTTATATCGAGGATCCATTTTAGGGTGATAACATCGGTGACCTAAAACAAAGGTTTTTCTATTAAATTTTCATATCCAACCACTTTTGTTAAATTCAGAATTTTGTTATTTCTAGTTTCTTAATTTACGTGAATTGCAAAAATCCCCTCTTTTCATTACTTTATTTTAGTTTTGAACTCGTAAACTATCTACCGTTAAAATTTCTCGTGGGAACGATATCCACTTACCACTACTACATTAATTTGTATTAACAGAAGTTGGTTTCTTTTTGAATTTGGTTGCAGGAGACAGTAGTACTAGCTGTAGATTTTAATGGTACTACGAATCCGAAAGAGGTTGAAGTATGGTTGAAGAGAACCGAGAGAGTCCTGCTTCAGATGAAGTGCTCTGATGAAGAGAAACTGGATTATATAGTGAGCTTGCTATTGGGGGATGCGCTGCATTGGTGGGAATTAGTGCCCCACAGTTAGGAAATGCCTTCGGTGTTATCATGGAGAGATTTTGTGGAAGTGTTCAGGAAGAAGTACCTCTTTAGGGTTTATGTACAAGAGAAGGCCAGAGAGTTTCTGAATCTCACAAAGAGGGACATGAGTGTGAGTGAGTATGAGCTGAAGTTCACTCAGCTTTCCCGATATGCGGCTAACATTGTGACGATTGCGGAGGAAAAATACCGCAAGTTTGAGGGAGGACTTCATTTAGGGATCAAGGAGAAGGTGTTGATCCATAACTTCTGTGACTACCAGCAATTGGTAGATGCTGTACTTCAGGCCAAGAAACTGGAGAACATCAAGTATGAAGTGAATAAGAAGTGGAAGAACCGAGAGTAGTCTTCCAAGAAAGGAATGAGTGCTCCAATGCCAGAGAGGAGTACAAAGAGCTTCCACACTCAGAGTGAGGTGGGGAGTAGTGTCTCTATGGAGAACAAGAAATCAAGGGCAGTTTCAGCGCAAACCTCAATTATGGGAGGCAATAGCAGGGTGGAAAGGAGCAGGTACACAAACCCTCAATTTGAGCGTTGTGGGAAGTTTCACAAAAGAGAGTGCTTCAAGTTACTTGGAGCATGTTTTCGATGGGGAAGAAGGGACACATGATCAGGGAATGTCCCCAAATGACAAGGCAAGATGGTAGTTGCAAGCCCCAAGGAGAGCAAAAACAGTGGGAACTAGGCTAGTCATTGAGGTGAGCAGTTCTGAGGCTACAAAGAAGGATATACCTTCAAGAAGGCCAAGGGGTTAGGCATAGGTCAGGGTATTTTCCATAACAAGAGAGGAGGCCACTTCTGGGCCTGAAGTTGTCACCAATATGGCTCAATTATTTAATTCTGAAGTATATGTCTTAATTGATTCTGGCTCCACGCATTCATTTGTTTCTGCAAGAACGACATTATGTGGTGTGAATTTGGTGCCATTGGAAGATCCATTGATTGTTAGCACTCCTTTAGGGAAGAAGGTGATAATAAGTCAAGTGTATAGAGATTGTGAACTAGTTATTGAGGGTGCTAAACTGGTAGTAGACTTATCGCCGCTAGAGTTAAAGGATCTAGATGTTATACTGGGTATGGATTCCATGGAGAAATATTGTGCAAAGTTAGACTGTAGTCTCAAAGAGGTAGAGTTTGACTTTGGCAATGGAGAGAAGGTGACTTTTAGAGGAGACAGAAGCATGCCATCACCTAGAATGATTTCAGCTTTGTTAGCTAACAGTATGATGAAAAAGGGGTGTAAAGCCTTCTTGGCACACGTCGTGGATACTAATGTGAATGAAAGGAAGTTAGAAGATTTTTTTATTATAAGGGAATGTCCCGATGTGTTTCCAAAAGACTTACCTGGTTTGCCATTGGTGAAGGAAATTGAGTTTGCCATCGACTTGATTCCCGGTATCAAACCCATTTCTATACCACCATATAGAATGGCTACAGCTGAATTGAAGGAACTCAAGGAACAGTTGAAAGAGCTGTTAGAGAAGGGTATATAAGGCCCAATTCGTCGCCATGGGGAGTGCCTGTTCTATTTGTTAAGAAGAAGGATAGGACATAGCGTATGTGTATTGATTATCAGAGACTCAACAAGGTGACCATTAAGAATAAGTATCCTCTTCCACGAATTGATGATTTGTTTGACCAATTACAAGGAGCAAAGGTCTTCTCCAAAATTGATCTGAGGACAGGCTATCATTAGCTCAGAATCAGAGAGTCTGATGTGAACAAAACAACTTTTAGGACCTGTTATGGGCATTATGAGTTCCTAGTCATGCCATTTGGGTTGACTAATGCTCCGGCTGCATTCACAGATCTTATAAATAGGGTCCTCAAGGAGTATCTGGATCAGTTTGTCATAGTGTTTATCGATGACATTCTAGTTTATTCCAAGAATGAAGAGGAACATAAAAAACATCTCTGGATGGTGTTGAAACACTGAGGGAGAGGGAATTTTATGCCAAATTCAACAAATGTGAATTTTGGCTTCACGAGGTGATGTTTCTTAGCCATGTGATCTCAAAGGATGGAGTATATGTTGATCTAAGGAAAATTGAAGCAGTGGCGAAGCAGCATGCACCAAAGACATTTGCAGAACTTAAGAGCTTTCTGGGTCTGGCAGGGTATTATAGGAGGTTTATTGAAGGATTCTCTATGATAGCTGCTGTAATGACCAAGTTTTTAAGGAAAAATCAGAAGTTTATTTGGAGTGATGAATGTCAGAAAAGCTTTGAGGAGCTTAAGCACAGATTGGCAAGTGCTCCAATTCTGACTTTGCCTATAGGAGATGTGGGTTATACAGTTTACAGTGATGCTTCAAGGAAGGGTTTGGGTTGTGTGTTGATGTAGGGAGACAAAGTAATAGCTTATGCCTTGTGGCAATTGAAGCCGTATGAGTTGAATTATCCGAATCATAATCTCGAATTGGCAGTAGTAATTTTTGCCCTAAATATTTGGAGACATTATTATATAGAGTTCAAATGAGGATTTTTACAGATCATAAAAGTCTTAAGTACTTATTGAGCTAGAAAGAGTTAAATTTGAGACAAAGAAGGTAGCTAGAGTTGTTCAAGGATTATGACCTGTTGATTGAATACCATCTAGGAAAGACGAATGTGGTGGCGAATGCCTTGAGTAGGAAATCCTCCATAGCCTATGTTCAGACAGTTTATTTGCTATTATTGACAGAGGGATAAGTGGAAGATAAGTTTGACACAGGAGGAGCCCGATTATATCCTGGCAATTTTCAAAGTGAGATTGATACTTAGGGAGAAAGTTAAGGAGTTGCAAGCACAGGATGTAGAATTGAACAAACTCCAAGATGAAATTCAGAATGGTAAGAAATCTGAAGTGGTAGTGAGGGATGATGGACTTGTGGTTGTAGGCAACCGAATCTATATTCCAAATGTCCAGGAGGTAAAGGATGATACTCAACGAGGCACATAATGCACCTTATGCTATGCACCCAGGTAGCACCAGAATGTACAAAGATTTGAAAGTGCATTTCTGGTGGAAAGGCATGAAGAGGGATGTAGTAGAATATTCAAGTAAGTGTCTAGTGTGTCAACAAGTCAAGGCTAAACACCAGGCACCTTCAGGCAAGTTAAGGCCATTGTCCATTCTTGAGTGGAAGTGGCAAAGGGTGACTATGGATTTTCTGATAGGTTTGCCTATGACCAGTAGGAAGCATGATGCTATATGGGTTATTGTTGATCGTTTGACAAAATCAACCGATTTTTTGGCAATTAAACATACTAATTCTCTGCATATACTATCAAAGAAGTAT
Organism: Erythroxylum longipes; assembly: GCA_027563885.1. Classification (NCBI taxonomy): domain Eukaryota; kingdom Viridiplantae; phylum Streptophyta; class Magnoliopsida; order Malpighiales; family Erythroxylaceae; genus Erythroxylum; species Erythroxylum longipes. The sequence goes on from JAOQMS010000009.1 coordinate 14,946,597, forward strand.
ATTGATGAAATAGTTAGGCTGTATAGGATCCAAAATTCTATAGTTTCTAACCGAGATCCTCAATTTACTTCGAGATTCTAGGGAAGCTTACAGTAGGCTTTGGGAACCAAGTTGAATTTTAACACTGCTTTTCACCCCTAGATAGATGGCCAATCTGAGAGGACCATTCGAACCTTGAGGGAATGCTTAGGGCATGGGTGGTGGATTTCAAAGGAGCTTGGGATGAGCATTTTCCATTGGTCGAATTTGCTTACAATAATTCACATCATTCGAGCATTCAGATGGCTCCTTATGAACCACTGTATGGGAGGAGATGTAGAACTCCTATATGTTGGGATGAAGAACGAGAAAGTAGATTAGTGGGACCAGAGTTAATTTAAATGACAGTTCACAAGGTCAATTTAATTAAGCCGAGGCTTAAAGGAGCACAGGATATAATGAAAAGCTATACTAATGCACACTAAAAGGAAAAGGAGTATGAAGTAGGTGAGAAAGTTTTCCTTAAGACAACTCCTTGTAAAGGAGTAATAAGGTTTGACAAGAAGGGTAAGTTGAGTCCAAGATATGTAGGTCCTTACGAGATTCTTGAGAGAATTAGACCGCTAGCCTTTAAGTTGGCACTACCACCGGGATTATCACAGATACATGATGTCTTCTATATTTCCATGTTGAGGAGGTATAGATCGGATCCCTCTCACGTCATTCAGACCACAAAGGTCCAATTGAGAGATGATCTGACTTATGAGGAGACTCTAGTGGAGATTTTGGATACTAAGGAAAAGGTCCTCAGGAACAAGACAGTTCAGCTAGTCAAAGTTCTTTGGAGAAACCATTCTGTGGAAGAGGCCGCGTGGGAGCCCCTGAAAGACATAAAGGAGAATTATCCACACCTCTTTGATGACTCAGGTAATAATATGGTTTAGTTGTATTTAAGTAATAAGAAGTTTGAAGGTTATTTTTGGAAGATCACTTGAGGTTAAAAGAGCATAAGCTTATAAGGAAGGGTAAAATGGACTTTTTAGGCTCATTAAGGGTAAAATGGGAAGAATAAAGTGTAGTCTTGCTCTTAAGGTTGAGAAAAATGTTAATTGAAGGGGAGAATGAAGTGAAAAAATGAAAATAAGAGAGAAGAGGGAAGAGAGTTTTGGCCATTAGAGAGAAGAAAGAAGAAAAGCTAGGTTTCATCTTTTCTTAGCTTTTAAGAGCGATTTTGAGGTTGTTCAAGAAGAGAAAAAGAAAGAGGAAGAGAAGAGCTTCCATTTGAGCCAAACATATCTTTGTTCGGTGAAGATTCAAAGTAAGTCGAATTTTAATCCTTTGGATTTTTGGAAGGATTTTGGTTCATGAAGCTTAGAAAATGCATGGGTTTAAGTATTCTATAATCAATTTTTAGTGAATGTACTTTTTGAGTTCTCAATTTGGATTCTATTGAATTGAGATTTTTGCCAATATTGAAGGAAATCAAGAGGAGAGGCAAGAGAAGCAAGAAGAGAGACATCTTTGAACAATTGTTAAGTAAGGAATTCAAGGTGTGTTTCATTTTTATAATTGAATAATAAGCCATTAATGTTTCTTCCAAATCAAGAAAGTAAATGTTTTTCAATTGTATTATAATGTGCATTTATTGTTATTTAAATGCTTTGAGAAAGTGCTATGTGTTTGGTATGTGAATATTGTGTTGACGATTTATGAAAAGAATGCAAAAATGATTTTTTTTTGCTATGTCTATGAAATCACTTTTCAGAAAAAGTGCCATTTTAGGCAACAAGTTTATAAGTTATGAAATACATGTTATGTAGGTTTGGTCTGGTCCATTCTGTATGTCAAGTGCACTTTGACTAAAGGCTTTTCTTGCCTACCCATAAGTGGCATGGAGCTACTTCAAGGACTCCCTCATGTTTACTACTACGCAAAACCGTTATGTGGGATTATGTTAGTTCATTCTGTTCACGATTACACAGGACCATTTCATGGGAATGTGTTATCTCATTTTGTTTATGGACCTCCCAAACCATTTTGATGTACTTATGTGTTGACAAGTTTATTGAATGCATGATTTGGGTTGCTTATAAAGTGTTTGATAAATTAAGAATATGAAAATATGTGTTTCATGATGCGTTGTGAATGTTTCAATGGTTTTGCTTATTACCGGTTATAAAATTGTTACCCACGAGCTTTAAGCTCACCCCCCATTTCTGTCCCATCTTCAGTCTATGAGCAAGAGATCGAGTAATCGAGCATAAGGGCATTATTCCAAATTATGCTTATTTTGTATTTTAAGTTAGTTTTTGTAAAACAAGGCTTTAGTTACAGTTTGAGCAATTCTACTTTGTGTAAATTATGTATTTTTTTAGACTAGACGTATTGTAGCTTGAAATGCCTATTAAATCTTTGTAAAACTCTTTATCTTTAGATGATAATGAAATATGATTGTAATTTTGCTTATGACTCTCAAAGTTTGTAGATTGCATTTTCAAGCATTCATAAGGGTAAAATTTTGTATTCTGACTTCTAGGGCATATTTGTATTGATCTAGGCTGAATTAGACAAATTTGTCTCTTAGAAGTTGTAAAAACTTTTCTTAGCTTTCCAACGATAAAAATTTTGCAATTCTTAGACCTTGGACGCAAAAGATATGGCCTTTAGACGAAGCATAGGTACTAGACGAGGCACTAGATAAAGCATCATACGAAGCGATTTTGACCCTCTATAAGACAAAATTTTTCTTTAAGGTCTTCATGAAAGTTTTAGATCTTTGTCTTATCTTTCTAACGATATAAATTTTGAAATTTTTGGACCTCTTATGCAAAAGATATGTCCTTTAGATGAATCATAGGTACCAAATAAGGCACCAGACGAAGCATTAGATGAAGCGTCAGACAAAGCGATTTTGACCCTATAGATTAAAAGATTTTTCTTAAAGTTATTTATGAAAGTTTTATATCTTTTTATTAGCTTTACAATGATATAAAAGAATTTTTGGACCTTTGACACAAAAGATATGGTCTTTAGACGAAGCATAGGTACCAGATAAGGCACCAGACAAAGCTTCAGACAAAGCGATTTTGACTCTATAGATGCAAAAGTTTTCTTCAAGGTCTTCACAAAATTGTAGATATTTTTTCTTAGCATTCCAAAGATATAAAGTTTGGAATTTTCTGACCTTGGATGCAAAAGATATGGCCTTTAGACGAAGCGATTTTGACCCCTCTAGATGACAAAATTTTTCTTCAAGGTCTCCATGAAAGTTGTAGACCTTGAAGTCCTTTTCAAAACCATACTAAAACAACCACTATCTAATATCTCTAGTGGAATTTATGCCAATTGTCCCAAGATTGGTACAATATGATTGAGAACATAATCGTGGTTGACTCTTTTGACAATAACTTCATCGTCCGACCTCCAAATGAAGTAATTATTGAACCAATAGATTCTTAACCCATTTTTCTATCCCTTTAAAAAAATTGGTAGAATTTTTTATGGATTTGAAAAATATTAATAGAAAGAAAGTGAGGGAATCGATTAGAGGAGCATGACCTAGTTATGAGCCCACTTTGTCTTTTAAGCATATCTTAATCTATATAATAGGAAACTTTTAGGATGTAATAAGAATGAAGATGGACCGAAGATGGCTAATGAGAGTTCATGGAAATAACCTTATAGGGTAATTCACATGCTCACATTTGCATGACATTTGGATAGTTGGGATCTGAAAACAGGGTCCATCATACCGAGACTTACAAATCATATCTACAAAAAAAGAGTTCAATTGGCAATTTATACTCACTGGAGTTAGTTTTAGGCTAGGATGTGGACTAGTACTTACACCTCTCATGTTCTGTAAATCAATAAACAAATGGTATGATGATCACACAGATAAAATTCTTTTGGTGATTTTCCCATGCTAGGATTGGTTTACCACATAAGAAATGACTGGAGGATTGAGCTTAAGGATGATTTTAAGGAAGACACCGTAGAGTTTGATGAAGTTGAGTATGGTGAAGAGGCTAAATTGTAAAAGAGGTATTGTATGTTCTATTTAAAGCTTGACATCATAATAAAACAAGAAATTCATGAACCTAAAATTGCATTCAAAGAATCAGGATCAAACTTAAACAATCTCCCCCTCACATGTACCATATGAAAGCATAAAGTTGTATCATCCAACACTCCCATATCCAAATCATAGTAACATTCACAAACTAACTCAGCATTAAAATGATGTGGCAATAAAGTAGCATTTAGCAAGTGTCTCTCATTCAATAAAGTATTCAAATTAAAATTGTTTATGTTCTATAAGTTTGATGGGATGATCGAGAACAAACCAAATAAAAGTGAGAGTATCCTATCACTGTTGGGCTACTGACAAGTAAAATTTGTGAGACAAAGCTTGCTCCACTAAGAAGCGAGTAGCAAACTGATGCGAGGCATCCGAATTGACTCCTAAGCCATTGATTTCACCCACCCTCTGGATTTATTTTGGATTTTTTTAACACTTACTTCAATAAGCTTCGAAGTTGTAAAGCACAGAGTCCTAATGCCCTATAAAGAAGTTCAAGCTTCATAGAATCAAGAGGTTTCATAAAAAAGACGGTCAGTTGCTTCTCAATTGTAACATAGGAAAGAATTGCAACTTTATTCTCCACTAGCTCTCGAGCAAAATGATACTTCAAATCTATGTTTTGTTATTGAATACTGAAATAGGTTTTCGGAGATGTCTATGGCGCTCTTATTATCACAGATGATAATTAAAACATCTTGAGCAACTCCATAATCTTCCAACGTGTAGCAATTATCCACCGATCTTCCTCTGCTTACTATATAATCTCTTTTTGGGTTTAACACCTTGCATTCATCACTAGTGAACTTGACTAATAGCCCATCATCATAAAGCTAACTAATACTTGCCATGTTAGTTTTTAAATCATCCACATAAAGCACATTTTCAAAATGAGGCAATTCATTTATAGAAAGAATTCCTCTACCAATCACCATTGCTTCATTCCCATCACCTAATGTAACATGACAATACATACAACATTGATAATTCATCAAATAATTTCTTGCACTTGTCATATGCCTTGAACAATCGCTGTCAAAGTACCATCCATTGTGAGAAGCGTCACGTATGGATTTAAGAGACACAAGGGCTTATGGTTGATTTTTTAAACCCCAAATCTACTTTGGTAGCCTCTATTGTTGAAAGTTCTTCCAAAAATGCTTGGAATTTTTATTTTAAGCATTATAAAATAACATTTGCAGCAACTTGTAGAAATTCGGCCTTAAGTGACTTTTTACACCAAAAAGGTGACATGTAGGCACAAACTTTTTGCTTGTTTTTAAAATTTTTCCTTGATTAATTGATCTTGCTTCTTTAACAAATCTAACTTCACCATTTTGATCATTATTCACCTGAGAGTATTCACCTTTATATCCAACACCTTTGAAAATTCCCTTTGTTTTTGCCAATTTCCAATAATTCGTCTAGCTTCTCGATACTGCCATTCAACAATTTTATTCCTTTCTCTGTATTGATCAAGTTTTGCTTGGTTTCATTAAGTTCATGTTTTGTTGACAATAACTTCATCTCTAAATCTTGACTAACCTCTTCTATAGTAGAATTCTCCCTCTTTAACTTCTCATTTTGTTTACACTTCTTCACCCATTTGCTACACATTAGTTTATAGGCCTTGCAGATATCTTCCTTTTTGAATTATGAGTCACTAATATCATTGTCACCATCAGAATTAGAGTTTAATACTGAAACATCTGTATCGTCATCATCAATTTCTTTATTGGTTGCTACTAAGCAAGCAACTGGACTTTCTTTATATAAAGCAACCAATGTAGTATGATGATTTACAATTTCTTAACTAATGTAGTATGATGATTTACAATTTCTTCTTCACCGCTATACTCACTTTTTAGATTTGTTTTCTTTTCAAATGCTGAAGTGAGACTTCCCTTTTATCCTTTTAAAAGTGTTAACACATTCATCTTGCAAATGCCCTAAACATTGACACTCTTAACACTACAAGAAAACGGGTGTTTAGCGACGGAAATTATTGATGGAATGTGATGATTTTCTATCACCAAATGAATTCGCTGACAAAAATTACAGACTACATGAGCTGTGAGAGAAATAGTCGTCAGTAATCTTTAGTGATCGAATAGAAATATTCCATTAGTAATCCACCATTAACTTTACTGATGAAATATTTCTATTCTGTCGGTAAATATTACTGGCGAAAAAATATTAAAAATTTATCGAAACATTTAGGGACATTAAGTTGTGTCCCATTAGTAAATTTAGTGACATTAAGTTGTGTCCTGTTAGTAAATTTAGTGACAGTCAAGTTATTGAAGTTCAGTCAGGAAATTTAGTGACGGTAAGTTTTTCCGTCGGTAAATTATTTACCAACCAAATGTTCTTATTCCGTTCGTCAGTAAATGCACCAATATTGTTTTTTTTCATTTTTCATTCATTTAAGTTGTAAATTTAATTTTGATTGGTAAACTTATGATTGATATTTAATTTCTACAGTTATCTAGTGATAATGAATTAAATTTTTCTACTTTTAATTCATCTAAACAATAAGTTGAATGATAACATAAAGTAAAAATTATCTTAATTTATAATACAAAATATTATCTAAAACAATAAATATGTAATTCATACAAAATGAACTGAGAGTACCAAAACTAAGCTATGCAGTTAATGAAGGCAGATGGTCTGACTGCTGCAATGTGGTGCTACCCCTCCCCTTCAACTCATCCACCTCATTACGAAACTGGGCTATGTACTTCATCGACTGTTGCAATTGAATTGCCAGCATCTGTACTGTGTTCTTAAGCTGAACAACTCTCTTATTAGATGCCAACTGCCTATTAAATGCAGTTGTACTGGACGTGGAGGATTGCAAATAACATGTGTTTGCAAATGAATCTAAGTCGAAGATCCTCCCACGACGGTTCCTACCACCCCTGCATCAAGATATGACTGACTATCGTCAATAGTTTCAGAGTGCTGGGACTGTCTTTGAATGCCTTCTCATATTTGGTCCTATCAGGAGGCAATGTTTATGTTAATAAGTGATAATTATTAAGAATTAGTATTAAAGCAAAAATTTTACATACATTAAGTTCTCTATATGGGGTGTTGATGAAGGTCACATTGTCATGCTTCTTAGTATGGGTGTGCAAAAAGGGCTGACGGGGTGTAGACTTCCTACCCATAAACTTTTCCTACATCAGAATAAAATTTTATAAATGAATCATAATTTTCAAAAAAATTTGTAGAGTTTCCTCTATTTTTATGATATTTACCCCTTGTTGAAAAAAGAAAGTAACTCAACAACATATCCATATATGGCATCAAACATTTATAACATTATCATTCTCCATAATACACATATATTTTCTTTCCAAAATTCATACATCAAATTAAATTAAAATTCATCAAAGTAAAAAAATTAGAATATAAATGTAAAGTGTAGATATTTACAAGTTTCCAAGCAAGCTCCCAGTGGGTAATAGATCCTCCACTGTGTAGAAGAAGACTCTCTCCCCTTGGTCTTCCACGTCTGTCAGTAGAATTGCGCTCTGAAATGGACATAGCTTTGGGTGATGTCCAACACTACTACCAACGACTCCATATTTCTTCAGATATATATGAAGGTCATACACCAGCCTTGTGTAGCGCATTAAGAAAGTCTCCATAACATGCATGAGCTCTCCTCTCCCATACTTTATAAATTACCAAGTCAATTTTGGAATCCTAAAAAAAAAATTTTGGAAAAAAGAAAAATATACTATAAGTACTTATAACCTACAATATTTATCTAATTAACGTATAAAATTAATTAGATAAAAATACAAAAGAATATATTTTTGGTATCTCAAACTCCTGATAATAAAAATCCTTTGTCGCCTGATAGACATTCTTCCATATATAACCCTCAAGATCAATCTTCCCCTTGGACTTGGATGTCATGTTTCATGAGCACGTTTCAAACGGAACCAACCTAATATATAAGAAATTTTAGATCATTTTCAAATTAAAACCTATAATTTCAGTATAAACCTATGGTGTTATCATGCATGTATTTTCACTCACAGATTGTTGACTATTGTGATGGGGTAGCAACAGGTACAGAAGGTGATGCCTCATCTGGAAGTGTAGTAACTGGAGGTACAACACCTGATTATGTAGTAACGTTAGCATGTGATGGTTCACATGGAAGGTAGCTGGCTCTAAATCGTGGTAACCTTAACCTTGGCCGCATCATATCCTGTTTTCTCTTTAGTAGCATATTTTTAACATAAAATTTCACATTTTATTAAATATTCCAGTAATAAAACAAAATAAATTGAATATATAACAATATATTGTTGATGCAATAATAGATTTATTCATATAATATTCTATTACAAATACAAATTAATCACTATTATGATCACTTAATTGTAAATCATCATCATCTTCTTTTTTTGAAGAATTAGAATCAAACTCAAGCTCCTCCTCAGATCTCTCACCCTCCTTATCCTCTCAAGTAAAAATTTCAACATATTCATTATTGGGATCGTTCAAAAATTCATTTTTGTCATATGTAACACATTGCATTTATTTTTTAAACATCTTCTTGAAATGCTTCAGTTTCAATTCTCTTATTTTCTCCTTTTTCCATGTAATTCAAAAACACCTCTAGGTGTTATTATACAAATGGCCAACAATCTAACTTATCTCATCGAAAGATGGGAAAAGGGACATAATACACCTAAATCGCTCGCATCGCCAACACAAAAGGTTCAAACTGTTTAAATCTTCTTTGCTGATTGATTTTAACTAGATTGCATTGGTTGTGTAGTTTTGTATCAATATTAGTAGTTGGATCAAAACAGTCACACTTAAATATCACACTCCGCTTTATTGGCAATACAGAGTACTTAATTTCAATTATCTCAATAATTTTACCATAGTAATCTATCAATTCTCCCTGCATGCAAACTCCATTATTTACTGTTTCTATGTTATGACCATGATACTCTGTATAAAATTTGTATCCATTAACGAAATACATTAGATACGATTTAACAGTTTGCAAAGGTCCTTTCACAAGACCACATATGAACTTGTTCTCTATTAGATTTTTTTAGGCCTAAAAAATTATCATATTAAATAATATAATGTCATTTGAACACTTTGATTTGATAACTCAACCATTCCAATAATTGTAAGTGAAAACTTAAATATTTCTTAAACCATCGAGGAAAGTGTCTTTCAAATCTTTATTGATATCATCTTGTATTTTTTCGAGCATTTGCTTGCGTAACCATTCCTTATTCCTTGAATAATCTAAAGGCATTATTATGTATTTTAGTTTTAAACAACACTAACTTCGAAAATCTAAATAATCAATTTGAAAATCAACTTTAACTTACTTCACGAAAGATTGAATCTCTTGGCAGTTCAGTAAAATGTAACATGGGTAACCTTTATTTCTTCCTTTGTTAACATTCTTCTTATCGACTGTCCATATGATCATCCAGGAAATGTGAAAATGAATAAGCTACCATCAACATCACTCGTTCCTCCCCCATCATCATTATAAGGAACTTTTCTTTCCCTTGTGTGCACATGTGAACAAAATATACTTGCTTCCTCTACTAAATAAGCATTACATATTGAACCTTCAACTCTAGCTTTGTTTTTGATATTTTTCTTCAAGTGATGCAAATATATACATTACAAATAGCTAATGATATACAATTTTGTGATTAAAACATGCTATAACTCCAATTTAAATATTTACTATAATTATCTCTCAAACGGATACATCCATTAATATTGAACTGGACCTATAACTTTAGCCTCGTGTGTTAAATACACGGGTAGATGCTCTATATAATCAAAGAAGCTTAGAGGGAAAATCCCTTCTAATTTGCCTAAGATTATTGGAATTTCCCTTTCTAGTTTTTCATTTTAACTAACGTTATTTCAGATGATGTTAAGCTTTTGAAAAAAAAAACTTAATTTTGTTATAGCTTCCTAATCTTTAATCAGTAGCAACTCTTGAATTGCAATTGGAATTATCCTTTGCATAAACACATAACAATCATGACTTTTTATCCCAAATAATTTGTACTTCTTTATGTCCACATACCTTGCCAAGTTTGAAACATATCCATTAGGAAACTTTAGACTTTTCAACCATTCACACAAAATTTCTTTTTTTTAATCCAAAGTATAACATGCTTTCGGATATTTACCTGTGCGAAGATCTTTATCTAACTCATTCCTTCTATAAAAAGCTTCAAATTAGCTCGTGATTTTGCATTATCCTTTGTCCTCCCTTCAATGTTCATTATGGTATTGAAAAAAAAATTAAAAAATTTTTCAATATGCATCACATCTAGATTATGATGTATCAAATTAGTTTTCCAATATGACAAATCCCAAAAAAATGCTTCCTTTTCTCCAACCAAAGTATCAACTAATGTTTGGTTCTGTAACTTTCAGTAACCCTAATTCATCAATCTCCTGCAATATCTCTTCACCAACTTTGTGAGGGAGAGGAGGTGTTTGCACCATCTTATTCTTAATGAACTTTTATTTATTGCATTTAAATGGATTATCTGAAGGAAGAAATTTCCTGTAGTTGTCAAACCAAGATGTTTTGGCCCTGTTTGGAAGATAAAATGCATCAAAATTATTGCCACAATAAGGACAAGACAATTTCCGTACTATGCTCCATCTGGATTGTTGGATCGCCTATGGCTCGATAATTCACAATACGCAGTGAAATAGACCATAGGACTTCGTGTCTTATGCCTTGGTTAATCAAAATTACACAACAAAAAGTGTAACCAAATTACCTCTTGAAACGTGCAGATTGGGATTCTTTTAAGATATCTTGACGCTGCAGCTTGCAAATGTCCTCTACCGGTATCCACGCAAGGTTGAACGATCCAGGCAGCAGCTAATGTGTTCTAGCATGTTCTAAAACACTTTAAAATGCTGAACAATTTTTCTCTCGGAAAAAGAACGAGTGCCTAGGTCTAGGTGGTTAAGGTTTTTCGTATGTTTTCTAATGAGACATAAGTTCTCTATTTTTAGAGAAACCCTTCTCCTTATTCCTATTAGGAATAAGAATATCATAATCCTAAACTCATTAGGATTATGGAAGCCCAATAAGTTTCGGCCTATATTATATCTCATATAATAAAAGCCCGATAACTTAATTCAATTTAACCCAATAAATATATCCACATATATTTATTCAGTGCCTAAAAAATTAAGCCTAAGAGAATAAGCTCAAATCGCATCACTCTTTGTGTGCGACCCTGTAGGCCCATTTGATGTTGCCAATGGGCTTGATCACACTTCAAGGCCCATAAGTCATAAGTGGCCTCTAGCAAGACATTATGACTACCCAAATCAAACAAGGATTAGTAATCTGATTTAACTTGTAACCATGGTTACAAACTCAGTCCCTTTGTAACATGATATCGAGATTAATCATAAGGCATGGTACATGTCAACCTTTGATTAATCATAGTTTCTTGATTCCTAAGTTAATTGACTATAACAAATGACATTGATGACTCCTCATCAATTCATTTAAGCACAGCTATGCATTTCTTCATTCATACTTGTCAAGAGGCCCAAATGATATCTCTCTCATTTAAGAGAGGTACAAATCCCATCTACTTCATTCACATCCCTCCGCATGATTCATTTAATATCCAACATAAGACTACTTGTTTTCCTATTAAAGATAACTTAGTCTAATTTCAAAACATCGAATTCCTCATGTAGGGAACCACGATGACTTCAGGTCAAAGGATTAAAGTCAAACCATATTGAGAATCACTAATGACATAAAACCATATAGTGTTCTCTCTGTGGATAGGTCCAATATATGTTCTCTAACATATATTAATATATCTAGTTTGATAACTCATATCCATGATCAGTAAAACGTGATCATCAATCAAAACACATACTAGCCTTAATTCATTATTGTTCCACCAATAATGATCATACAGGGACAGTTTAAAATAATATTATAATGCTTATGGTTTTATTATCAAGTCACGTACTTGATGACTAAGCCTAATAATATTCATGGAATGTAAATCACATTACATAAACAATATATATGCATATATAAAAGAATACCTCATAGTATATAAATAATAAGTCAGAATGTCAGTACAAAAGTCACATATGACCATTGGCCTAGGGCACACTACTAGCAATCTCCTACTTGCACTAAGCCCAATCGGTCAAATATCTAATACCATGGACTCGTATAACTCTCCTGCTTAGGCCGTGGAAGAGGTTTAGTAAGTAGATCCACAAAGTTGTCATTTGTACCCACTTTGCATATCTTCACGTCTCCTCTCTTAATGATCTCTCTAATCAGATGGAAATGTCTGAGTATGTGTTTGGATCTATGATGTCAGTTTGGCTCCTTAGCCTGTGCTATAGCCCCATTATTATCACAATAATGGTCTATACGACTTCCAATACTAGGAACAACTCTAAGCTCAGTGATGAACTTCCTGATCCATACAGCTTCCTTAGCTGCATCCGAGGCAGCAATGTATTCAGCTTCAGTTGTAGAATCAGCAATAATGTCTTGCTTTAAACACCTCCATCTCACTGCATCTCCATTCAAACAAAACACAAAACCTAATTGTGATCTAAAATCATCTATTTCAAACTGAAAAATAGCATCAGTGTAACCATTTACAACTACCTCTCCTTTAAGTCCTCTATAGACTAGGAACATATGCTTACTTGTTCTCAAGTACTTAAGGATATTCTTAACTGCTATCCAGTGACTCTCACCATAACTAGACTAGTATCTACTTGTTATGCTCAAAGCATATGAGACATCTGGTCGAGTATATAACATGGCACACATGATAGATCCAATTGCAAATGCATATAGAATTGACTCGAGGCTTTTCGTTCCTACCCTTGAAGGCCAAATCAAAAAATATTTTTTTATTCCAAGGATTGCAGTATAGAATGCAAACTTGGGTCGTTTCACTCAATCGGAACCAGATTAATGGAACTAAGCTAGCCTATATGTCATGATATGCAAACAAAATTAGCAAGGAAGAGGGGGTTTTCAATCTTTGGACATTTGGACAAAAATAAGCAAATTGTAAGAAAATGTAATGAAAAGTGTTTTTGGATTTTGGGAATAGAAAAGCGATAAAATGAAAACAACGATCGAA
>JAOQMS010000009.1:14959947-14981404 GCA_027563885.1 Erythroxylum longipes
TTCAATTGTATCATGTGTACTTTTGTATTTTGTATTTTGAAATGAGTTTGTATAAACTTAATTTAGGTTCATTAAGGAAAAAAGATTGGATTTTTTTTCTTTCTTATGAGATTTTTAAATTTGATTATTTGGCGTTCGATTTCTATGGCAACGCCACCCTTTTGGGATGTTAGGAGAAGGAAGATGAGCCTTTTTGGCTAATAAGGTTCCACTATAAGGACCCTACAAGGTACTGTGTTCAAGTATGACTTCCGAAACATTGGGCTCTGGAAACGGGGTCTAACACTTTCCCCTCACAAAGAGAGTCTTGTTATTATAACGTGCACTTTAATAACTAAAACCAATTTATCATTATATCTCTTTAGGGCTTCAAGTATTATAGCCAATTTTTCACTTCCTATATTGAATCTAGAAAAAGACTTTTTGAGGCCATTGATATGCAGCAAATCATACCCATTGTCATTTGAAACAACCACACTCTTAGATTATATCATGCCATGCATATCACATTTAAATTTCTCATTCTTAATCATACATGTATTTAAGAGTTTTTAACCCAAAGGCATACTTACAAGTTTCTTTCTTATTTTTCATGCTCATGATTTATACACATTCAACAAACTTACCATATAAAAGCTCATTTATGATTATTTCACTTAATGGTATTAACATTGTCAAGTATGTAGTTAATAATGATTTTGACTCATTTTTTAGATGAACAAAGATTCTATGGATGTTATCAAAAAGTTTTTTGTTTATTCTAAATTAACTTTTCAATTACTTTTAGTTATATGTAGTTTTAGAGTTAGAGGATCATAACACCTATACTCTTTTTTAAAATTTGAATAGCCAATAAAGATACTGTTTTATGTATAGATCAAATTTAGTTTGAATATCTTAATGTTTTATGCAAAAATATTGTTTTATGAAACTGAATTTGTTAAGTAAAGCACATGAGAGATCCTATAAGGATTTAAACATTCATGAAAATTTTCTTTTCTTATATGGACATGTTCTTTGATTATGAATTTCTAGAACGTGAATTTCATCTATTTGAGATTACATATAAAATGCATACAAACATTAAAATGACTTATAGTGGTTTAGAGAAAATGCGATGTTTTTTTGTGTCTCATAAGGATTGATATAAAATGGGAGCAAGTTTCATATCGTTATGCTTATAAAGAGACCTATAATGATTGTGAGTTTGTTTCATACCATTTTAATGATAAAAAGGCCTATATGAATGAGAAGGAGGTTGTAAGTTCTTTTTTGATGACGTTGCATAAAAATTGTTTTTGCCTTAAGTATTATACCCTCTAGGTTTAGAATGCGATCCATATATGAATTTCATTTTTCTTGGGACTTAAAGGATGATAGATGGGCACGTATCCTATTTTGTCTACATTTAAAAAATGTAATATGATCATGTGAAGATTCAGACATAGTCTCATCAATAAAGTTAATTATTGTCTTTTTCCATAATAATGGTTTTGCAAAATAATGTTTTTTGCATAATAATTTTTATAATCTTACGAAAAATTTATATGATGTCTTTGTCCATATATGATATCACAAAAAAGGCTATAAGTTGTAGGATATGAAAACATTGATAGAAGGAAAACAAAATATACAGTAGACAACTTAAAACTAATGCGTATCTGTACCTATGCTTAATTCAAAACTTATCAAAAACTAGCTAATTGTTTATTATCTTTCTTGTAGGCCATGTTCTATGTTAAAGAGTGTTGATAATTGTCCAATATCATTCATCTTTTTTGTAGTTTGAGATTGTCCGTCTATCAAAGTAAGTTGTTCAACCACCTAATGTCTACAATGTGATCGATTTTGTGTTGTTCTTTGCAATTTTACCTCTAACAATGATTGATGAGTTTTTACGCTAGAGTTTAATTTTCTAAGTATTCATATTTGGGCATTGTTTAAATTGAAACATAAAGACTTGAACTTTAATGTGATTAATTCAAATTTAGTATTAATATAAGAAATTCACGTAATTGACACGACAATTCTTTACATAATAAACCCCTAGGACGGTATATAGACTGAAAACCTATAATACAGTTCCCATGAGGCTTATCGATGAAAAATTCCACGAGTCTAGGAGTCACAACGAAAACTTGCTTTCTCGATTTACAGGTGTAAATAATGTCACATACCATAGTGCTTGTATATGGTTTTTTTACATCTTAATGTCACTTCTTACAGGATATTGATTGGTAAATTGCTTTATTTGACTAATACTCACATATATTGTGCATCAATTAATTCAACATATTGATAAGACAAGTAGAGTTCATTTATAGGTTGGTTATAGGGTATTAAGATATATTGAGGATAACAAAGATCAAAGCCTTATCTTTCCTCACAAATTCTTCTAGGAAGTAGTAAGGTTCTTATAACTTAGAATGTGGTGATTGTCCAATCACTAAGGTGGAATTAGTTGTGATTGAGTTTTCTAATTGTGAAATCGTATGGTGGCATAGGTTGGTTTCAATTGAGTGGGGAAATGGTGAGAGACCTGTAAAAACTTAGGGGAAATGAAGGATCTAACGATCTATTAAACAAAGATTAAATTTTCTGTAAGATTAATACGAATACTACCATAATGATTATTGTATCTAACTATTAAATCGCTTTTTTAAATAATAGTTTTGCATAAATGAGTAATGATGACAGATCTTGGATGTATAGAAGATTAACACCTAATGGTTTATTAATCCTAAGATTGTTGAGAGAGTTGAAGCTTTTATTGATTATGCATGTTCTCAACCTGCATATATGGATGGTCCAAAGATCAGATGTCTAAGTAAAAAGTGCAAACATATTCTTTTTTTTCCTATTGATTAAGTGAATCTCCATTTGTTACGAAAGGGGTTTATTCCAAATTAATATGGGTAGCCATTAATTTGTAGCACCTTAAGGGTAATGAAATAAACTCGTTAATAAATGTGGTTGGGTTTAAAAGGGATTGGATTTATAAAAAATAATATGGATGCGAGTGAAATACACCCAAATGGTTTATGATGTAGTCGGTTATACCTTTCAGGCAAATATAGAAAGTCTTAAAGAAGAACCAAACCTACATGCAAAAAAGTTTTTTGACTCACTAAAATCAGTTGACAAAAATTATGGCCAAATTGTGAGACCACGATTGAATTATCTTCAATTACTCAAATATTGAACATAAAGTATGAATGGCATATTTCTAATCAAAGTTTGGATAAAATTCTTGCTTATTATACTGAATTATTGCCTCTTGATCATACAATGGTTGATAATTTCTACAATATAAAGAAACTTATTAGGGGTCTTAGTTTGCCAATTGTTGTAAATTGGGATGTATGTTGTTTTGGGGAGATGATATGGAATTACAAGAGTGAAAATTTTGTGGTCAATCTAGGTGCAAACCTAGAAAGAGTTCTATAAAACAAAAATCAGTACCCTGGAAGTAGATGTATTATTTCTCGCTAACTCTGAGACTTCCAAGACTATGTGCCTCTAATGTTACTACATCTCATATGAGATGGCATAATGAACATGAACAGGAAGATGGACTAATGAGCCATCCATCGGATGCACTTGCATGGAACATTTCAATAACACTCATTTTGATTTTGCAGCTGAAAGTCAAAAGTTAGGTTGGGATTGTCAACAAATGGATTCCAACCTTTTGGACAATTCAACCAACAATATTCATCATGGTCAATCATAATTACTCCTTATAATTTGCCTCCATAGATGTGTATGAATGAGACATATATGTTCTTAATGGTGATTGTGCCAGGGCCTATGAATCCAAAGCATAAAATTAATGTATTCTTACAATTTGGTATCTGAATTGCATCATCTTTAAGAATTTTGTATGGAGACATATGATGTGTCTCTTAAACAAAATTTTTTGTTGAGAGCAACTTTGATGTGGATTATTAGTGATTTCCCTGCATATGTTATGTTATTTAGATAGAGCATAGTAGGGAAATTGGGTTGTCCTTACTTTGGTAATAATTCTGATGCGTTTTATCTTCCTAACGGGGCCAAAACATCTTGGTTTTACAACCATAAAAAATTTCTTCCTCCAGATCATCCATTTAGACTCAATAAAAAAAGTTCATTAAGAACAGGATGGTACAAACAACTCCTCTCCCCCCACAAAGCTAGTGAAGAGATATTGCAAGGGGTTGATGAATTAGTCTTGTTGAAATTTGCAGAACTTGAAGCTGAAGAAGTTAACAAAAGCATTAGTAAAAACTTTGGTTGGAGAAAAAGAAGTATCTTTTGGGATTTGCCATATTAAAAAACTAATTTGATAAGTCATAATCTAGGTGTGATGCAAATTGAAATATATTTTTGACAATTTTTCAACACCATAATGAACGAAAGGATAACAATGCAAAATCACAAGCTGATATGAAACTTTTTTGTAGAAGGAATGACTTAGATAAAGATCTTTGCACGGGTAAATATCCAAAAGCATGTTACACTTTAGATAAAAACCAAAAGGAAATTTTGTGTGAATGGTTGAAAAGTCTAAAGTTTCTCGATAGTTATATTTCAAACTTGGCAAGGTGTGTGTACATAAGGAAGTACAAATTATTTGGGATGAAAAGTCATGATTTTCATGTGTTTATGTAAAGGCTAATTTTACTTACATTTCGGGAGTTGCTACCAAATAAGGTTTAGGAAGTTATAACAGAATTAAGTATTTTTTTTCAAAAGCTTAACATCATCTGAAATGGAAAAATTAGAAATAAAAATTTCAGTTATCTTGTGCAAATTGGAAGGTGTTTTCCCTCCAAGTTTCTTTTATTGTATGGAGCATCTACTGATCCAGTTCAATATCGATGGAAGTATCCATTTGAGAGGCAATTATAGTTAATATTTAATTAAAACTTATAACATGTTTTAATCACAGAATTGTAATAGTCCTATTTGTAATGTAGGTATTTATATCACTTGAAGAAAAATCTAAAAAAACAAGGCTAGAGTTAAAGGTTAAGGTTCAATATGTAATGCTTATTTAGTGGAGGAAGTAAGTACATTTTGTTGACATCATTTTGAGCCGCATGTTCATATAAGAGAAAGAAAAGTTCCTCATAATGACGACGGGGGAGAAATAGGTGATGTTGATGGTAACTTATCCATTTTCACATATATAAGACGAACATACGAACGTTCAATAAGAAGAATGATAATAAGAAAAGAAATAGAGGCTGCCCATGGTTACATTTTATTGAATTGTCAAGAGGTTCAACCTTTCATGTAGTAGGTTTAAGTTGATTTTGAAATTGATTATTTTAGTTTTTGAAGTTAGTATTGTTCACAACTAAAATACATAATAATTCTTTTAGATTATATAAGGAATGGTTATGCGAGCTAATACTCGAAACAACATAGGATGATATCAATAAAGAAGTTGAAAGACACTTTCCTCGATAGTTCAAGAAATATGTAAGTTTTCAATTGCAATAATTGAAATGGTTGAGTTATCAAATCAAAATGTTTAAATGACAATATACTATTCAATATGAGAAACTTTTTTTATTTAGGCCTCAGAAAATCCAATAGAGAACAAGTTCATATGTGATCTTGCAAAAGGACCTTTGTGAACTGTTAAATGGTATCTGGTGCATTTTGTCAATGGATACAAATTTCATACAGAATATCATGGTCATAGCATGGTCACAATAAATAGTGAGATTTGTATGTAGAGAGAATTGATGGATTACTATGGTAAAATTATTGAGATACTTAAAATTGAGTACCCTGCATTGTTAATAAAATGGAGTATGATATTTAAGTGTGAATGGTTTGATCCAACTCCTAATGTTGGAACAAAAGTGTAAGCCGATAGAATCTAGTTGAAATCAACCAATGAAGAAGATTTAGACAATTTGAACCTTTTGTGTTAGCTATGCAAGCGATCTAGGTGTATTATGTCCCTTTTCCTAACTTACGACAAGATAAGTTAGATTGGTTAGCCGTTTGAAAAGTAAAACCTAGAGGTGTTTTTGAATCACATGGAAAAGGAGAAAATAAGAGAATTGAAAGTGAAGCGTTTCAGGAAAATGTTAATGAAATAAATGCATGTGTAATAAATGACGAGAATGAACCTTTGAACAATTTAAATAATGAATATGTTGAAATTCCATCTGGAGAGGATAAGGAGGGCAAGAGATCTGAAGAGGAGCTTGAGTTTGATTCTAATTCTTCAGAAAAAGAAGATGATGATGATTTTCATTTACAATTAAGTGATGATAGCGATTAATTTATGTAAGTAATAAATATATTATATGAATAAATATATTGTTGCATTAACGATATATTGTTATATATTTAATTTATATTGCTGTATTATTTGAATAATAAATAAAATATGAATTTCAACTTAAAAATATGTCACTGAAGAGAAAACAGAATATGATGTTGTTAAGGTTCAGGTTGCCACTATTTGGAGTAGCTAATGACTTTCTAGGTGAATCATCACAATCTGCAAACGCTACAGAATTAGGTGTTGCACGTCCAGCTAATGCGCATCTAGATCAGCCATCACATTCCCCACCTATAGCCACTGTAGAGTCACATTCCCTACCTACTACTCACCATCTAGCACCCCTACTACACCATCCAGCACCCCTACACCAGCCAGCACCCCTATACTGACGGAGATATCAGGGGTAAACGTTACGAATGAAGGTGGCAGCCTCCAGCTTGGAGCCAAGAGACTTTATGGAAGAACTTACATCACAATTGTCAACAATATATGAGTGAAGTTCTAAATGTTTTGTAATACATGCATAATAACACCATAGGTTTATACTAAAGTTATAGGTTTTAATTTGAAAATGATCTAAAATAGCTTATATATTAGGTTGGTCCCGTCTGGAACATGCTCTAAAAATATGTTATCCAAGTTCAAGGAGAAGATAGATCTTAGGGGTTATATATGGAAGAATGTCTCTCAGGCAACAAAGGTTTTTTATTATCAAGAGTTTGAGGTACAAAAAAATATTCCTTAATCTTTTTTATTTTATCTAATTTTATACATTAATTAGATAAATAATGTCATTTATAAGTACTTATAGTATGTTTTTCTTTCTTTTCAGAAAGAATTTTTTTGGGATTCAAAATTTGATGATGTAATTTATAATATATGGGAGAGGTTAACTTGTACACATTATAGAGACTTTCTTGATTCGATACACAAGAATGGTGTACGACCACCATATATATCTGAAGAAATATGGAGTCGTTGGCAGCAGTATGGGGATCTCCTGAGGTAATGTCCATTTTAGAGCATAATTCTACAAACAAACATGGAGGACCGGAGGGAAAGAGTCTACCCATAGACACTGGAGGATTTATGACCCACCAAGAGCATACAGAGAAACTTATAAGTATCAAAACTTTACACTTATATTCTGATTTTTGTACTTTGATGTATGAAATTTGATTTTTAATGTTAGTTGATGTATGAAATTTAGAATGAAAATATGTGTATTATAGAGAATAATAATATTATCAATGTTTGGTGCCATTAATGGCTGGGTTGTTGAGTTAATTTTTTTGTTTAACAGGGGTAAATATCATTAAAATAGAGGAAACTCTACTGAAATTTTTGTAAATTGTAGTTCACTTATAACAATTTATTCTCATGTAGGAAAAGTCTATCAGGCAGGAAGCCGACACCAGGCCAGCTTTTTTCGCATAGTCACACCAAGAAACATGATGGTGTGACCTTCATCAACACTCAATGCAGACAAATTCATGTATGTAAAATCTATACTTTAATATTAATTTGTAAAAATTATCACTTATTAACGTAAACAATTATAATGATAGGACCAAATATAAGAAAGCATTAAATAGCAGTCTCAGAACTCTGAAACTGTTGATGAGAGTCAGGCATATCTTGATGTAGTGGGTGGTAGGGATCGCCGTGGAAGATTTTCGGCTTAGGTTTATTTGCAAACACATGTTATTCACAATCCTCCACATCCTCGACTGTTAGATCTAGTAGGCCATGAAAACACAATAGAAAGGCTAATAGAATGCATAACTCAGCTCCGTAACGAGGTAGATGAGATGAACGGAAAGGACATGATCTCATCACAGCAGTCAGAGCATCTGCCTTCACCACCTGTATAGCTTACATGGATAAGTGAATGTATTCGATAGTCTGCTACTCTTAAGTTTTTTGTATGAATTCTTAATTTACAATTATTTTCAAGATACTTATTAATGTACATTATAATTTTTTATTATATTACCAATCAGGATAAAGTTTACTTTATATTTATCAGTCAATATTATATTATTTACAAAAATTAAATCTACAAAAAATCATAAAAATTAAATATATAAAAAATCAAAACATTATCAACAAAAAACTCGAGTAGTAAGTGAGAAACAGAAGTTGAAATTTATCATATCTATATTTTCCAATGGAATTACAATATTCTATCGTTAAAATTTAGTGACGGATAATGTTGTCCATCGGTAAATTTAACAATAGAATGTTATATGTCTATCGATAAATTTAGCAATGGACTTACAATTTACTGTTGGTAAATCCACTGATAGAATATTGTAAGACTATCGATAAATTAGCAATGGAATATTATAAATTCGTTTGTAAATTTACCGACAGGAGTACGAAATTCCATCACTAAAGTTACCAACGAATATACAAAATTTCATTGCTAAAATTTACATACAACTGTTTCTCCAATGACCCTTTCCGTCATTAATTTCCATAGCCAAATTTGTTTCCCGACGGAAAATATTTTTTCTACGTCAGTAATTTCCATCGCTAAAACCTATTTTTCTTGTAGTGATGGTCTTTATATGTGAAACAGATCATGAAATTTGACATACTTTAGAAGCTATAATTGAGGGCATAAATCAAGTAAAGGATAGCAAGGTTAGTATATTAACAAATCAATATAAATTGTTTCAAATGAAATGTGACGAAAGCATATCTAACATGTAAACTATATTTATTAATATTGTCAATGCTTTCAAAGGTTTTGGAATGACCTATACTAATGTTGAAATGGTAAGATCACTTCTGAAGATATGGGAAGTTGAAGTGATAGCTAAATAAGAAGCTAAGGATATAACAACATTACTATTGGAGTAACTTATTAAATCTCTTCTTACATATGAAATGAGGCTCCAAAAGATGCAAGAAGAAATGAAACTTCGAAAGAAAAATAATATAGCATTTAAAACATCAAAAAAGAAATCAAGTGAAGAGGAAAAGATATTAACTAGTGAAAGAAACGAAGAAAATATTGACCTACTCATTAGAAAATTCAATAAGTACTTGAAGCAAAAATTCTCCAAAAGAAAGAATTTCAAGTTGATGGTGATTTTAAGATGTAAATCCTTTAACATTATTTATTTTGAATGTAAAAAAACTAGTCATATAAAGTCATAGTGTCCTCTACTCAAAGATAATAGGAAGTATGAAATAAACAATAAGAAGGACAAGAAAGATAAGAACAAATTACTTAAAGCATCAAATTAGGATGACATGAGTGAGTCTGAAGATGAGCATTAGGAAGAAGAGATAGCTTATATATGTTTTATTGCTATGGACAATGATAAGGTAGCATCTAACCCTAATTCTTATGATAATGATATTGTTATCAAGTCAATATACAACAAATTAATTGAGAGCTTTGAAATCATAAGCATGAAAAAGAAAAATTATCCTCTAAACATAAAGAGGCTGAAAAGAAACTAGATCCATGCATAAGTGGGAACGAAAAGATGATAACTGAATTGCATAGCATTCAAAGATCCAAAAATATGATCATTGATGATAATCATAGCTTGGATGCATTAAGAAATGAGAAAAAGGAGGTTGATGCCTCTCAAGTACTCATTGTTTGAAGATGACATAAATGAGTCCGAAGATGAGCATTAAGAAGAAGAGATAGCTTATATATGTTTTATTGTTGTAGACAATGATAAGGTAACATCTAACCTTAATTTTTGTGATAATGATATTGTTATCGATTCAATATACAAAAAACTAATTGAGAGCCTTGAAATCATAAGCGTGAAAAGAAAATTTGTCCTCTAAACTTAAAGAGGCTTAAAAGAAGCTAGATCCATGCATAATTGGGAATGAAAAGATGAAAAGTGAATTGCATAGCATTCAAAGATCCAAAAATATGATCATTGATGATAATCATGACTTAGATTCATTAAGAAAAGAAAATGAAACATTGAAAAAGGAGGTTGATGTCTCTCAAGTACTCATTGTCCAAGTTTACAAAGGAAAGTGAGAAACTTAAAAACATGTTAGTAGCTCAAAAGAATTTCTATGATAGGTATAGAATTGGATATAACTATTGGAGTCATTAAAATACTTTTTTGAAAGTATAATATTTACATAGAGAAGAACCCTTTCCTAGAATGATAAATGAGCATAGAGCATCCACATCTAAGTATACATATGCATAAGAAACATTCACTAAGGCTCAAACTAATAGCAAAAATCATAATTTCATATATGGCTCACAACCTAAGCATAGAGGTCAATACTCTTAATGGAAGAATAAACTTAACTTTTATGATAATATGTAAACTCATTTACTCCCCTGTAGACTTCAAATAATCATGGATTAAACTTTCATTCATGATAATAATCATAAGACATTTGACTACTTTAACAGAACATTAACACGTTTAATGTCCAAAGGAAGATTCCTTATTATGCATTCACACATATAATCCAAAGGATTGAATTCATGATCGTCATCGCTCGTATAATATGGTATGTTATTTTTGTGGTAAGTATAGACATATTGATTTTTTTTTACAAAATGATGATAAGAAAACACTTAAAAGCGTGGATTGAAAAGAAGGAAACTAACAATTAAGGTACCAAGCACATTTGGGTACCTAAAACACATCAATTTTGTTATTTTATAGGGATCTTGAAAAAGAAAAAGAAAATGGAATGTATTAGAGATGGTATCTATTGAATTAAGTATTACTTTTGAAGAGTTTATATTTTCTTTATCTTAATGAATGTAACCTTCT
Organism: Erythroxylum longipes; assembly: GCA_027563885.1. Taxonomy (NCBI): domain Eukaryota; kingdom Viridiplantae; phylum Streptophyta; class Magnoliopsida; order Malpighiales; family Erythroxylaceae; genus Erythroxylum; species Erythroxylum longipes. Next base: position 14,971,024 of record JAOQMS010000009.1, read on the forward strand.
TACTTTTAAGAAATTCTTGAAATTGTTACATGATATGGGGAAATTATCCCTTAACAATATCCACCAAGACTTTTCAAAAGAGTCAATTATTGAACAAAGTTAGGGAAATAAAAGGGATGACATGCTTCCAATGGTTTATAAACTTAAGAAGAATCTTTATTCAAATCAATCATAAGGAATGTTTAATAAGAGGTAATTATTAGTTATGATTTAGAAATATATGACATCTTCCATTTTTTGTCGGTTTAAGTCTAAATCCTTCGTGATGGATGTTTGGGTTTACATTAATGAATAATCATATTAGGAGATAATTGGGCATGATTTTGTGTGCTTAAAGTATCTTTTAAGGTTTTTGAAATTTCTTGATTACTATTACCACGACTTATTAAGCGTTTTGATGTTTAAATTTAAGTTCAAAGGTTATTTTATTAAGTTATTTGGTCAACTGGTAGACCAATATCTTAATATGGTCAACCGATGTTCTCAAAATTTTACTTCACATACTTTCTAGTGAGTAGTTGCTAGTATGATCGACCATATACTAAAATCCAACTGGTCGATCATATTATTTTTGGGTTTTAAATTTTTCTTAATTAAAAGTTATCTTTTTATAATGATAAGTCAAGGTTATTTCCTTTTCAATTATATCAATAGATCTTTAAATTTGTTTAATTTTGGTATTTTAGGAACTTTTTATGTTTCTAGTTTTGAAATTTTGGAGTTTTCAAAATTATACATTTTTTTATAAAATTGATTGTTGGACATTGTAATTATGCATTTATTTGTTACAATTTCAACCTTTAATTTTGTCAAAAATTGTCCTTAGTGCTTTAATTAAATCTTTCAGTTTAGGCATAATGCTGAAATTAAGGATTTTTCAAGTTAGATACAATTAGGAATGTATAATTGACCTTTTTTTTACTCTTTAAATATTCAATAACACTCTTTAGAGAGAAAGCTTATCATTTTTAATCAGATGTGTTTTGATTACTTTTACGAAGTTAGTTTGAAGCATGACACTTTACATTTTTTATTTTTAGATAATAATTTCTTTTTGATGATTCCACAAAGGGGTAGAAATATTAGTGATATTAGGTTTAATGGGAGTAATAACATTCAAGGGGAGTAATGCATTTTAAAGGAAGTGATTGTGTTGTTGTTTTGTATTTCTTACACTTTATATGAAATGCTTGAAAATATCTTTTGTTCTTGATATTGACTTATGACTAATGCATGAATTGAGGGAAAACTAATATTTATCCTACTTGTTTGCTTAACTTTCATGTTGCTCTCTAATATCACAAATGTTTTGTCATTATCAAAAAAGTAGAGATTATTGAACCAGGTGAGGTTCAAATTGACATTTTAATGATAAAATGTAATAGCCCAGACCACCAGCCATAGATATTGTTCACTTTGGACCTTGGCCTAGCTAAGCCCTCATAGTTTTGCTCTTCCCACCCTTGAAAAAATGCTTCTTTGAGGGAGAGGTATCTATACCCTTATAAGTCGTACTTCGTTCCACTCTCCAACCGATATAGGAATCTCACAATCTACCCCCTTTAGGGCTCAGTGTCCTCTCTGACATACCGGTTCGGGTACTGGCTTTGATAACATTTGTAACAGCCCTAGACTAAGCGGATAATATCTGTGGGCGGGTGGTCTAGGCTGTTACGCAGCAAGGAAGTTCCCACGGTCAAAGTTATTTGGAAAAGTGACAGGGTCGAAGAGATAACATAGGAGCCTGAGAATGCTATGAGATGTCAGTACCCCCATTTATTTGTATCTTTGACTTAGGAGTTTCGAGGATGAAACTCTTTTGAGGGGGGAGTACATGTAATGCCAGATTTTCTGAGCCCTTTTATATTGGTTTGTAGTTGGAGATACTACTATATATTGATATATACATGGTTGTATATGAGTTCAAAATATATCTGAACCCTTTCGGTATATATGTCAGTGATATATAATATTATATGAACTTATAGTTCATCTGTATGCAAAATCTTAGAGAATTTTGACATATAAGGTTCTAAGTATGTAAAATCGAGTCCATTGGATGGCTATGGCCATGGTGGCTGAGTTAAATGTGTTCTAATGCCTTAGAGGTGATTAGACATTATTTATAGACTTATTGGATACTTAGAAAGGTTAATTGGAAAGGTTGATGTGCATAATTATTTGTAAATTGTTAAAAGTTAAATGTAATTTTTCAATTCTTGGAGGACCAATATGTAATTTCATAAAGTTAAGGGGCTTAATTATAATTTTCAAAAGTTTGGGGACCAAAATGAAAATAAAAGTTTTGGTCATTCTAAAATTTTGGGCTTAATTTTAAATTTAGGAAAAGTTTGAAGGGTATATTAGTAATTTCACTTAACTAAGGGCAAAAAGGTAAATTCACCATGTTTGGTGAAAGAAGAGTCAAAATCTAGACCCTTCTTCCTTGTGTGTACGTGCACCACACCATTTAACATTAAAACACTTTGTTTTACTTAAAAGAAAGGAGAAGAGAGGAGGAGAAGGAGGAGTTTCGGCAATCACCCAACTTTCACCATTTTTTTTACTTCTTCAACCCAGACCAGACCAAGGTGTTCTAAGTTAATTTGGGGTCAAAGAACTCAAATCTATCATTATATTTGAGAAATTATTAAAAGATTTGAAGATATCACCAAAGGAAAGTATAGGTAAATTTTGTCTCATCTCTCTCTACATTATGATTTTCAGTTTGGTGTTAAGATATGTTGTTCTCCATGCTTGAATATGCATGATACACGGTTTGATGAATGAAATGATTCATTTAGAATCTTCTTTAAGCCAAAATCAAAATGTCCTCTCTTTGGTGAAAGTTGGTGAAATTTTGAATATCTTTTGAAATTGTTGGTTTAAATGAACTCTATCATGTTAAATGTGTATGTATAATGTGAATTGCTGATGAAAAATGAGGAAGAAGTACATTAGAAGGAGGCTTTCAAGTTTATGCCTTAGGTGTTTGATAAAATGCCTAAGTGAACTTGGCTTAGGATTTAAGGATTCTGACAGTGTACATTGGAAAGAGACTTTCATGTTTACTTAGAGTAAACTTGAATTGTTGCTTATATTGATGAGTAGTGGCCTAATGTGCTTGGATAAAAATGTGCTTAATTATACTTTGAAAAGTGCAAGTATTGGATCAAGGCATTAAATGTCTTGGAAAATGCAAAAGAAAGCGTATGCGAATAATAAAGGAAGTAATCATGTGAGAAGCTTGGTTGAATCCTATAGCTTAAAAATAGTGATATTGGTTTTTATACACTTATGTGATGGTATATAAATATGAGTTATATGTTTGAGTAGTAAATACATTACATTTGTATGTATAAAGGCTCGGGAGTTGTGGATCAAGTAGCTCGTACCGAGGATTGTTAAAGTCAAAGGAGTGTACACCTTCTTTTAAGGTGAGTTAGGGAAAACATATCTCTCCAATGGGATTAGGACATCCCAAGACATGCATGATGACTTGTATATGAATTTTGAACCTAAGTAATGCACAGTAGAATCGATTCTTAAATAGATGCTAGTATACTTATATATTTAATAAATGAGATTGTTTTGAATAACTTTTTGCACTTGGAGTGAAACTAATGTTTTTATTTCATATTTTGATCAATGATGTTGTTTTCAACAAACCTACACTTGAAGTGCAAAGGACAATGTTTTGTTTTTTTGAAACTTCATTTTTTAATAACTTCGTACTTGGAATGCAAAAGATAACTTTCATTACACGAAATAACGTTTTGAAACTTACATATGCATAATCGAGTAATGTATGTTGCATGTATATGTTCTCTTTTGGCTTAGAGTCATGGCAAGGTTCCATGTTATTGGTTAGACCGCTAAATAAAGGCATGGTACCTTACTTGATTTTTTTGTACTTAATATTTATATATGATTTTTTTGTGATTGGTAAGGAAACAATTGGCCAATCATGTGCTGGGTACAATAGATTAAGCGACCCCCGTACCCTTGACATTGGTACATAAAAATCAAGTCCTTGTAACGACACCATTCTATAGGACTTACGGGTGATTGCACACTTAAAGGTTTGGTCACCGATGAGGTCATCACCTACGGTCATAACACTCTTTGTCAACCGTAGTCTGGAATCACCACAGATGAAAGTCGAGTGAACACTGGGATTCGGTGGGTGTGTACACTAGTTTGGTCGACTAGTGGTAACACATAACTATTTTGGCTTCCTGACAAGACTTGATTTTTACATGTGATGTTTTTTTACTCTTGTGTACTAGAACTGAAACCTATGTTCACTGAAAGAGTGATTAATTGGATAGGCCTATGTGGTTCTTAACCAGTATGGCATAAGCCATAGATTAGGTCTATGTGTTTCTATGTCATACATATTCACTTCATAGGTGGTTATGTGCATGTTAGAAGTGTGAAACTGTCCTCAGGTTATTTAGACCATTTTGGTATGTACCAGGTTCTGTTTGCGATATATGTTTTTTCTTGCTCACTGAGTACATAGTGTACTCACCCCCCTTCGCTTCCCAACGATACAGGTTAATTTGGTGAGATTGAAGCTCTGAGTGGTTCGTGCGATCTTTTGACATTTTCGGGGCATTACCATACGTGGATAGTCTTTGTTTTGTACTTTTGTTGTACAGTGGCTCATGATTATGTTGATATGCTTTATAATTTTGTAAATTAACTCTTGACTATCTTATGGTTTGTAAAGGACCTTATGTGTAAACCTTTTTGTGCTATCCAAATGTTTTTAAAGATATTCAGTTAGCCTTGCATAGTCAGGTTAAGGGTACTATAAGTATCCTTAGCCCGAGTATGCAGCAGTTGTCATGTTCCCGATGTGGTTCCAGGTCGTAACAATTAAATTGGTATTGTGAGATTCCTATATCGGTTGGAGAAGGAAATGAAGTACACCTTATAAGGGTATGTATACCTCTCCCTCAAAGACGTGTTTTCTTGGGGGTTGGAAAAGCAAAACCGTGAGGACTTGGCTGGGCCAAAGCCCAAAGCAAACAATATCTGTGAGCAGGTAGTCTGGGCTATTACAAATAGTATCAGAGCTATTACCCATATCGGTATGTCAACAAGGAAGCTGAGCCCTAAAGGGGGAGAATTATGAGATCCCATATTGGTTGGAGAGAGAAACGAAGTACGCCTTATAAGGGTATGGATACCTCTCCCTCATAGAAGTGTTTTCTCGAGCGTGGAAAGAGCAAAATCGTGAGCACTTGGCTAGGCCAAGGCCCAAAGTGGATAATACCTGTGGGCAGGTGGTCTAGGCTTTTACATAAAAAACATAATTACTATTAATGAGTTTATTATTTTGATAAAAAGTAGTATAAGAACAAAATGAAGTTATAAACTCAAGAAGATAGTGTATAAAGTTGAAAAGAGAAGTTAAAGTTTGCAACCAAAAAAATGAAGATCAAACCAAGAACAAAAGAATAGCAAGGCTTACCAAGGTCATTTTACATTCTATATATTATTTATAATCTCACTTTGTTAATTTCATGATCCAATAAGTCACCATACATAGACATTTCATTTTACTTTTTGGTATGAGTCCTTTCATTCATCAAGAGGCATTGGAGCTTTTGGTTTTTAATACAAAAGCCTTTTAATCTTTTAAATAAACTTTAGGAAAAAATTTAGGGAGTGTTTAAATTATAATCGCATTAAACAAATTGAGTTTGATCATTTGAAGTTGTTAAAATCACATTTTTGGGGTGATTGATCAACCTATATAGGAATATAGGTTAAAGTTGTTAAATATGATGTATTAAAAGTTTTTGTAACATTGCTTGATATTATGGTTGACGAATATGTCATATTAGTTAACCAATATGCCTACTAGTCAACCAATATCGCAAAGGCTAGTACACCTAGTGCCTTTATTGCATATTAGTCAACCAATATGCCTATTATTTAACAATTGTCATAATAGTTAATGAATTTGGTGCCTTTCAGTATACTATAATGGTTGACCAATGCTCTACAAATCCCCATTGTAATGGCTAATTCTTGGCTTTAAATACTAGTATGGGTCCCAAGACACTATAAATAGGTGTTTTCTTATTGTAGTCTTTACATTTTCCCTTTAACTCATAGTATGGGGTAGAAATGGGCTTTAGAAGGACTATTAAGTGAGTTGAAAAATCATTTTTTGCATAAAAATATTTGGGTGTATTTTGCACATATTTCTAAGTGTTTTTCAATTATCTAAGCATCATTGTTTTACATTTGTATGAGTGAGCCTTTTTAGAGATCAAGTGACTAAGTGAGCTAATTTAGAGTTGTAATCTTTTGTTAAAGTGTTAAATATTATACTTAGGAGTGATCTAAGTGGGATTAAGGTTCCTCTTCACCTTAGAAGAAGATTATAAGAAGGATTCCTCTTTACAGAGAAAGATTGTACTAAGGTTATTCTTCTCCTTGAAAGAAGAATTAAAGTAGAATTCTAAAAGGAGTTTTGGGAGTGGATATAGGCAAGTGTTGTTTGTTGAACCAATATAAATCAACTATTATTCTCTCTTCACTGTCCTCTTTTTATTTTTGAATTGTTTAATTGATTTATATTAAGCAACTTTCACATTCTAATTTACATTAATTATCATTAATTGAGTAGTGTTGAATTTTATAAACACCCAATTCACATCTACTTTCCTCTTAATAGGATACATCTAATGCCTCTTAGAGTAATCATCAATGAAAGAGACAAAGTACTTTACTCCTCGTAGGGATGTAACTAGTGCTTGATATACATCAAAATGAACAAATTCAAGGGCAATGATCTTGAATTTAATTTATTAAATTTTCTGTAGTGTTGCTTACTTGTAACACAATACTCAAAAAAAGATAGTAACACCTCTAAGAGTCCAGGGAGTAAATTTTTCCCGACAATGGTCTTTATTCCTTGTTTAGACATATGTTTAACTTTTTGATACCATAACACTGGAGATATTTCACTTGGACTATTTGAAGTGATTTGTGCCTTTTCTTTTAGCAATGTCTCTCCCTTTAACTTGTACAAGTTTGCACTTGTCTTCTCTCCATTCATAAGGACAAGCATGCCTCAGATTATCTTTAAAATCTTATTAATAATTTCTATTTTGCATCAATATCATCTAGTCATTCTAGGAATAACAAATTGTTCATAAAGCCCTCCATATGTTATAGTTCTTGAATAGTATGACTTGTACCATCATACATATTTAATTTACTGGTTCTAATGCCAACAACCTGTAGAAGATAATCTTCACAATTATACACAGATCCTTATGAGATAGTTTCCTAAATGAAACCATTCTTTTGTAGAGATCATGTGAAAAGTAGCTCCTGAGTTGAAGAGTTGTATATCAAGTTGTGATTTCCTACTCTTAATTATTGTTGTTGTTGTTAGTTCACAACATAAAGTATCATCATCATTTGAAGAACCAGTAGAATTTTCTTGGGGATTGAAATTTTTCTTATTTAAATTTCAATAATCATTTTTCAAGTGAGTTTTCTTACTATAGTTGTAGCATTTTAAATTCTTCTTTCTTCTTAATTTTTGTGTACCATAATTTAACTCCCACTTAGTTCATATTCTATTGAACTTCCTCTTATCACCATCAAGACTTTAACTTGTTATGAACTAGAATGTCTATCCTCTTTATTCTTTTATCAACTTCTTCCTCTAAAACCATGACTGCAATTATGTCATTGAAGACTGAGTAGTACGTAAAAAGATTATTAGTTGATAATGAGTTGATCATATGAATTAGATAAACTTTGAAGTAAAAGTTTAGTATGTTTATATAGCTCTATTCTATAATCCAATAATATAAGCTAAGAGAATAAAGTAGTCAAATTATTAATGTGCTCAATCAACAAAGTGGAATTTAACATTCCAAGAGTATAAACTATTTATGAAAAAATTATTATTGAATAACTTGACCTCATATAACTTTGTACAATAATCTCATCTGTGATTTTTTTTTCTCTTCTCTATTCTTGATAAAACTTCATCATTTAAATTTACAAAAAGAGTTGCAATGGAATTTACGTCTATTTCACTCCATTTGACGTTATCTGTGAAGTTTGTTGGTCTTTCGTTAATAGCTTCAAACATTTGTGAGGTCAATTTTCATCTTCAACCTTAATAACAAGAAATTATTTTTGTTGAACTTTTCAATCTTAAATTTTTTGTCATTGCTTTTATCACAAACTATTTTTAAGTTAAGAGAAATAGCTCCTACTATTTCACATACTTAATAATTTTATCATGAGTAATATACTTCAGTATCTTAAAGAGTGAACAATATCTAAGTTATCTTCTAACGTGAAAGATCTGCTTATAATTCCAACTATAAAGCATATGGTAAGTAGCACTACAACACACTACATTTAGTGACAAAAATAAACGTCACTAAACAATAACACATCGTCGCAAATACTAATTTGTAACGAAAAACAATCGTCACGACAATTGTCACTGAATCTCGGTAGCAAAACAACATCTGCAATATTTTATTAAAATCGTCGTAAAAACGTTTTTTGACATAAAGAATTTATCGGTAAAAAGTATAACCGACGAGAACAAAGAACGTCGTACATAGTCTTTTGCGACGTTTCTGTTTTGTAGCTAAAAGTTTTTCCCTACTAAACTATAGTCGTAGGTAATTATTTTTAATGACAATTTCTTTTTGGTAGCATAATAGTTTTAGCTACAAATCTTTTGTTGTAGGGAAATGTTTTTAGAGACGTTCCTGCAAATGTAGTTAAAAACTGTTTATGATGATTTAATTTTGGTAGCTAATAGTTTTTAGTGACGATTTTGTTTTTGTAGCAGAATAGTTTTAGCTACTAATTTGTGGTTGTAGGTAAATGTTTTTAGGGACATTCTTGTAAACGTAGGTAACAACTTTTTGTGACGATTTTGTTTTGGTAGCTAATATTGTTTAGTGAGAAATTTTAATTTTGAATTTAAATATTATTATAATTGTTAAAAACTAATTTATTTTAATTTATTACAATTTTTAAGACATTTTGAAATATAAAAATGATTCATTTTATAATTAATGTTAGTGATCTATTTTCAATTAATAATAAATTGAAATAAAATAAACATATAAAATGGAATGCATTTTGTACAAAAAAATATTTACACATCATTTACAAACTAAGAGTCTTTATCTAAGTCACAACCATTAATATATGCAGAGCCTAGTAATTGTTTAACCATTTTTTTAAGTTTGTTCACTTCTTTAATATTACGATCTAACTTAATCTTTAGTTGTTGGTTCTCCTCTTGAAGCGTCGTCATATATGCTGGTTGTGACGAAGATGCACCAACAAGTTTAGGGTCATACCCAAGACCTTTGATATAGAGTAATCTTATACCAAGGACGTTGTTACAAATGTCATTGACATTGAGCTTATTCCCCTCAGACAATGGTGTCTGTAACAACTCCTACATCTTGTCCTACAATTTAAAGTACAAAATCGAGTTAAAAAATTATTACTTAATGTTAGGTAGAAAAATAAATTGTAATATTAATTTTTTTGTACTTAAATAATTACTTTGTGCCTCTGCAGATGTCCAACCTTAACCTTCCTTGTAGTGTGTTAGCTAGTACAGTGTGATCCTATCACACTCTTGTCCTTGGAGTTATGTTTGGCTCTATTATATGAATGTAAAAAATTATAACCAATTAGAATTTATTGTATTAAGAAATAGAATAATAAATTGAAAACGTTACACTTACAAATTCATGTCGGATGACATCAATTGATCTCGAGTCAGTGTTATGAGGAGTCTTCATTTTTGCTTTGTTAATCTTGGCTTTCTTAAACTTTTCCTAAATTAAGAGAAGTAGTGATGAGATGTATAATCAAAATTAACGGAAGGAAATATAAAGAGAAAAAACCAACCTGAACCTTTGCTGAGGCCCAATAATCACACATTTCACTCCAATTTTCTAGAGTCACCCATTCCAGAACATGTCTCCTTGCCTCTTCATCAAAAGGGAAAAACTGGTAATATTTATAAAGTTGATATCGATGATTCTTCACCCTTTGTTTCAACAGTGAACTAACACTGCTTGAAACCTCAGGCATGTCGATATCTGTAACACCCCATTCCCGCTGGACCCGAACACGATACCGATGGTGATATCCGAATCCGTGCCCCTCGAGGGTGGCGTGTCACATCACTTAACATTTAAAACTTGGTATAATTTTTTTTTTAATACACTTCTCACAAAGCATTTGTTTGGGCCCACTTTTTTTTTTAACATTTTGTTTACTTAAACTGAAAACGAAACATATTACATTTCAGCGATGAAACATAAAGTACAGGAAGGTGACAACTCAAATT
>JAOQMS010000009.1:14981504-14997107 GCA_027563885.1 Erythroxylum longipes
GTATTACAATGTCTTGTAAAATTATTATTATTTATTTTTCTATATTACAATAATTAAAATGTTTAATTTTTTCAAATATGTTTTTTGAAATTATAATAATGAAAATGTATAATTTTCTGAAAATTGTAAGTCCATTTTAATTTATTTGAACAGTTAACAAATTAATTTGCAAATAGTTTTCAATTGAATAATTTAATTTTTACTTCAAATTGTGTTTATTTGAAATAGGAAAATAACTTTATTAAAAATTATTTATGAACTGGCGGGCTTTAGCGACGAACCATGTATTAGTCGCTACATCTGACGTTTGTCGACTAAATACAATAGATTGTAGCAAATTAATTAATATTACTTCCAAACAAATAGGGGCTTCAAGTTTAACTTTTGGTAAGGTGGGACGACGTCATTTGTTTTTTTACCGTTGCAACATTTGGCGACTAAACCACGATTCGTCATCAAATCCCTAACATTTACCTACAATATTTGACAACCATCACCAATACATTTGGAAAACGTGAAAAATGACATAGTTATATTATTCTGATCCCGCACATTTGGTGACGAATCTATATTTAGTGGTAAAATGTCATGCTTTGGCTATGAAAAATCTATAACGTCACAAAATATACAACATTTTGCTACCAAACTGTTAAATCGTCACAAAAACTAAATACCTTTTCCGTTGGTCACAATTTTCGTCGCCTAAAAATAAAATTTCGCTGCCAATTATATACAACATTGCCAAAATCCAAGCATTTTCCTAATATCCTTAATTTTCTTAATTGATTATCATATATGAGTTTTTCCTATTACCAATATCAAAATGAAAAATTAATCTTCTCACTTATATATGCAATTGTTTTCCATTTGCTTAATTTTTGAGAATGACTAATCTTTAAATATAATTGTTAGAAATAGTTTTATAATTGTATTACAATGTCTTGTAAAATTATTATTATTTATTTTTCTATATTACAATAATTAAAATGTTTAATTTTTTCAAATGTGGGACGACATCATTTGTTTTTTTACCGTTGCAACATTTGGCGACTAAACCACGATTCGTCATCAAATCCCTAACATTTACCTACAATATTTGACAACCATCACCAATACATTTGGAAAACGTGAAAAATGACATAGTTATATTATTCTGATCCCGCACATTTGGTGACGAATCTATATTTAGTGGTAAAATGTCATGCTTTGGCTATGAAAAATCTATAACGTCACAAAATATACAACATTTTGCTACCAAACTGTTAAATCGTCACAAAAACTAAATACCTTTTCCGTTGGTCACAATTTTCGTCGCCTAAAAATAAAATTTCGCTGCCAATTATATACAACATTGCCAAAATCCAAGCATTTTCCTAATATCCTTAATTTTCTTAATTGATTATCATATATGAGTTTTTCCTATTACCAATATCAAAATGAAAAATTAATCTTCTCACTTATATATGCAATTGTTTTCCATTTGCTTAATTTTTGAGAATGACTAATCTTTAAATATAATTGTTAGAAATAGTTTTATAATTGTATTACAATGTCTTGTAAAATTATTATTATTTATTTTTCTATATTACAATAATTAAAATGTTTAATTTTTTCAAATATGTTTTTTGAAATTATAATAATGAAAATGTATAATTTTCTGAAAATTGTAAGTCCATTTTAATTTATTTGAACAGTTAACAAATTAATTTGCAAATAGTTTTCAATTGAATAATTTAATTTTTACTTCAAATTGTGTTTATTTGAAATAGGAAAATAACTTTATTAAAAATTATTTATGAACTGGCGGGCTTTAGCGACGAACCATGTATTAGTCGCTACATCTGACGTTTGTCGACTAAATACAATAGATTGTAGCAAATTAATTAATATTACTTCCAAACAACTACACCAAACAATAAAAAATATCGTTTACCTAAACTAGAAAAACGACGTCATTTTATATTAGGTTTTCAAAGAAAAAAAAACATAAAAGCCCACTCTCGTTTAAGCCGTCAACACCAATCCAAAATCCTCTCTTCTGTTTGGGTTCTATTTTATGCTCATCACCGTTGAAGAAAGATTATTTACTGAATCGGTATTATTCTTTTGTTTTATTTTCATCAACGAAGTTATGCTAAGTTTAACTTATACCTTTAGGTGTTTATTGTTAGTTCTTAATTATGCATTTGATGTATAATTTGTGTTTATGGTTATGTTTTGAAGATAATTTACTGCCTATCTTTGTTATTTCTTTATGTCTGTCTTCCCAACGACCTTTAACGCTTAATCTCATCAAAGCTTTGTTTCTGCATTGATGCATTGATGAAATTGTTTCAAGAGTATTTTACTTTTATTCATTTCCATTAATAGTAATTTAGAGAAATATAGATAATACTATATTTCTCTACATCAAGAACATAGTCGTGTTTATTCTAGTTTAAATTCTAAATTTTTCATATGATACAAAGTACATAATAGATTTTTGAAATTTTAGTAAGGGTTACTTTCATATCATTAGGCACATTGAAGATGTATGAGTGCTAAACTAGACTAATTTCACTTATCATCAAAATTGGAGTTAAACGTATCATCATTTTATTCTAAATCGACATTTGCAGAATATACCTCTTAACATTATTAATCAAGGAATGTCGACATAAAGACTAGTTCTGGATGGGCCTAATTCATTCTGTTGGGAGGAGTGTGGCAAAATTGTCCCTACTAAAAAAACCAGCAATGTAGAAAAAATCCCCACTTCATACACCAATCAACGTTTTCCTTCCATGGTTGATCTTCTACTTCAAGGTGTTTACTATCATCGGAACAACATCACTTTCCTTATTATGTACCTCTTATTTCCTTTTATGAAGCTATTATATATATTCACATTTGATAGTTTATACTACATGTTATTTTAAGCTTTCTTGAGTCTTGAATATGACATGTATGCCTATGGAGGCAAAAGCGATGTCACAAAAGTCTGTAAAGGATTAGGGAAATCGGTTGTTTTGGAAAATTCATCAATTCCACTTACTTCGTCTGCTCATTCACGAATGCATGTTACTCCAATTTTGGGTCATTTAACGGTTTACTAATCTGACAATATCTAAGTTCTATAATGAACGTGTTTTAGGTACTAAATCTAGCAACTCATTCATTGTATCATCTACAAGTTTAGATATAGTAAAAAAGTTGTTGCAAAAGGGTATCAAAAACTCTACACCTGATGGAAGAATTGTTAATGTTTTAATTGGTACCTTCAAACAGGGACCTTTCTCGGGAATCCAAACATCAGAAACTCATTTACCTTTACCGACTCTTATGTCACTTAGAATCTAAATAAATAATTATATCATTGTCATTTATCGAGTCAATCAACTGAACTCAACTTTAAAGTTGATTTATTATTGTATCTGTAAGAATTTGTCAAACAACATCTCTACTAGTTAGGGGTCAAGTTGTGTACTATATATTGAATGTGAACTATTATTATTCTGGTTCTATGAATGAATGTATGAATTGTTAAATTTCTAATTTAAAGTTCGTATTACTCCATATATCATATTATTATATTAATAAAATTATTTAAATTTATTGTAACTAATTTTTGCAATGTTAGTAAATACTAATGATTAATTAATACTATTGCTTAATACTTAAAATTATGTTGTGAGTTTTTTTCAATAATACGTTGTAAATATTCAAAACAAATCTCCAATAAAACATATTTTAATTATGATAGATTATAAAAATTTTATTTTAATAACTTTGAAAAATGTCAACCATTTGGTGATGATTTCTAGAAATAGTCACTGAATGTATACCAAATCGTCACTAAATGTGTACCATTTAGTGACGATTTTTGAAAATCATCGCTGAATGGTCGACATTTAGTGACAATTATAAAAAATCATTATAGAATATTTAACCTTTTGCGACGATTCCTAAAGTTCATCACTAAATATTAACCTTTGGGTATCGTCGCCAAATATAGACCCTTTAGTGACGATTTCCTGAATTAGTCACCAAATGTTTGACAAGTTATGGTGATGTTTTTTAAAAGCGTCACCATAAGCTTATTTAGCGACGAACATCTGACATCGTCACCTATTGTGTATTATTTTGTGACGATTTCTCTTAATCGTTACTAAATATTCAGCATTTGGTGACGATTTCTATTATGCGTCGCAAAATGCTTTCCCTTTTATCACGCTTTTCTGTTTGGTCGCTAAATGCTTAGTTTTAATGACGAATTGTTTAAATCATCGCAATATGTTCACTTTTGGTGACAATTTTCTTTTCGTCGCAAAAGAAAACGTCGCTAAATCATCTATTTGTTGTATTGTAGCTGAATACACCCTAATTAGGCCATGATATCACTGTTAGAATGATAGGTAAATAGAGCAAGATTACCTATCGATTAATATTAGAATACGTAGATCACACAAAATATCATTATGAGTAAAAAAGAAGAGTTATAAAACAAACATTCACTCATTAATTATAAGTTGAAAATCATAATTTGTAACTTAAAATCTGTAAAATTAGAATGCTCAGAAACTTTACTCTTGGGTGTTTGAATTTATATTTAAACACATGAAATAAGAAGATTGATGGATATTTATAGGTTAATCAAATTAATCATAGCCACACATTTTAATTTATTATAATTATCACAGATTTTTTATTTTTGTATGACAAATTATTTATCTTTATCTTGATATTTTGTGGATCATGTTCAAAATTTTCTAATTTAAATAATGTCTAAATATCATAAGTAACCGTTATAATTCATTCTACGTAACAGAAGTCTAAGGTGTACAAGATTTGGAGAGACATCAATATTGGAGAAGGAAGAAAGCGACAATAAAATGTTTTGGTTTGCACCTACTCGATTATGTCTGTTTATTGTGAGCTTAAAGGGCAAGAAATTGCAGAAGAGAATCTGGGAATAGAAGAAGAACCCGTGAAGAAAAGGAATGGCCCACAAGAGCCTATTCTTAGTCCTTCTCATGATCAGTTTGTCTCCACAACTTGAATATTTATTATAAAGGCAATGAACAATAACTAGCTGGTAAATAGTGAATTTGATCCTCATGATTACCCAACATTGCTCAAAAGATCACCTATTTTTTCATGCAGGATAGACATGGACACTTGAATCTCCGTTTATTCAAGCTTATTTTTCCTTATAATAGTCGAGAGAGTACGTACTTTATATGAACCGAAAAGGTAGGGGTACCTTCATTTCACTAAAGTAAAGTTTCTTGAAATATTGAATATTAAATCAATCGAAGACTAATAGTTATGATATAAAACAAAATTTAATTGAACTTTTATCCATAAGATGAAAAGCTGGTCATTAATCTTAACCTATTATCTGGATGATGAGGTAAGAATTAATCACTCGATCGACAATTAAATAGATGATTGGGGGAACAAAGATTCCGGAAGATTTTGTATTCATGATTGTTAGGAGAAATGTCACGCCACTGGAATATTAAAAAGCTCGTTACTATCAAGAATTTGGGAGTACGTACTACTTACTTTAGGCCATTTGAAGGTGCCTTATGAATTTTATGTAAGGAATCAAAGCGTGAAAGTGGTTTTGAATGTTTCACTTAAGAACAACATGAAATGATGATGGTTTTTAAGCTCCTGTATGTACCTTGAATTGTAATTCTAGCTTTTGAACCTTAAAGATGAATCAGCGAAGCATAAACCTCACCTTATCACGCAGGAAAAGCAAAATGAATCTCACCGCAAAGCCATATTGATTCAAAGGAGATCAAAAGCAAACCCACATTGGATTCTCCAAAGTATATGTAAGAGCAGCACTCGAATGATATCTGAAAGGTGAAATGCAAATATATGTAAATGGGTCCTAACAAAGGCGAATGGATTATTTTCGCATGGTGGTTGCTATCGTCTTGAGCTGCCATGTTTTAGCTAGGCCACGCATGCATGCACTATAAAGAAAGAGAATCTCTTATTTTCCCACTCCCAATGCCGCTCTTATCCCCCATCATTATACGAGTTCAAGTAAATCAATGTTGGTGTCTAGTTTTGGGTTTTATCTTGAAGAGGATAATAAGAAAGTCAGTTTATACCATTCTCTTCATGGCTTTAGATTTGGGTTTGGAATAAAAAAAAAGGGCTCATAAAGGAGAAATAAAAGAAGAGAGGAAACCTTCCAAATTCCCTGTGGTGGGGTTTGTATCAGCACTTTCTCTTTGCACTAGGATGGCTTAGAATAATTGCAAAAGAAAGAGCAACAGAGATAAATGGGCAAGAAGAAAGTTAGATATAATAGTCCTGAAGCCTTCAAAGTAACATGAAGGAGATCAACAGTCTTTTTGTTTAATTAAGAACTACTCAAAGAAAACAATAAAGAGTCATCTAAGGGTTTAAATTACAAATTACAATAGCAATTAATAAAAGACGGAGTTTTTAAATAGGTGTGAATTGTACTCGCAGGTTTAGAAGAAAAGCAGATTCTGAATACTAAACTTAGCAATGCGATGAGCTCCTCATTATTTGCAAGCATTTAATTGGCAAGGTTCTGGAGTTTGAAGTCCTTTAATGATACAGAAAAATAGATTGGTTAGCAAATCAGTCACTGCACAAATTATGGTAAAACACGAATTATAAGGAAGTGATTCAAATGCCATGAATATTGTGATAAACTAAACCAAAGTGTATAAGCTGAAACAGTCAATCAATAATAGCAATCATGTGGGTTGTGGAGTAATAAAAAAGGTTGAGAAGGCCCACCTCTCTATCTCCCAAGCTTTTTAAGTTTCTCATTGCTATAAGCTCTCTGGTAATAAGCAAGCAACCATCTTTTTTGTTATCATTCCATTCAAATCAAGGTCCTTTTAGGGTTTGGGTGTTTTATAACAGGAACAAAAGAAAAGACAGAAAGTGCCAACGTCAAAATTCAAAAGAAAATTCATTAAACACACAAAAAGAAATGTTAATGATTCAAGTGGGGTTGGGATTCTTCTTCTGTTTCTCTCTCTATCTCTCTTCTTTTCAGAATTTTTATCCATTTTCTTTTCTTCATTAGCCTTTTTCTAGTCTTTTAGTCTTTGCAATTCTCAAGTTTTTCTCTATCGTCTTCCGTGGTCAGCCACTGTAATCAACACATCCTGTATAACTGTTATCTACAATACCAGCTACTGATGAAGTGATAATTTCTCTTTGTCTCTATGTTTCTGAATAGGGCATATATAAACAGAAGGGAGAGGTTTCTTGAATAGTGAAGAGTGTATTAGGTTTTTGGGGAAAACCCATCTTATTGTCTGGTCTTTCTATATTTGATTGCATGGTAAACTCTCATTCTCAGATGGTCTTTAGGATTGAGAGAGAGAGAGAGAGACAAACAAAGCTTGGAAAGAGATGTATCTGTATTGTATTTCAGAGCTGCTCAGACAAGCAATTATCCATGGCTAGACAGCGACTTGGAGAATAACCCATCATCATCATCTCTTCACGAGATTTTACTTTTGCAACCCAATGAATGATGCCTTTCTGTGTCTATATTTCACTGCCACCTGTTCATCAACAAAGTTTTGTTTAGTTGCGTCCAGAGCCACTATTCTCTAATATTCCAGGCCTGGACTTACTTAGTCTGCTAACTTCTTGTGTCTTCAAAGGTGCAAACTAGAGGTTAAAGTTGTGGAAAGATATCAAACGAACAAAAGGGATCAATTTTCTTGTTTTTCTTTGTTGGATTTTTCTGCTGCATAAGCATGTTTCCTGCATCCATATCTAACTCTACGTTGTCTGAAGAAACTAGTACTGTTTCTACTGGTACCAGAGTTCAGGATTTTTGCGGCCTAAATCCAATTGTTTCAACAACCATTTCTCCACAACAACAACAACAGAAGTTCAAGAAGAAGAGAAGCTTACCAGGCAACCCAGGTAATTATATACATAATGTAACCTCTCTTCCAGTATTTTGATTTACCGTTAAGACTAGTAAAATTTTAAGATTGGTTTTAGATGTTTATCAACTACTGGTTTTGTAGATCCAGATGCGGAAGTGATAGCATTATCTCCAAAGACCTTACTGGCTACAAATAGATTTGTATGTGAGATCTGCAACAAAGGGTTTCAGAGAGATCAAAATCTTCAACTTCATAGGAGAGGCCATAACCTTCCATGGAAGCTCAAGCAAAGAAATAGCAAAGATATTAGGAAGAGAGCTTATGTTTGCCCTGAACCATCTTGTGTTCACCATCATCCTTCTAGGGCTCTTGGTGACCTTACTGGCATTAAGAAGCACTACTGCAGAAAACATGGAGAAAAGAAGTGGAAATGTGAAAAGTGTTCGAAGATCTATGCAGTTCAATCAGACTGGAAAGCTCATTCTAAAACCTGCGGAACAAGAGAGTACAGATGTGACTGTGGAACCCTTTTTTCCAGGTTAATTTTACTATACTTTCTCTTTTTCTTGACCTTTTAGGAGTTCCCTTTTTACATAAACCTCATTACTACCTTCTTCATTACTTAATTCAACATGATGAGCTCTATCAACATTCATGGCAATGTTTTAAACTGGGAGGTATCGTGTCCTCGGGATGGTGTTCGTATTTTGCATCAGTTTGTTTCGTCTTGCGTATATTTTTGTGAAAGAGTGTAAGCTCTGCATGGAATATATCTGGAGCTCAAAATTGTTGGCAGGTTCCATAGAAATGGAAGCCATTAATAAAAGTATCTGCTACAGGTGACATTACAAGGGCAACTAAAAAACAATACCCTGTGGGTCTAAGACCAGCCAATTTCAGATTTGAAAAAAACATAAACGATGGGGAAATAAAGGAACAACGAACACAGTCATGTTTTTTACAAACTTTCTCTTCAAATCAAAATCATATTCTTGCATTAAATGCTTAACTACTTGGTAGATTTTCCTGAGCTTTTCTAAACAAAGTTTAATGCAATTTATGCATTTCAGTTTGAGAAACTTGTTTGGGTTTCCTGACAGTGTTTACGCTTTTTGGGTGCTTAGCAGTGACCTGCCTGCACTCCTTAAAAAATGATGAATATCTGCTAGCTGATCTTGTTCAAGAAAAAAGCTCATATTAATTATTTAGTTTTATGGTTTTTACTGGTACATTGGTACGTCTCGTGATTTTTCACGGAGAGTTGTCAAAGTTTACTCGCAGGAAGACACTGAAACTCTGACCTCCTCCATCATTAAAGTAGATAAATCTGCACAAAAATCCGATACTGCCCCATCTGCTTTCGTTTTCTTCATCAGTACCACATGCTTGGGGGTCTCAATTGCGTATCTTTGTTTCATGCATGAGCTCAATTTTTTCGATCTTTTTTCCCCTACTGTCTACTCCATTTCTGCATGCACATTCATATTCGACTGCCCATTCTCTCTCTCTTTCTCCATTGTTTGACCAAAGAAGATCATTATGCTTAGTGCTTTCTAGCTTTATGACAATCATGTATCCATCCTATCCGCATGCATGACCCCTGGACTTTTATCCCTTCCTTTGCATTAATAACCCACTAAAAGATTTAGTAAAGAAAAGACAGGCATTAGTGTGATCAGATTAAACTTTCATATTAAATCTTGAGAACGTCAACTTCTTCAAATTAGTTTACTTGCTTTGTTCTGTCATACCCTGATTTTGTTTTCCATTTCAACTTGTTCATTCAGTATTTATCATTCCTAACTCATTTGCATTCACTTATTAACAGGAAGGACAGCTTCATAACACACAGAGCTTTTTGTGATGCATTAGCTGAAGAAAGCGCGAGACTCTCAGCTCAGCAACTGATGTCCTCAAATCAAACTCTGCTTCTCCAGACCTCACAGACTCACCCACCACTCTTTACTATCCCTAACCATCAGATCTCACTTTCTCCATGGGATCAATCTCCGAATACTCATCCTCAAAACTCGGTTCACATCAAGCCTGAACCTCACCCCTTTCAGAGTAGTACTACTACGCCACTTTTCCAAGAACCACCACTTTTGACCACCGTCCACAAGGGTTTGGTAGTTTCACCCTTCCAATGCCTCTCACACTCCAATGCCGTCACCGCAGCTGCATCGCACCATCTGTCAGCCACTGCACTCCTTCAAAAGGCTGCAACTGTGGGTGCAACTCAGAGTACTGTGGGTCAAAGCCACATGATCCCATTGGACATGGGTGATGTGGGACCGGCTAGTCATCAAGTTGCTGACTCAGTGAGTCACTTCTCACAATGTTCGAACTTGGGCAGCCTCGCCACGTGGCAGAAAAATGATCGTTTGACTAGGGACTTTCTTGGTCTGGCTTGTGAAGAGCATGTTGTTAATGGAAATGGAAATGGTGTTGCAAGTGGTAGGAGTCATGTTAACATCAGCCTGAACCTCAGGGAAATGCTAAATTACACTGGCGGTGTAGGATTCCAGAATCATGGTTTTGGATACACTCATCCTCCCGCCTCTGAAGCTTGGGGTGATTGCTAGAACCCAAAAATATGAAGGAAAAAATCATTTGCCTACCTTCGAAGACAGAGAGATATTATAAAGGGTTTAAAGAATTATATTCTTTGTTTTAGCTATATTTCTTAAATCTCTCTAAATGCTTATCAATTTGTTGTTAATTTCATGCTTTTGAAGCTACCTTTAATTTGGTCCCTTAAGTAGCTTATATGTTGGATGATCTTAGTGATAATTTGATGCTTGTTGAAGAGGAAATGTTACATATATGTACTTCTATCTATGATGCCTTGGTTTTCTTGTATGTCCTTCGCAGTAATTAATGCAAGTTCGAATTTACCTTTGCTAGCAGTAATTAATGCAAATTCCCTTTTACCTTTGCTCTTTGTCCCATCTTTATCTCGATAGCTATGGGTCACAAGCCTGCCTCGCAATACAACTGACATGAGATCGATGGAAAGGGGTATTAGATGCCAAGAGTTTCCACTTTGAGCACTTCACGACGCTTGTAGTACTGCAGAAAGAGTACCCCATTGGCGTATAAAGACAAGTTGGAGATGCCCCTCCTGTCTCCATGCTATAACCATGATTGACATACAACCTTTATGGTTGAAAGGGGAGATAAGCATATCAGCCCCACTACATTATAGTCATCCTTTGACATTGCAAGTCAAGAGATCTTTGCGAACAAGATGATATAAACAAATAAGGTTCGATATTCATATATTGAAGGTAAGAGGGGATCCTACATGGGAAATGATATTATTAAAAGAATTAAAGATCAACTTTTTAAAGGAGGATAGTGCATTGTATCATCGAACAGTAGTGAATAAAGACAAGCATGAAGCTGATGAGATAATCATGTTGATGAGGTGAGGGGCCTTGGAATGGAATAGACTAATGCCCCCTAAAACCAACCTATTGCCTTGTTGACATTGACACTACCAAATACTTAATTTCATTTCTAAACTTCTTATGCAGATAATCGAAAAGGGGATGAGATTTGGATTTTAGAGTACTCCCGAGAGTTGTAATTCAACATATTTTAAATTTTTCTCAGAGATTATTGCAGAAATTTTATTAAGCCACATTTTATCTTAATTAGATAGGCGTATTATGTATGTACTATCATTGTACTGTCTTGCATTGACTACATATTGTTAAATTTTATATAATTGGGCCAAACTAAACTGACCACATACAAGCTCAAATAAGGTTCCATTCTAAAATTAATTGATACTAGAAGGAGTAACTCATTAGGCTTATATGTATGCTCAAGGTCATATATTCTTTCAATGTGGGACAAAGTCCCACTTATATTTCAACACGCCCCCCTCACTTGTGGGTTAATTTACGACCCAACACGTGCCACATTCTATTGTGACGAGGTGGTGACGAGTAACCCAAGACCAACCTGCTCTGATACCATGTTAAATTTTATATAATTGGGCCTAAATAAATTGAGCACATACAAACCCAAATAAGGTTCTATCCTAAAACCAATTGATATTAGGAGGAGTAATTTATTAGGTTTATATACATGCTCAAGGCCATATATTCTTTCAATGTGGGACAAAATTTCACTTATATTTCAAGACACATAATTTATGTGAAAAGCCGATTGATGAAGATTTCTTCCCAAAAGCATAAGCATCCAATGTGACCACTCACATCGTATATTTATTTGGCCTCGGCTGAAATGAAAGGATCATTAAGATTTAAAGATTTCGTTCAAATTGGACTGCCAAACTCCTCTAATATATGGCTCATGTCTGACAAATTATGCATGTGGAATGATAGGACATTGCAAGTATAGTTCGGACGAGCCCTAGACTCGCAGATTTAACTAATTAAACCAAAAATAGTTATTTATGTCCTCACAAGTCAGCATTAACCATCTAATTTCCTCTCTCTACTGAGTACATTTTTGAAAGTGTAATACCCTTCCGATTAGATCACGGCACCAGCCATGCACTTGCGCAAATGTTCATGCATATCCAAGTTCTTACGCAAGTCTTACTGAAGAATGTTCATGAAGACTGAAGAATATAGCAATTTCCAACAACTTCTTTTCCACAGTCACTTTATGGAACGTACTAAGAAAAGAAGATGGCAAGCTTCAAAGAAATAATGGTCTTTTTTAAAGAAGGGTGTAGAGGGCTGAAACTTGTTATAAGCGTGAGTGGAAAGGCAAACTAAGCTGACGGTCTGGTCTCTATGTATTTGTGCAGGTGGGGTGGTGGTCCGGGACTTAGTGGTAGAGAAATGAAAAGAAAATGTCAACGGTTTTGAAAATGATATTCGATTGAACTTTGAATTACTATTCTCATCAGAGTCTTCTTTTCTAGCCCTTTATCAAATTCCGTGCATGGCTCTATAGCATATATCCAACACGTATCCTTTCTGTTGGTAGCTTCACTTACGTTAGCATCCACAGTCAGTTCTCATACAAACTGTTCTATTTTCCTGATGACACACCACTATTGAACGATTATTCCTGGTCCTTTGACGAATTATGAGTGAGTCTTTATAAAACAGCGTGCTTTGGATATTAAAACTCTCCGTAAGATTAGCATCATGAAAGATGTAATTACGCATAATTTTAAGATGAAGTAATTTAATGGTTAAGACTTTATCTTCAAGCTTTACAGTTGCTGGGTTATTACATAGATTAAGAAAAAGGGTATATCCCGATTTTACAAGTACTTCATCTATATGGTTGAATGTATCTAACTAGATTTTCTTTTATGAACTATAAAGGCAAAATCAGATCGACAGCTATACCATGCAATGAAAAAGAAGGGATGTCGCTTTGTTAATCCTAGAAAATAAGCTATGAACATGTTGATTCAACTTCTAAACGAGAAGGCCTTAGCCAGATTTTTTTTATAAAAAAAAAGGTAATAAGCAAATCATTATTGGAGCAACTTAGTATATTCAGCATGCAAAAAGAAGGAATAGAAACCTAGGAATTAATGAAAGAAGAGCTTGTGGTCTTACCGTATATCCAAGCTTTTGGAAAGTGTGCGTAAGTTGCAGGGTTAAGGTACAATACATGCCATTTGCCTTGTAAAAGAGATTTCATCTTTTTATCTCCATCTACTGCACGTCCAGACAAACCAAAAGTTGCTCTCTCCTTCCTCTTTTCAGCATACTTGCATAAGTCATCTTCTTTTAGGGAATCTCATTTTAACAAACCTTCCTTTTCCCTCCTTTTTATTTTCCCCCTTCCACTACTAATTAGTACCAAAACCTTTTCCTTTTTCTTGGTCTATGCTTCGATCTCTTTACCACTTCGGCTGCACACCCCCATGCATGCTACTACTACACATGCATTTAATAATGAAGAAATGACCTTGCATCACTTTGGCCTCTGGCAATCTTTTGCAAGCGCCAACTACGTTTCTTTCTCAAAACTTGGATAAACAACTTTCTTTTCTCAATAAATGGATAAACATTAATTTATAGTCACTAGTGAATGATTAGGAAATAGTAATATCTGAAGATTGTGATTAGGGACTCCTGCCTTTTACTCAGAATATTGTGCTTTAATGGCTACTTTTATGACTGCATTGCTTTTTACCACTGTTGCGTGTTTGCTTGGTCGACCACACATTCTTAATCTCACATCATGTTAAATCACCATATTAGATTTCGCTTTACTTTGAACAAATGAGAGTTTCTAAATGAAAAGTTTCTAGTAAAGCCGAAGATTACATGATTGGATCACCAAATGACTTTCATCAACTGTTCAGAACTTCCCATCAAACTGATGGTTTTAGCATATCTCAGCTTACTCCAAAATACTTTGTCCAAAACTGAATGCCTGCAAATAGAAAAGTATCAATAAACTCTGATTACAATGCTCTGAAAAAAGGACATATAGGAAATACTCTTCCATAATGATGGCAGCTGGATTCCAAAACCTTTATAAAGTATAAGCTCATATCATTACTCATTAGGATGCTTGGAACGCCTTTACAGCCCCCCTAGCCAAAGGTAAAGATGCATGTGCTGATAACAAGAAGCAAAAAAGTTTACCCAGAAGAAGATGCTGATAATTGTAGAATATTGAAAAGAAACAAAAGGTTAACACTCCTCGGGTAACTTTGAAAAGACTGCTCATTCAGAGAAAATGATGCAGTAAAAATAGATAGCATCGGAGAAGATATCACGAGAATAGGATACTAATTAAACTTCAAGTATATGACATAACTTAGAACTCAAGGAAAGATATGTGCGCCTAAAGATCCATTATCCATACATATGTACACAGTACAAAAACAAGGTCATCTATCAGGATTCTCACTTGAACTATCTTTGAAACCAAACAGATTTTCATGTTGTTAGTCAGAAAACAATATAAAGTTCCAACTTTCCATACAATATGCGATTCAATACATAATATCATATTGCCCGCACACAGTGCTACATTTCCTTTTTAACAATTTGACTTGCCATGAATATGTTATATTCGTTGTTTCCTCTCTACCATGTCCAGGCCCTATCCTAATCACTACAAGAAAAACAGGATTAGGAGCGGAAAAAAAGCACCAAATCTGTCCCAATTTTGGTTCCAAACTCAATCAGGGACAGATTTTTGGACCGAAAATTATCCGTCGGTATTTGATTGGTCGCAAATCTTAGGAACGGAATAAAATAAAATCCGTCCCTAAAACACAGGAACCAAAAAATCCGTCTCAAACACCGTTCGCAATATCGGTACCAATCGAATTATTGTATTTGTTAATTTCCGTCCCAATATTGGTACTGAATGGAGTTACCAACGGACTTTGAGAAGGAAATTTCCGTTGAGCCGGATTTGTTTTGGAACAGATTTAGGGACCGAACTATCGGAGCATTTGAAACGGAATGTGGGATGGAATTAGAGACGGAATTAGGGATGAACATGTGTTATTAGAGACGATATTAGGGACGGAATTAGACACGGAAATGTGGTTTGTTTCAGCCCATTTTGGGACGGATTTAGAGACAGAATTCTTTTTTTTCCGGAACGGATTTTTCTTTTATTTTGAATACATTTTCAAATTTATTTTTATTTTCCAAGAAAAATTAAAAAAAACTTATAAATATCCTTAACATGCAACATCATTCATAATATTATGATAATAAATGGGATGAATAAAATTTAA
>JAOQMS010000009.1:14997207-15029005 GCA_027563885.1 Erythroxylum longipes
TCACCAAGTAATGAGATTCTTGACTCAACAGAAAACTCTTTCCTTCCTCTTTCTTTTTCCCTTCTTGAATCAACTCATATTCTCTCTTCAAGCCTTACAAAAATGGCAACTTAGCACACAACTCTGTTCTTTCCACTCTCATCCGAAGCCTCACTACTTCTGTTCTTTCACTCCCATTCTCGTTTTTCACTCTTCTGAGATGACAAGACAACAATTCCTTTTTCCCAATGCACCCTTAATGAGTCCCAAAAGTTCACTTTACCCTTGGTACTTAAGCTATATACTGAAAATACCCTCAATTTCTTCCCATGCATTCACTCCCTAAGCTATTATGCTTAAATTAATGGGAAAAATTTTCAGGGGCCGACACATTGACTCTTTTACTGCCTTATAAGCTCAAATCACGACTCTTACGAAGCAGCTGAACAACATGCAAGGAGCATCTACCTCGACAGCTAAGGTGATGCCAATTTAGTGTGAGTTGTGTTGGTAAAGCAACCACGACTCAGCAGAGTGTTTCCTATTGAGAGCTGGTGGTACAGAATAGGTAAGTTACCTAGGCCAGCCATAGAAAGGTAATAACCCTTACTCTAATACCTATAATCTGGGGTGGCGCGAAACCATACAAAATTTTCTTGGAGTAATAACAATGTAGGTGGATAGCAAAGACCACAAGGACTAACATGATTTCAATAAGATCGAATCGGAGCGTTGGAAAGCAAAATAGACAAGATGATGGAAGTCTTGGGGTCCAAAATGGCAGCTCAAGAGGAGAATCAGAAAAGGATGCATGCAAGCCAGAAGGAGAATCAGAAGAGGATGGAAGCGAAATTCAACCAAATCCTAAAGAATTATTCATCTTCCATCCACAATCTGAAGGTTTAGTTGAGGCAACTCGATAACACGTTATCGTCTTGAAATGCAGGTAGCCTACTGAGCAATACTGAAATTAATCCGAAGGAAAGAATCATGGCCATTACTCAAACGGAGCAAGAGGACAATGAGAATGAAGAGAAAACAGAGCTAAGAGAAAAGGACAAACTATTGTGGAACTCTTCCCAAGTGAATTAGTAAGCGAGCCAATCAAGGAGCTTCAACTTGGACTTCTACATCAGATTTTTACACAGCGAAAGTCATCTTTAAGCGAAGTAATGAGGAATTCTAATGAGGATGAGTTAAGTGAGATGTTAGATAAAACCAATCAACTTCAACCAAAACTCACATTGAAGGAGCCGATGAAAAAAGAGGTCAAAGAACACATATCAGAAGGAAACTCACTTATAGCACAAAAGAAAGAAGACCCAAGGATTTCTTTATTCCGTGTAGTATTTATAGAGCCCAGATAGGCAGGGCATTTAAGGATTTAGGAGCTGGCATCAACATAAAGCCCTACTCTTTCAGTCAGAAGCTAGGTTTAGGAGAGCCAGAGCCCACTAAGACATTGGTGAAGACAACCAATAGAACAATACACTTGCTGAAGGGAATCATTAAGAATGTGCAAATATGGATTGACAAATTCCTTTTTTCAGTGGACTTCTACATACTGGATATTAGAGAAGACGAGGAAACCCCGATGGTGCTTGGGCGACCATTTTTGGCTACTGTCCGTTCAATTATTGATGTTGATGGGGGTAAATTAATACTGAGAGTAGGACAGGAGTAGTTAACATTCAAGGTATTGAAGAAAAATTATCACGCTCCTTCACCACCAATGGTCATCAAAGAACTGAAGCACCAAGGTGGATGAGAAGATGTTGAGGACTCTAGGAATGCATGTAGGAAGAAATGATCCCACAGGAGAACGCATAGGAAGGAAAACAAAATGGATGGTGGAATCCATACGAGGGTAGCTCATCTACAAAGTTTGAGATCAGTTTTCACGCTGCTACCGTACCAGTCATTTGAGCCATCATGAGGATCAAGGAGAGTCGAGCTATGGACGTTAAAGAAGTGCTGCATGGGAGGCAACCCATGGATGTTTATTTTCTTTTGATTGTCTTTATCTATTTGTTCATTTGATTTATTTAACTATAATCATGTTTGAATTGAGTTTGATTGATGTTAATGTGGTCTTTGTTAGAATTTCAATTTGTTTTCTTTTTAAAATTCTTGTTGATGATATTAATTTGATGTGTTTGTAGGTTGTGGGATCATAGAGAAGTAATATTAAGCTTGGAAGGAGGTTTGGATTTGTAAGAATTACCAATTCCCACAATGGCATGATTCCCGCGATCGTGGGAGAGCTCTCTAGAAAGTTTCTGGAGAGAAAACCCACGCTTGTGGGAATTCCATCCAGAGGGAAACTTTAAGTTTCCCTCCCTTTTTTTTTTCCACCCACTCTCAAACTTTCCCTTCCTCTCTCTCTAACCCATGAATTTTTCTCCTCCCACTCTTTAAAACTCTTCAATTTTCCTCTAGATTCTTTATATTTTCTTCGACTCTTTCATTATTCTTACAATCCTTTCAACTTTTCATGCATTAATCATTCAAAAACACAAGGATTTGGGTAAGATTTTGCGCTCTCTCTCTAAAAGTTGAATTTCACTCTTTTTCTCCCATTTTTGCATATTTTCCTCTTACAATGGTACCAAGGACAAGTATGGTCCAAAGACCGACTAGACTAACCGATGAATTACGCCATGAAGTCTCCAGTGAAGGCAAGCGCAATTTAGCAGCAACTTACTGCTCTCCCTTCCCAATTTATTCGGAAGAAGAAGGTACAAGTTTTCGTGACCTTAGAAATAAAGAAATAGTCACTCCTA
This sequence comes from Erythroxylum longipes, assembly GCA_027563885.1. Classification (NCBI taxonomy): domain Eukaryota; kingdom Viridiplantae; phylum Streptophyta; class Magnoliopsida; order Malpighiales; family Erythroxylaceae; genus Erythroxylum; species Erythroxylum longipes. Next base: position 14,999,970 of record JAOQMS010000009.1, read on the forward strand.
GGTATTTTGATTTTGAATTGTTAGAGAACATAGGAGTGAGATGACAACTTGTGCAATTACTGCAAACATAGGGTGGAATAGGTTTGTTCGGTGCGATAAACCTATTTATGCTACTATAACTTTAGATTTTTTCACAACAGTCTGGTATAACCCAAAAATGGATGTGTTTTGGTTTAGGTAAGCTAGAAATGTTTTAAAACTCGATTATTCTGTCATGCGTGAAATTTTCAACTTGTCAAATGCAAAAATTGTAGATGGTCACGCTGATTTTGATGTCGATTCTTATTGGAACACTCTTACGGGTGAAGAACATTTTGACTCACGCAATACACCAGATTCCTTAATCTGAAGTGCTGAGCATCTACTCTTGCACAATTTTTTTTAATTAACCAGGGTGGAACCTGGCGGGGATGAAACCTGATTTATTAATGGTAAAATAAAAAGGGTATAAGGGTAGTGCTTAAGACTTACCCAATAATGGAAAACATCTATAAAACTCTCAAGTAAGGAAAGGATTGCTGATTTAAAACCAACAACCCTCTCGCAGTAGATGGCAATGAAAAAACATCCTGGAAAACCCTAGATGAGCCAGAGGAGCCAATGCGCGCTAGGCAGTCCGCAAGGGCATTGGTCTCCTGGAAGACATGAATAATGCTATAATGACATCTCCCCATAATGTTTGAAATCTCCTGCAAAACCGACAAATATCGCTAAGGATAATTTTCTTGTTGTTGTAAGAGTAGGGCAAGGACGCTACTATCAGTTTGAATAAGCACATTTTGAAGCCCCAACTCTTCACACCTTTGCACCCCATGTAAAAGTCCAGCTACCTCTGCCCTGAAGCTAGTCCCGATGCTTATTAATCTTGCCTCTCCGAAAATAAAACTTCCTCTAGCATTGCGAATGATATAACCACAACTAGATGGTCCTGGCGATCCCAAGGCTATCCATCCGTGTTTAAAACTATATCAAAATTCGGTTTCGACTTCCAACTCACACAGCGAACCAAACGTGAGCCTTGGTGTAACAATTTCACACCAAACAACACCTCAATTTTTTGGAATTCAACTTCAGACTTTACCTTAAAGTTTTCAACACGCAACATCCCTACTAAGTGATCCTTGATAGCTAGCTTTATGTGTGACAACGAGCTTTTTTCTTGCTGAAAAAAGAATCTATTCTGAGCCTTCCATATCTCCCATAAATGTAAAAAGGTGCAGCCACGCGTATTGGGTTAAGGGCTGAAGAAAAATTTCCATTCCTCCACCAAGCTTGCACCAAAAGCCAAATGTTTAAGGAGGGCTGAAAAGATAAATCCAAAATGGAAGCAAAATATCTCCAAATTTCGATAGCCTTCGGACATCCCATAAACACATGAGGTATGGTTTCTACATGCACAAAACATAAAGGACAACGTGAAGGGCTTAGGGCAAAACCATACTTACTCAGGACATCTAGAAAAGGTAGTAGTCGGTTGTACATGCGCCACACAAAAAACGATATCCTCAAAGGAATAACCCGATGCTACAAAATATTTGCAATGTCGTGCTGTTGCTGAGGTTTGCGCAAGGATTCATAGGCTGATTTTATCGTAAACTGACCTGTTATTTTTCGTTGCCAAATCAATAAATTGTCCCCTTCCTCAAAATCCAGCTCCAAGTCCATCAAAGTTTCAACAGCCGTATCAAACAAAAGTAATTGAAGCTCCGATTTATACTGCTTCCGAAATATTGACAAATTTGAAAAAGGAGGCGTCACATCCCGTGGCAAATCCCATATCACCCCCAAAGGTGACCAATTATCATTCCAAAAAGATCTATCACCTCTACAAACTAGAGCTTTCGTAATTTGTGATGCCTTAAAATTAATCAATGCAACTCGCTTCCACATTGTTTTTTTTACGTGAGAGAGGAGACAAGGATTAGATAAATTTCGACTATAACCTTACACCATGCTTCATCTTCCAACATAACTTAGCCGAGAAAGCTTCAATAATGTCATCAAATTTCTGGAGACCGAGGCCATTTTCTTCAACTTTTTTAGAAACATTCGCCCAAGACCTCCAATGTCGTCTTTGTTCACCATCGGAACTACCCCATAAGAACTTTTGGCATTTAGCTTCAATAGCCCTAATCACCGACTTTGGAGGATCAATAGCTGCCCACATGTGTAATGGTATGGAGGAGAGGATGTGTTTGATGAGTAGTAGTCAACCTCCCTGCGACAATAATTTATTCTTCCAATTCCCCAATCTCCTGTCCAGTGTATCAAGTAGAAATTTAAAAAAAGCCGTCTTTTTTCTGCCAAAAAAAAATGCGGCTACTAAGATAAGTAAAAGGGAAAACCCCTCTTTGAATTCCAAGTATGTCCACAATATTTTGCACTATACGAGGCTTCCAATCTTCTGCAACAAGAAAGGTACTTTTGTGCCGATTAATTTTTTGCCCAGTAGCCTCCTTATAGCTTGTGAAAAATTCATTTAGGTGCTTCAGTGATCGTCTCAAGCCTCGCGTGAAAATCACTGAATCATCTGCAAAAAACAAATGAGAAACAGGTAGGGAACCCGCTGGAGAACCATAGCGCGCCACCAAACCTTCTTCCATTAAATGTTTCAACCTTCGAGAGAGAGCCTCCGAGACATATAAATAAATATGGAGAGAGTGGATCCCCTTGCTTAACTACCCTCGAAGCCTAAAAGAAACCTGTAGGAGAACCATTGACGAGGACTGAGAACCAAGAACTTTGCAAATTAGTCATTATCAAATGAACGAATAGGCTAGGAAACCTGAAAGTCTCTAACAACCTCTCCAAAAATTCCCAAGAAACCCTATCAAAAGCCTTCATCATGTCAAGCTTTAATACAACATTGCCACCTGCCACTTTATGCTTCAAAAACTAACAGAGGTCCTAGAGTAGGATATTTTCAGTAATGTCACACCCTGATAAAAATGTAGATTGCTCCTCAGGGATCAACATATGGAGAACCCCTTTTATTCTCTCAGTCAAGATCTTTGAGAAGATCTTATTAATAAAGTTGTAAAGGCTAATCGGCCTAAAATCATAAAAATTAGTGTATGAAGCCTTTTTCGGTATTAAGGTTATGAGAGTACTATCTATTGCCCATGGGATCGGTATCCCCAACATGAACTCTTTGCATTCTCCTAATAAATCCAAGCAAATTATGTCCCAACACCGTCTAAAAAATTCACCTCCAAAACCATCCGAGCCCGGTGCACTTGAAGGATACAAGTCAAACACGGCTCGGTGAATCTCCTCCAACTCCACACCCCTCAAAAATCGAGTTCTATCCTCTTCCGTGAGCAAAGATGGAATGTGTTGAAGGAAGACCTCTTTCACATGCCCACTAGCAGTCACATTTTCCTGCTTTAACAAAGTTTCAAAGAACCGTACAGCCTCCACTTCTATCTCCTCTCTCTTAGACAACCGGGTTCCATTTTCAGACTGAATTTTCTGAATACAAAAACGAGACCTTTTTTTCGTTAAGGAAGCATGAAAAAAAAGCCGTGTTAGCATTGCCCTCCTTAAGCCACTTTAGCTTCATTTTTTGCCTCCAATAGTCATCACACTCCTTGAGTTTTTGTAGCAAAATAGCCCTTGCCTTATGAAGATCCTCTCGGTGAACAACAGTAGGTAAAGTATCATATTGAATTTCAAGCTGCCGAACCCTCTCTTCCGCTAGCTTAAAATTTGCAAAAACATCACCAAAATACTCCTTGTTCCAAGCCTTCAACACCCTCTTCAAACAACACAATTTTAAAGAAAATGCAAGCATGCTGTAACCTTGAATAGGCTGATCCCTAGAATTTTTAATCACGTCCATCACCTCTGGTCTTCGAACCACATATTTTGAAAACGAAAAACCTTTGGTCTACTTTTAACAAAAGGACTAAATTGATGCAAGAGAGTACAGTGATCCGAAGTAGTTCTATTTAGGTTCTGAATAAAAGATTCTGAGAAAAGATAAACCCACTCCTGTGAGAATAATATTCGATCCAACTTTTTACGCACCCAGCTAGTGCTTCGTGTGCCTCCCCAAGTGAATGCATCACCAATAGTCTGTAGCTCAAAAAGAGCATAAGAATCAATCCAATCATTAAAGTCTTCCATAGCCCCCTGTCCTAAACCGAACTTCCAGAGTATTCGTCCAAGTTTCGGATAATATTAAAATCACCTCCAACCATCCAAGGAAGCCCCTGGTGTAGTTCCCGAAACTACGACATATTATTCCACAAAGAGCATCGTCCCACCCTTGTACTTTTGGCGTAGACCGCAAAGATAAGAAAACTTTTTTCTGTAAGAGGATGGTTTACCTGTATATATACAACCTGTTCCATTTCTTCTAATAAAACCACATTATAGTCACTTTTACAAAAAACCCAAATCTTATCCGAACAAGATCTGAAGCATACATCAAAATTTAACCCCCTCCTTATACTATCCAGATCATTACTCCCCAACATGGGTTCCAAAATAACCAGAAAAGTTATTGAGTGAGCCCTAATTAGGTTCTTTAGACGTCGTCTTGAAGCTTCATTAGCAATGCCCCTAATATTACAGATTAATTGATTAATCATTAAAAGATAAGGACTAAAGAAATTTTAGTGTAATCTGGAAGAGCACCTGAGAGATAACCCCTCCTGCACCTGCAATCTCTAAGCGTTTGATTTTCTCCCATGTTTCCGTTGCTTTGCACTAGACCCCGTGAGTCGTACCTCATCTTTATCACCCTCGGACAAACTAATTCCTTCCTCCATGTCGTGCCTAAAAGGATCAGGGTTAGAAGACAACCCCAGCAAAGCTTCATCATGAGAAAAATCCTTCGTTCCAGTGCATGGTCTTACGACATCCAATTGTACCTCAGAACATTCCATATTTTCTATATTCAAAGTTGCTAGATTTTGAAGTACCACAAATTGATTCTCAAGCTGTGAACCTTGCGGAGAGTCTTTAAGTCGACGGAGGGGCACAAGGGACACCGCTGAAGGAGCTGAAACTGCAGTACGCAGAGGAGCTTCGCATTGGAGCAGCTCCTTGCACATCGGTTGAGAGTGAGGAGTTGCCAAAGGTGCCATGGCTTCCAGCTTTTCCAAGCCTTCTACCACTACTTATGGGACCTTGCGAGATGTCAAAACTGCCTGGTCAGTTATCGAATCTAGCACTGAAGTTGGAGTTTCCACGCCTAGTGTGTTAATAGCGTTGCATGCACGCACGTCCTCAGCAACATTGGAATTGGGGGAGTTAGTTGCTAGGTTATCCATCATATCCACTTCAAGTTTTTTCGTTGGGACATCAACAAGGGTCGCCGCCTGCTCCTTGCTACTAAGTCTCGAGGAAGAAGCGTGCAGGTCTCCCAAATTTGGCTGCCCACTGTCGCCTTTATTCGAGACCGATTGTTGCTTCCACTTCACCTTTGGGGGCTATAGCTTGAGTCCTCTTTCCTTATTATTTAAATCAGCCTTTCCTTGGCGAGATGCTTCCTTATTCAACGATTGGGGAGGCTTACCCATCCTACAATCCACTTCCTTATGACCAATATTGTGACACTTAAAACAGTATGATGTAACATGTTCATACGTAAATACTTGCTCTTGCTTTTTTCCCCTTATACCTACCTTGACTGATTTGGGCAATTCTCTTGTGAGATCAACTTCAACACAAAAACAAGCCACCGAGGGTCGTTTGAGATTGAGTGTGGGCGTGTCAACCTTCAAAGGTTGCCCTATGGCCGTGGCCATTGAGAAAATCACTTCAGGAATCATAAATTCCATGGGTAAATAAAAAAGAGATACCCAAATAGGAACTATCGGAGGATCCTCTTCAAATGTAAAGCCTGGCTTCCATTTGAGAATTCTCATTGGAAATCCCGCAATATTCCAGAAAGTTTTAATCCAGCACCGTTGATAATCCTCCTCAAGCTCAAATCAGATGTAAATATGACGAGGGTTCATCAATCCAATGGTGTAGGTTCCATGAAAACCTAGTTTTCCAAATTCCTTATGTACCTCCTCCATCTTGGGACCCCCATATGAGAACTTCCCTATGAGGCTCAACTTGTGTAGGGCAATCATTTGTTGAAATTCGTCTAATTCATATTCAAGAACAGGAACTCCATTGACGAATTTAACTTTCTTAATAAGATTGGATTTTAGCTCAAAAGATGTATTTGGTTTTTGGAAAAAACTAGCAAAGGATCGAGGAGGTCCAGTGGGGACCCCCCAGGAGGTTCACCAGCCATGGTGTCCGTGAAATCAAAGGACGACGCTAGGGTTTAGGCTTTGAAGAAGATGACGCTGCTAGGGTTACTCTTACACAAATTTATGTGGCTAACTATGTTTAATAAAATGGAAAGCAATAAATGCTCATCAAAAGAACTTTTCTTTTTATGGTACATGGAGTGAAAAATTAAAATCAACACACCTTATAGGATTTTTAGATCAATAGTGAGTGTGGTTGATAAAAAATGTTCATTTTTTGGAATGTCTCATATTGCTTCTGCTTTGCGTCTGTTTTATAATGTTAATATGGAAAATTTGCATACAACTCCACATGATATGTTTGACATATCATATTTGAGACATTCTGATATTTTGGAGTTCCATTCTATGAAACTCTGAGATCCTCAGATGTGCATTGCAGTGAGGAGTAGGAGGGGCATGAGTATAGCCACTTCCCAACCCTCCACATCCCGAGCAATGTCGGAGCCAGAGTTAGAAGCAGTGGAGGAGGAACCGTGTGCACTAGTGGAGGTAGACCGACTTTAACAAATCCTCGACCAATTGGCTACGAATTCTCATCAAATGATATCCCAAATCAACGAGCTCAGAACCTAAATGTGGAAAGTCCATAAGGAGTAGCGTAGCTTAAAGAAGAGGTTCCTCAACTTTTGTCAGAGGAATAATTTTGAAGCTCCTTTACCAACACCGTCGCCACCATCATTTGAATAAGTTTTTCTTATCCTTTTCTTTTTAATTTTGTTGTTTCTCTTGTTTGTTTTTCAGTTTATTTCATGTTTGTTTGGCTTCATGCTATTTCTTTTGTTTAGTTCAATTTCATCTTTTGTTTGGTTTCATGTCATTTATGTGTTTCAATTTCTTTTATTTGGTTTGATGTCATTTTCCCATATTTGATGGTTTACTTATCACATTGAGGACAATGTAAACATTAAGTGTGGGTAGGTGATTTTGACTTTCGTAATTACATTATTTGTATTTTGTTAGATAGGATGCATGTTTAGGCATATTATGTGTGCTTTATGTCAACAACAGAACCGTATTCGAATCACTCTAATAAATATTGCCATAAGATTCTATGATGCTAACTAGAATTATATTGAATGCATGTTTGAACTCGAATTAGGCTACTTGAGTAGAAAGTGAACATATAGAATGATGAAAAATAGTTGGTTACATAAGCTTAGTCACAAATTGACATTTGAATAGTAAGGTAGTGTAGAGATGGATAATGAGTTTTCATTTGAGCCAATGTGAGGATTGAGCCATATGACTCCATCTATAGTCATTCTATTTCTTTGTTGAGTGTTACTTCCTTAGGTGACTACTTTCAGAACTTACTTTGAATCGGTTTGAGTCTACTAGATGCATGCTTAATAGAGATGATTTAGGCCCTTTTTCTTTTATGTTTTAACCTTTGGCTTAAATAACCTACCCTTTATATTATCCTTTGCTAACCCAGTTGAGCCTTAAACTTCTTAAAAACACCCAAAATTTTAAAAACTTTAAACCTTTTTAACCTACCCATTCATAAGCTTAATAGAGTATTAAGCAATACATTAGTTGGCATCATTGTGAAATTTTTGTTACCGAGATGAGTTGAGTATACTTCTGCTTATGAGTTACATTATATATAGTGCTATTATATTCATAGTTCTTCCATGTATGATGAAAAATAAAAAGAAGTGTTGAAAAGAAAAAGAAAAGAGAAGAGAAATGAAGAACAAGTGAGTAGCATCAATAACTGCAAAATATTATTATATATCTCAGAGTTATGTTTTGTTATCCCGTTTTTTCTGCCTTTTTCTTTACTAATGCTTGTGTTTAATTTTTTCTTTCCCTCTTTACCCACCTTAACCTTTAGCACATTACAGCCACAAACAAGTCCTTTTGATCTATTTATGCATGCAATTATTGTACAGGGGAAGTGGTGTATTAGCAAGCTTATGGTAGTGTAGTTTCCTATAACAGGTTTGAGCAAAACACTAACCAGTAAACACTTGAGAGAAATGAGTGAAAATCGTGAGGAAAATTCATTTTGCATCTTTACTTATCTTTGAGTAATGGTTTCAATTGTTGAGTTTGCTTATGTACACCAATGAAAAAGTAGTCATGATATGTGTATTAACTTAATATTTGAGTTAGTCTAAATTGAGGAATTGTATGCTTTGATCTTTGTGAAGATGAAATGATAGAATTGAGTGGTTGTATTTATTTTGCTTGAGGACAAGTAAAGATTCAGTGTGGGGATGTTGGTAGGTGTGTATTAGTCTATATTTTCTATGTAATTAACATGTGTTTTCTGCATACTTGTTAATTATTGTTGTAGTTTGGGATCCATTTTGTATATTTTTGTTTAATTTGATTTCCATTGTTGTTCTTTTATGTTTGATGTTAGTTTAAGATAAAAATTGAATAGTTTTTTATAGGAAGGAAGATGGAGCAACTTGGAGATTGAGCTAGAAATTAAGAGGAAAAGAAAAGAGGAAGTGTTCTGTGGCCAATTCCCATGATCATGGGAATCATGCCAATTCCTACGATCATGGGAATCATAATCTAAGACAATATGCGGGGCTTCATTAAACTTAGTTTTGGACTATTTAAGCATCATTAAGCCTCCATCTTACAGAGGACGAAACCCTTCTGTAGAAACACCATCTTTGGAGTAAAGAACACATGTTTGGAGCTTTGAGGAAGGATTGAAGTCAAGGATCATAATCAAGATTGGGGAAAATAGCACATCAACACCAAAATTTCCATATTTTGGCAAAGAAGAGGAGTCTTTTTATTCAATTTTCTGTCAATCTTACTTCTTCTATTCTTTGTAAAATGGTTTATTTGAATGTTGATGATGTTATGGAGACTATGTTAGGCTGATTTAATTTTAGGGATTACTTTTAAACTATTTTGTTAGAACTCTTATTTTATTGAATTGAATGAAGTTGTCTTTGATGATTGTTGATTTTATTTGTTATCTTGCAACAAATCGAGAGAGAAAGTGAGATAAATTTGTGTAGGATTGTACAACGAGAGTTGGTGACCTATAGATGTTGGCCCTCATATTTTTTATTATTTCATTTTATTTTATTATATTATTTTTTTTGATAAATAAGCATGATTAGTTTTATTTGGGGTCTTTCTAGATTATTTTATCTTGGAGTTAATTAGCATGTTAATGTGAGTAAGATAATATGATATAGGTTAAGGGAATTAAAGTTTAAGGTGGTAAGTTTGTATAAGGGGTATTTTGGGAAGATCACTTAAGCTTAAAAACCTTAAAGCATTAAAGGAGGGGCAAAATGGACATGGTGCAATCATTAAGAGTATAAAAAGGAGAAAGAAGACTTGTCTTGCATTTGGAAGAGGGAGAAAACGAAATTGAAGAAAGAAGGGAGAGAAAGTGTCGTTGGAGAGAAAGAAGAGGGATAAGTTAGGTTTCAATTTTTCTTAACCTTCAAGAGGGATTTTGAGAGTGATCAAGAAGGGAAAAAGGAAGAGGTACGTTAAAGCTTCCATTAAAGACAAGAAAATCATTGTTTGGTGAAGATTCAAGGTAAGTTGATGTTTAATCTTTTGGATTTTTGAAAGAGTTTTAGTTCAAAGAGCTTAGGAAATGTATGGGTATAAGTATTCTAGGATCAATTTCATGCATAGGTTTCTTTGGGTTTTACAATTGGAATGCATTTTGAATGGAATTTTGTCAATGTTGAAGGGAGGCAAGAGAGGCAAGAGGAGCTAGAGGTGGTATATCCTTGACCAAGTTTTCAAGCAAGGAAATTAAGGTAGGTGACATTTTTTTAGTTGAGTCAATAAGTTATTAAAGTTTCTTTCAAATAAATGGAAATAAATGATTTCCAACTACCTTGAAAATGTGCATTTATTGTTCATTAAAATGGTTTGAGATGTGCCATATGTTTTTGTATATGAATTTTGTGAATAAATTTTGAGTGATATGGGAATGATTTCTAATTGCTCCATAATTGTTGTATTTATGGCTTTTGGATTATTTTAGAAATGGTTATATGATTGGTATGGGGTTTTGGTTGATGAAGTGTGAAATGATTATGGAATTGCATATGAAATAGTTTATGTTCATGAAAAACAAGTTTTTTTTTTCAAAATGTGCCATTTGGGCAATTGGTTTACAATTCATGAATTACATGTTATGTGGGTTTGGTGTAATCCATTAAAGAATGTCACGTGCACGTTGACCAAGTTAAAGGCTTCTCTCGCCTGCCTATTAGTGGCACAGAGCTCTTTTATGGACTCCCTCAAGTTTACGAATACTCAGGACCATTATGTGGAATTGTTTAGTTCGTCATGTTCATGGGCTTACCCAAACCATGATGATGTGCTTATGTGTTTACATGTATTGACAAGTTTGATAAATGCTTGACTTATATGTGAATTGGTTTGACAAGTTGAGAATTTGAGAAATATATGTTTTATGGATTTTCATAAAAATTTGCTATGACTATGAGAGTTTTCAATGGTTTTTGCTTGTTACCGGTTATAAGACTATTACCCACGAGCTTTAAGCTCACCCCTTCCTTCCCATCTTCAAGCGATGAACAAGATATCGAGTGATTGAGTTAAGAGTCAAGGCATCACTCCAGTTTGCATGTTTTGTTTTTGAAGGTAGATTATGTAAAACAATACTTTAGTCACATTTTAAGCGATTCTAGTTTTTTGTAAACTTTGTATTTTGGATTATGATATAAGGGGGCTTGAAATGCCCACTAAAGCGTTGTAAAACTCTTATTTGTTTTGATGTTAATGAAATATATATACATTATGTTTTGTTCATGATTTCCAAAGTCTTTATATTGCATTTTCAAGCTCTTCATAGGGGTGGAAATTGTGTACTGGATTCAGGGAGAAAACTGTACTAATGTAGGTGGAACTAGATAAAGTTGTCTTATAAAAAGTTGTAGCTTATCCTCTTAGCTTTCTAACGCTATAACGTATGTAAATTTTGGGTATCAGAGTTGAGAGATATGAGCATTATAAGTGGTGATGTTGCATAGGAGGTATGTACATGACAGCTATGATGAATGATGAGAGTTTGTGTATGTGATGAGTCAATTGAGTTGAGTTTTGGGAGTTTAATGCACCCAAGTTAGTAATTGAATGTTTAAGGAGTGTTATTGCTTTAGAAGAAGGGAAAATGGGAATGTTATGAGTGAATGTGATGTTAGAAGCGTTGTAGGAAGCGTTGGAGAGGTGGACAGTTACAGTAAAACAGACATTCACGGGAAAGTTACAGTAAATTACGATTTTGACCCTTTTTAAGTCACAATCTCGCTTTGAGGTCTTATGGAAGTTGTAGACCTAGAAATCTTCTTTAAAACGGTCTTTAAAAAACCTTAATTTGATACTTGTAGTGAAAGTTATGCCCTTTTTACCAAGACAGGTAGGAGGTAGAAAAGAGAGAAGACCTGATGCAATATCGCAACCCGTAGGTTCTTTCGCTAGGTCCCGATCGCGCATAAGCACGATTGCGACCCTTAGGTCCTTTCTCCAATCTGAACATGTTTCACTCTGTTGATCATAACTTTGTTGTCTGACCTCCAAATGACCTGATTTTTTAAGCATTGGATTTCTAACACATTCCTATATCTCTCCACAAAAATTTATAGCTTTTGGTATTAATTTGAAAAAGATTAATTGAATCAAAGTGAGGGGATTGGTTGGAAGAGTGTGAGTTGGATATTTTTAGTGAGCATACTTCAGTATTTTGATGATATCTTGATATATGGAGCTCCAAATGAGATGATTATTACGTCTAAATAAGATAGAGACATAAAGATACAAATTATTTGAAGGAATTAAATTTTAATTCAGTCCCTAAGACTTTCAATTTCTGGAGTGAATTTGGGTATAGTGTACTGTTTTAGTGCAAAAATAGTCCAAAAATGTTTAGGCTATAACTTTCAGATTTTCAAACCAAATTGAATGGTCTTGGTTTCATTAGAGACGTAAGATAATGGGGAACAAATTTCCTGAAGAGGTCCAATTGAAATTCCAATTTGAGTTTTCCCAAAATCTGTTCGAAAATAGGAAAAGTGAGTTCCTTTTGATGATTGACTGGTGTGGGCACGCCACTCTTGTGGGATGTGCATCCAGATGTCACTTAGGATGTCAGGCACGTGACTCGCAAGGGCGGGGTCCCAACAATAGACTTACAACCATCATGTTAATTGAATAGTTATAAGAGAGATTTCGAAAGAGAGATCTCAGCTAATCAATTGATCACCTATAGGATAGTTTAATAACTAGTTGAATAGGTTGAGTTATTGGGTAGGTTGAGAGATCGTCCAATTGATTCCCTTTAATTTAATTAAGGATAATTAATTACACCTTGAGAGAGGTTAGATAACAAATTTGGAAATCTAGGGTGAGACACAATTCAATCAATAAAATATGAGGGAGACAAAATAGGGAAAAAAGTAATCTCTAGTCTTTAGATTCTTGAATTCCAATTTTTTTGCACGTTGGTATTATCTATTATTTTGAGTTGGTCTTTTAATTTTTATTATATTTTCCAGATTATTTTTATTAAACAATTTCGTTTCTTAAACAAAGTTTTATCTAAATTAAGTGGTGTCAGGGCATCAATCCCTGTGGGATCGATATCCACCTTTTTAAGCTACAAGTCACAACCCATTCACTTGCGATTTTTGATCGTAAAACAAGGAGATAGGTTTTACTATGAACAATTCAATTGCTAGACCCATACAGTTATATTGTGATAATCTTGCTGCAGTATTATTCTGTAACAACAAAAAAAGTATCACAGGGTGTAAGTATTTGGAGGTCAAGTATTTAACCATAAAGGAGTTAATCTAGAAGGGTGACATTGAAGTGGAGCACATTAGGACTGAGGAGATGTTAGCTACCGTTGACTAAAGGACTCCGCCCACTAGTGTTTGTTAGATATATATTCGATATGGGTGTATTGAAGTCCTTATGCAGTAGTAGTTAGGGATCACTATATTGTGCTCCTTAAATGTTTGTATATTTTGATTTATTATGACATTATGATTATTTATTAACAAAGATGATCATATTCCTTTACCCTCAGTAATAACTGTTCTTGTATGTAGTCATAATACATGTGGAAGTCTTAGGATTTGTATTAATCTTAAGCATTTTAAAGGTCACTAGGCATTTATAAAGATTGACCTTGAGCCTATGTCATTGAACACATAAAGTTTATATGGATATCCTTAAAGTTTCATATAACATTCGGGATATAAGTTTTTAATCCCACAAAGGTTCTCTAATGCAGTTTAGCATTTGGTTGGAGAACATAAAGGTTTTCTTTAATGTTGTTTAGCATTTGGTGAGAGGAAACAAGTTTTCTCTAATGTTGTTTAGCATTTGGTGAGAGAAAACACGATTTCTCTGCTACAGTTTAGCACATGTAGTTTAGCATAAAGTTAGAGAAATCGAGACCTACAGACAAATATGATACGTATTAGATCATAAAGGTATCATCTTAGTCTGCCACACTCCATTTTCCCATTCATGTTAGTAAGGTATTAGATATTTGTGATTATATTGGACCTGTGTCACACATGACATATGTGTTTGATATTTTTCGGTATCGAAAGCCTTACAGGATAGAATTTAGGACTTTCATTACCTTTAGATCAAATATTTTTTTAAAATTTGGTACCAATATAGTAGTATGACTTAATCGAGTTTTAAAACTGTTTTGAACTTGGTTAAAATTGCAATTAATAATTGTCTAAGGGGAAGAATGTTAGACATTTTTGTCCCTAAGCACAATTTTGTCTTTTTCCTATAAAGTGGACAACTATTAATTGCAAATTTTAGATTTTCAATAAATTATCAGTTAAGTTACGTAATTTGATCCAGATAAAGGTAATAAAGTGACCCAATAAATGATCTAGATTAATGGGTAGAAGTTTGGGTGAAAAATGGATCCCTTTTAATGTGGACCTGGTTCATATCAGACTTGTGATGGGAAAGCCTGATATGGAAGCTATATAAATAGGTTAAGGTCTCCTACAGTTGATGATATTAATCGTAAGCATACGGTTCTCTGATTCATTAAGAGAGCTTATGTATTAAGAAAACTACAGAAAGACCTAAATCGCATGTCGAGAAACACTTTCAATAAAGGTCCCTAGAGATTCGTGATTGTTTGGAGCTCAGAAACAACATCAGAATCAGAGATGGAACCAAAATTAGGTATTCCATATTTCCTTCATTTTAAACCCTTTCATGTATGATCCCGGGTACGTAATAAGGTCTATACTACGTATTACAATTTTATGAGACATTTCCTATAGGCTCATATTAAATTTAGTTTAGGATTTTTCTTAATTTAATATTATATTAAAATTTAACTATTAATTTAGTATTTGAAGGATGTATAATATTTAATATTAACAGATATATAAATTAGTTCTCTCTCCACTTTAATTAAGTACGTAGACAAAATAAAATACAGAATGAATATATTTAGCTATTCATCAAGCTATTTGCTACAGAAAGAGGGTTAAGTTCGTAATTGTTGAAAGCTCTTTCTGTATCATGTCGAATTCTACTCAAGATAAGTAATTTATTTGCTTCATCTATATGGTTATTATTATATTCAAGATCTTAAAAGGCATGAATAATTTATATATAATTTATGTGTTGATGTTTGAATATTAAGTGAGAAAATTTATATGTGATATCATAGTCTTAGATTTTGAATAGATAATTATCCTATGATTATTGATTTGATGATTCTTTTAATTATAATGTTTATAAAAATTATTATTTTAGTTTTTGTAAAGAATAATTTTTCCCACAAAAAAATCACCTATACCACAACGACTTTTCTCTCCTCTTTTCTCTTGTATATTTTCTTCAATACACTCCTAAATTTGCCGTACTTTTCTTTTCAAAAAGTTGTGGTGGTGTCTGTCATGTGTTTTTCAAAACCAAGAATCCATAAGAAATTAAAGAACAAAGATACCATTACACGAGAGAAGAGGCGTTATGATTATCGTGAAAAATAAAGACTTTTTACCATTTGGGTTATATGGTGTTTGCTTCACGTTTCATCAGTTCTAGAATTGTGTTTTGAAAGGAAATTACAGTTTTGACCCATGAAGTTTTTGAAGATAGATGAATTGATTTTAAAGTTTTTTTTGTTATGTTTGGTTTATATTAATGATATTTTTGATCTATAATCAAAATTTTTATTTTTATTTCATCTTATAGATATGTCATATGCATAAATTATATGACCACATATTCAAAATTAATTTGTCCACTTTGGTGACTAACAATTTAAATATATATATATATATAACTCCACATACAGATACAGATACAGTCCCATACTCATTGTGGATACTAGGCTCATTAATCATGGAGCTAGGCTTTACATGCAGATTACAGATTTCTAAGCTTAAAGCTCTTTCAAACTAGCTAATCAGGTTACAATGCATTTATCTGATCATGCATATTAATGTGATGCATCCAATCACAAAATATGCTAAAAATATCATTTGTTCATGATTCACAGACAGAATATCATTTTCATCGGATCTCAGTCCGGCATTCAACTTTCTTTGAGTATATAGATATTTTTCAGACTTCAGATGCAAACAGAACACTTCCAATACATTCCCAAATATCAATCTCCTCAGACTATTAATGTCTGAAATTATCATAATCACAATCAGATTATTAATAGTTGATTAATTTTGAATTAAACAGAGATAAGTTAATCCTAGTGAGAACATCTAGGTTACTCACAGTACACTCCAAGTTACGCTATTGCCTGGAAGGTCCGACAATGTCTGTTAATGGCGTTCGACTTGAGCATCTAAATATGAATACATTGTACACATTACCAAAGTGATCAAACAAATACATATTCAATTATGCACATATTTATGTGCCAAGTTCAATGCATGCTCAATGACTTTTCCTAGTTATGTTTTCTTTAATCACAATTGTAATATTTCAAACATTTTCATTTGGATATGTCTTGTTTTCATTCAGGTTTACACCTCAATTAACTTGATTATAATAAGTTCATCAATCAATCATTCATCCAACTTATTCAACATCCAATTAAGTTCATTTTAAACTTTAATGATCATAGGATAGTATCATTTCATTAGTTGTTTCAAACATCACTTAAAATACAACATTTCACTCTTTGTACTAGCCCATGATCGTGTTGGACCTTGCCATGATTGTGACAGAACCGTATACAATAGGCCACGATCATGCACTGATGGTCATGATCATGACAGAACCAAAATAATCAGGCCACAGTCATGTACTAAAGGCCACGATCATACCCTGCATGTTTTCTTCCAATTCTCCACGAAGTTCTTATATATTAAAACATCTTTTACAAATCCAATTTTCTAGAATTCATGCTCATTATGCAACCTCATTAAGGTCTTAATTATACTCCAATTCCAGCTCAAAATTATGGTCTTTTATGCATCAAAAATCAAACCATACACTATCATACCTTATCATGCATATAGTCCTAATTCCTTCTCAATTCAAGAACACTATATTCACATCTTTCTTTGGCATAAATTCACCTTTTTAACAAATCAAATCCAGACCTAATTCATCCATCGTTGAACCTATAATTCCATGGTTTTCATACTCCAAGAACAAGCATAAAAGCTTTTAATGTTTATACAACATTTTTCCAGCACATATCATCACCCATATCTCATTCATTTCATTCCAATTCAAGCATCATTCTCACACTACTAAGCATGCCATAAAGATAAAAAATCTACTTACTTATGGAGCTTACAATTCAATACAAAACTCTATACTAATCTAAGTCTCCATACAAGAAAAATCAACACAAACTCAAGATGATAATGAACTAGTTTCAACAACAAGATGAAGGTAGTAATAGGTTGGTTTTCTTGGCTATTTTGTGAAGGATTAACATGTATATTTCGTGCAACAATTTATCTAGGGTTTAAGTAAATTGCAAAGGAAAGGTAGGAACAGTTTCGATGGTGATACAATGAAAGAAGCGGCAGAAACCTTGCTACTAGAATTTGCCTCACCAATATGCTGGGTGTCCTCAAATTACTTAAGTATGTGTCAATTGGCATGTAAGCCATTTGTTCCATAATTAAACTACAACTAATCTTCTTATGATGTTGCCATTAGTCACCCATTAATAAGTCCACATTTCTCCTAATTGTTAGTCCACATGTCACATGATAATTATTCCATTTGTCAATTAATTACTAGTCCACTTGTCACTCATTTAACTATGTCAAATGTCACTTAATTGTAAGCTTAGTAACCTTAATTTTTCATGTATCAATTTATCCTACCACTTAACATTTTGCCTAATCCAAATGTACATATTAAATCATTAGTCTTCCAATTAATAACAACTAATACAAATTACCAATTGGAATCCAATCAAATCAAAATTCAAGCCATAACAATTCATAATTCACATCATGTTCATTTTTAATCTTTCATACCCCGGGATATGTCAATTGAGGGCATGTGCTATCTTATAATATGTATAACAATTTATAATTCATATGTGTATGCTATGCAAATGAAATGCATTTTCTTAAATTCTCAATACTGTTACTCATTCACAATGATCTAGGGTTAAACCCTACATATATTTTGGAGCCAGATATTATAATTCTCCCCCTTAAGAAATTTTGTCCTCGAAATTCTTACCTGATTAATCAAATAGGTAAAGGTATTATATCCTCATGTTCTCTTCAGTTTCTCATGTAGCTTCTTCACTCGAATGATTTCTCCAAAGGTCTTTCACCAATAGAATCACCCAGTTCTCAATTGCTTACTCTGATAGCTAATTATCTTGACTGGTTGGTCAATCTAACTCAGATTACTAGTAACTTTAACCTCCTGTGTCAGTAGCACATTTGTAGTATCATATCGATATCTCCTAAGCATACTCACATGGAACATATTAATTCATATATATATATATGTACCCACACATTGGATTAAATCTAATAATCTCCTACTTTGGTCATATATATAATTCCTTTAATTGTATATCATGCCATAACCTTATGAGCTCAAAATTTACTATCACTACCAAATACATCTTTAATCAATTTCGTTCATCAATTATAATAACATAGGGTTAAAGCATTTTTCATTATACGCAATCACAACTAAACCCATCAATGGTCACTTATGCTAATATAATTTAACAACATAGATCAAGCATGGATGTGTATGATGGAAATTACATGTAATGTGATCTTACCATGCCTACTTCCAACCGGTCCAAATTCCTTATTCCTTAATGAGATCAACCAAATATACTTTAAGGTTCAAATAAATCATAAGAGTGTCTATAACTGAAAATCATTCGAAATAACAAACTCCCACTAAAATGACATATCTTTAATAGATACAACACCCATATGAGCGACATGCTCATGAAAGACCTTAGGTGGTAATCCCTTGGTGAGCAGATTTGCAACCATGGAATTTGTCCCAATATGTTCAATAGACATTTGACCATCTTGAACTCTTTCTTTGACAACTAGGAAGTTGAGGTCTATATGCTTTGACTTTATTGAGCTCCTATTGTTGTTGGAGCATAGCACTACAGACTTATTGTCAGAAAATAACTTTAGAGGTCTTTCAATACCATCTAAAATGGGCATCCCAGTGACAAAATTTTGCAGCCATATTCTATGATTTGATGCCTTATAACATGCTATAAACTCCGTTGCCATAGTGGAAGAAGCTATAAGTGTTTGCTTAGCACTCTTCTAGGAAATAGATCCTCTAGCTAGTAGGTAAATATAGTCTGATGTGGATCTCCGACTATCTTGGTATCCAGTAAAATTAGAATCAGAATACCCAATAATCTCTAGCTCATCCGACTTCCTGTATGTGAGCACGTAATCTTTTGTTCTCTGCAAGTACCGCATAACTCGTTTGGCTGCTCTCCAATGATCCATTCCAGGATTGCTTAAGTATTTGCCCAGTATTCCAAAAATATATACAATATCTGGACGCGTATATACTTGAGCATACATTAGACTCCCTACTGTTGAAGCATAAGGAATCTTCTACATTTCTTTAGTTTCAAACTCATTTTTAGGGCATTGGTTGAGACTAAATTTGTCTCCCTTAGCAACAGGGGTTTCACTTAGTTTACAATCCTGCATGCCAAACCTCTTAAGAATTTTCTCGATATAGCTCTTTTGTGATAGCATAAGTATACCTCGAGAGCAATCCCGGTGTATTTGTATCCCTAATATAAAAGAGGCATCACCAGGATCTTTCATTTCAAATTTCCTTGTGAGAAAGCTCTTGGTTTTGTGCAATAAGCCTATATCATTGCTAGCAAGTATGTCATCGACATATAAAACCAGAAAAATAAAATTGCTCCCACTGAATTTATGGTATAGATGATAATTGCATTTTGCATGATGTTTTAGGGTGTAATTTGTTAAGTATTAAGTGTTACATTTAGAGTTAAGTGTGTGTTTATATGTTAATTATGTTAGTGGTGTGTTTAAGTGGTTTTTATGGGTTAGTTTGAATCTTTGAGCTTAATTGTTACATTTTTTAGGTACCTTGATATGTGTGTGAGTGTTGCAGGGTAAATGGGGAAGAACAACGAAGATTTGAAGAGTTTCGGGCTAAAAGACATAGAAAAGGAAGAGCCAGAAGTAACCAGGCCACGATCGTGCACCAGGGGCCACGATCATGACAAAGAGCATCAAGTCAGGCTACGATCGTGACAGAAAGGATAAATCACTAGCCACGATCATGGAAGACAAGGCCATGATCATGCCCTGCATCTTGCTGACACAAAAACTAAAATTTTGAATGATTTTTCGGACCATTTCGACCCCGAGTTTGACCTAGGGCTGCTACAGAATAAATAGCACATTACAAGACAACTGCTGGAAGAGAGGAAAGGGTGAAAATAGTCAAGCAAAACAAGGAGTTTCTGCAAAAATCCAAGAGAAACCTAGAGAGAAATCAAGCGATTGAGGAAGGAGATGAAGGAAGAGAGGCATAGAGATACGTTTGACGTGAAGTACTTCCCGGAATAGGTGGTTTCTTGCAATCACGACCTCTGAGATTTGTTCCAATAGTTTTTCTATTTTTATTTCGATTTCATTAATGTATGAGATTGAATATTGATGGGAATTGCTATTGTTAAGTGTTGATCTTTTGCCTAAACTCACCTTCGGGTTTTTTTATTCTTGAGATTAATAAAATTTATTTAATAGTGTTTTATTTTGATTTAATTATGATTCAATTTCGATTCTTTACAACTTAGCAATAAACTTAGATGGTGAGCTGGTAAAAATCATCGATTTGGATTAACAAGAGTTAGGTAAATCGATAGATAGAGAGTTGAATCAAATTGGTAGAGTCGTGTAACGAGAGATCGAGCATAGGTTCCTGATAGGTTAATAGATAAATTTAAAACTAATTTAGATTTTGGACCAATTACAGATTGAGAGATCGCAATTCCCATAATTTGAATTAGGGTTTATCAATTAGGGTTAAGAATTATAACTCGAGAGAGAGTAATTCACCCTAGGACTGTCTAGGCCCATTAAATCAGAAATTGCATAATTGGTAGATTTCCTTTAATTTTGAATTGAATCCCCCTTTCTCTCACTTGGTTATTTCTAGGTTAGGTTCAGATTATTTATGTGGTTTTCTATTTTGTTCAATCTTGTAGCACTTTAATTTCTCAAATTTGATTATTGATTGATTTAATTTCTGCATTATTTGTTTAATTAGGTTTATTGCGAACTTAGCTGCCTTTGGATTTTAGGACTAGTCCCCTTCCTTGTGGGATCGACACCTTAGGTACTACGCAAACAACCGGTTCGCTTGTGATAATTACCAAGGTTATAATTAGTAAAACTTAGTATGTGTAATCTTGAGCAAACAATATACAATCAACAATTGCATTCATTTCAAAACCAAATGAAAGAGTAACTTGATGAAATTTGTAATACCATTGACGGGAAGCTTGCTTGAGCCCATAGATGGATTTCTTTAATTTGCAAACCATTTACTTTGAGTCTCCTAGCATAAATTTTCTGGTTACATCATAAAAATTGTCTCATCAATGTCACCATTGAGAAACGCAGTCTTTACATCCATCTGATGCAACTTGATTGGGTTATTACGCTATGAAAAAGTTATAATATTTTTAACCTCGATATTTTCTCAAGCGTATGGGTCGTTCGCGTAGTACCTAAGGTATCGATCCCATGAGGATGGTTAATCTAGTCCTAAAATCTAAGGTTGAACTAAATCACAATAATTCAAAATGAACAATTGATACAGGAAATTAATCAATCAAACAATCAATTATGAGAATTAAAATTCAGAAATATAAAAAGGATAACAGGTTGCACAACCCAATCAAAAAGCAACTTAGGAACTACCAATTGAGAGAAAGGGGGTTTTATCTGACCTTAATGACACT
Source organism: Erythroxylum longipes (assembly GCA_027563885.1). NCBI lineage: Eukaryota > Viridiplantae > Streptophyta > Magnoliopsida > Malpighiales > Erythroxylaceae > Erythroxylum > Erythroxylum longipes. Next base: position 15,021,720 of record JAOQMS010000009.1, read on the forward strand.
TTAATTACTGGGTCTAGATGGTCCTAGGGTGGATTACTCTCTCTCAGGTTATAATCTTTAACCCTAATTTATAATCCCTAATTCAAATTATGGAATTGTGATCTCTCGATTCACAATTGACCCAAAACTTAAATTAGTTTTGAAATTGTTTAAAAACCTACTGAAAAACTATGCATGACCTCTCGCTACACAAATTTAACAGTTTGATTCAATTCTTTATCTATCAAATTACCTAACTCTTGTTAGCTTAATTTGATGATAGTCACTCAGTTCACCCTCTCAGTTTGTTACCAAATTATTAAGAACAAAAATTGAATCACAATTAATTCAATAAAAACATAATAAATCGAATTTCATTAATATCAAAGACTAAAATACCAAAGGTGAGTATAGAAAAAAGCTCAACATTCAACACAACCTATTCTCAACAACTATCTCAACTTTATACATCAATAAAATTGAAATAACCGGAAAATACGTCGGGAACGGAATAGCAGAGGCAGCGATAGCAGGAAACCTGTTGTTCTGGGAAGTACTTCGCATCAAGCTTATTCTCTGTGTCTCTCTTCCTCCGTCTCCTTCCTCAATCTCTCAATAAACTCTCCAGGGTTTCAGATTTCTTCTGATACAAAAAGCTTTTTTCAGACTTCTTGATATGTCCCTTAATGATGTATTTATACTTTAGAGGCCCTAGGGTTGATTTGGGGTCGAAACAGTCTGAAAAGTCTTGCGAAACTCGAGTTTTTGTGTTAGCTCGACGCAAGCCACGATCGTGGCCAACGCCTAACCCTCTCTGTCACAATCGTGGCCCAAAGTGCACGATCGTGGCCTATTGTGCCACGATTGTGGGCCATGTTTTTAGCCTGAAACTCTTAGAAACTTCTCTGTTCTTCATCGTTTACCCTGAAACACTAACAAACACATCAAGGTACCTCAAAAATATAACATTTATGCTCAAAGACTCATATTAACCCATAAAAACACTTAAACACATAAACTAACACAATTAAAACATAAATACACACTAAACACTCAAATTAACATTAAATACTTAACAAATTGAACCCTAAAACATTATGTAAATCACAACTATCAACATCCCCACACTTAAATTTTTGTTTGTCAGCAAACAAAAAAGAAAACATATAACACACAATGCAATAACGAGACAATGGCTTCGACTTCATGAAATAAATTTAATTTTAAACACAATCATAAAAGTTATATCTAATCATTAACATGCAAAAGCTATGTCTAGGGACTTTAAACTAAATATACAATTTAATCGAGATCTAAATGTTAATTTATTTACCCTTTTCAATTGCACACACACGTTAATAATTCTTTAGTCCTTTAGACTCTGTAAATGTTCCTAAGTATATTTTCATGAAAAGTCAAGCTTATTACAAGTCCAATAAGTTTTATTAAAGAAACATTTTTTTCTTTGTTCTTAAACATAGGCTTAGTCTTTTTATGCGGAGGCAAACATTGGTAATAAATGTCGATCCGATTACTCAACTAAGTCATGTTTTTATTAAACAGCTTAGTTGAAACGTCATTATAGCTTTTTGATATGAAGGCATACATTTGTGATGCTTGTCGATCCAGTTACTTAGCTATATCATGTTTTCAATTGGCTACTAGCTCTATTCATAACCCGAAGGCCAACGGAATAGTGATTTATTTAACAAAAAATACTATTTTCATTTTTTATTTTTTATATTTTATTACCTAGCTTGTTGTTTAAGCTACTCATTTCCATGAAAAATATTAGTTAAGCTACGTAAGTTAAAAGGCCTCAAATTAAGAATGAATGTGTCAACCTATAAGGTGTTAAATTTACACTAAATCCTAATTATATTATATATTTATCCAAAGACTCCTAATTCATTAATTTTGCGAGCTAATGATTATTTATAACCTAATAGACTATGTTTAAAATTAAATAAATTTCACTCCTTCTAAGACATTCACACATTCATAAAGTTCACAAAATGCAACCTAAAAACTATCACACAATATGCGAAATTCACATTCAAAAGAAAAACACATAATCTCTCCCTACGCTTGAACAACACATTGTCCTCAATGTGTAAAGGAAACACACAAGCATAAAGAAAAACAAGAAAAAACATAAATTAAAGTAGAAAGAAAATAAAATAAAATAACCTAAAAATTAGAACTGAAGGCTAATTTGAAAAGGAAAAAATTAATGGGTTAACACAAATCCTATGGAGATTGAGGTGGTGATGGTATCGGAGGTGGCAATTGAACAGCCTGAGCCTCAAAATATTGGTGGATCTAAAGGATATCCTGGCTTTGGTGGCGTTGTGTCCGGGCCATCTCCATCACCATTCTGGTGTTCTTTGCGAGTGTCTTGTTAGCTTCGGAGATTGCATCTAAAACCTCCTTCCAACTATGTTCTTCTTCCCTTTCCTAGGACTCTTCACGGGTAGAGTCTTCCTCTGTTTGCCGAGGTAGCACTGAGCTCGAACTCACCTGACTTGCCCTAATTCTTTTCGCTAATTTCCCTAAGTTCCATGTTGTGGGAATGAAGGATCTCAACTCACCATAAGTGGTGATGGTTTAGGAATTCTTAGAGATAAACAGTTAATCTCCTCCATTCCATACTAAAATGTTCTGTAATGGTAGACACTATAAACCTCATTCCTAGATTATTGCTCCTCTTGTGCAGAGTTGCAACAATGGAATTCAGCATATGTGTGGATGTGTAGACTAGAATATTGTGGTCCATACACCACAACATAAAAAGTTCCTTAGCGGAACACTTGTTGGTTTCAGTTTTATCGAAAACCAACTAACATATAAATTTGTGCAGCAACAAGTGTTCATGGAACCTTATAATGTTTTTATGAGCATTTTTGGCAAATTGTTCAATTCCAGTAAACGCATTCCAATATTGAGAGGGACAAAAGTCTTCATGATGATCGATGATGGAGGATTCAAGAAATCCACACATCTCGCACATTATTTCTACATTTAATTCATAGACTCGTCCTCCCAACCTAAACAACAATTCTTTTGGATTCCTAGGGTTGTAGGTCAAAGAAGTGGAAATTTCCAATGTAAACTCTTGATAAACAAGAAATGGAAATTGTATGAATTAGGCCCACTAGATCCTCTCAGCTAGGTTTTGTACTCACTCATGCAATTCTACCCTATCAAGTGTGTCAAAATTAAGTGCTCAAGAACTACAATTTGTATCAGAAATGGCTACTTGTTTGTCAAGGTTATACGTGCTAAGTTTTGTTATTTATAACCTTGGTAATTATCGCAAGTGCATGGGTCGTTCGCGTAGTACATAAGGTGTCGATCCCATGAGGAAGGGAACTAGTCCTAAAATCTAAAGGCAACTAAGTTCGCAATAAACCTAATTAAACAACTAATGCAGAAATTAAACAATCAATAATCAAATATGAGAAATTAAAGTGCCAAAGAGTAAACAAAATAGAAATATCACAACCAAACCCAAAATCGACCTAGAAATTACCAAAGGAGAGAAAGAGGATTTTAATTTAAAACTAAGAAAACCTAACCAATTATGCAATTATTGAATTAACGGGTTTAGGCAGTCCTAGAGTGAATTACTCTCTCTCGAGTTATAATTCTTAACCCTAGTTGGTAATCCCTAAGAATTGTGATCTCTCGATCCGTAATTGGTCCAAAACCTAAATTAGTTCTAAAATTGCCTATTAACTTACCGGGAATCTATGCTCGATCTCTCATTACACGACTCTACTAGTTTTGACTTAATTCTCTACCTATCGATCCACCTAACTCTCATTAGCCCAAATCGATGATTTTTACTCTGCTCACCCTCTCAGTTTGTTTCCGAATTATTAACAACATAATTGAAATCACAATTGACTCAATAAAAGAAACACAATCGAATAAATTTTATTAATCCCAAGAGTTAAAATTTGAAGGTGAGTATAAACGTAAAATCAACATTCAACATAACAAATCTCAACACCTATTTCAATTCTATACATAAATAAAATGGAAATAAATGGAAATAATGTCGAGAATGGAATCTCAGAAGCGATGACAGCGGGAAACCACCTGTTCCAAGAAGTACTTCACATCTGGCACGTCTCCATGTCTCTCTTCCTTCGTCTCCTTCCTCAATCTATTGATCTCTCTCTAGGTCTCTTTCAGATTTGATTGAATCTCGTTCTTTTGCACAACTCTCTAAGCTCTCTCCAGCCTCTTAGTGGCTGCCACATCATGTTCTATTTATTCTGTGGAGGCCCTAGGTCAAAGTCGAGGTCAAAACGGTCTATAAAATCTCATGAAAAATTGAGTTTTTCTGTCAGCCTGACGCATGGCACGATCGTGGCCCTACCTGCCAAGATCGTGGCCTACTGTTTAACCTTTCTGTCACGATCGTAGCCCAATGTGCACGATGGTAGCCTATGGGTTTGGGCTAAAACTCCTCGAATCTTCACCGTTCTTCCCCTATTAACCTGAAACATGAAAAAATACATCACGGCACCTCAAAAATATAACATTTAAGCTCAAAGACTTAATCTAACCCATAAAAACACTAAAACACACAAACTAACATAATTACCCTAAATGCGCACACACCACTCAAATTCACACTAAATAAATGACAAATTCAACCCTAAAACACATGCAATTACACAACTATCAACATCCCTACACTTAAATGTTTGCTTGTCCTCAAGCAAACAAAACAACAAAACATATAAAAACACATAACACACAATGCAATAATGAGGTAATGGCTCTGACTTCATCAAATAAATTTAATCTAGAACACCATCCTTCAATATTGTCAAACCATTAACGAACAAAATATGTGTCTAGGGACTTGAATCAAATATACAACTTAATCAAGACCTAAGTGTTAATTTATTTACCCTTTTCAATTGTAAACACACATTAATAATTTTCGATCCCTCAGACTTTGTAACTGTTCCTAAGTACATTTTTCATGAAAATTCAAGCGTATTACAAGTTCGGTAGGTTTTCATTAGAAAACACATTTTTTTATTTTATCCTGGACTTAGTCTTTTACTCAGAGGCAAACATTTATGATGAATGTTGATCCGGTTACTTAACTAAGTTATTTTATTAAACAGATTGGTTGAAACATCATTATAGCCTTTTTATGTAAAGGTACACATTTGTGATGCGTGTCGATCCGGTTACTCAACTATATCTGTTTTCAACTGGCTACTAGCTCTATTCATAACTTAAAGGTCAGCGGAATAGTAATTTATTAAACAAAACATTTTTTATTATTACCTACTTTGTTGCTTTTGGCTATTCATTTTCATGAAAAATGCTAGCTAAACTACTTAACCTAAAAGACCTTAAATTATGAATGAATTTGACAATCTAGAGGGTGAAAAATTTACACTAAGTCCTAATTAGGCTGTATAGTCATCCAAAGGCCCTCTAATTCACTAATTTTGCAGGCTAATGATCATTCAAAACCTAATAGACTATGTCCAAAATTAAATAAATTTGACTCAATCTAAGCCATTGACACATTGACACACTTCACACAATGTAACATAAATGTATCTTTCACCATCAACTTGCTTTTGGTATCTCAGACAATGCTACATAGACACACTGATGTGAGTAGTAGCACCAGAATCTAGCCATCAAGTGTGTATAGGTACCGAAGTTAAATTAACCTCAGAATAAACCAAAGTAAGAAATGTACCTTTCTTTGCATGCTATGGATGATATTTAATACAATGCTTTTCCTGTGTGTGGTACTTTCATAGAAAAAATAGGACAAAAAACCTTATCCTGTTGCTTCTATTGTTTCTTTTGTGGTGTGGCACCTGCAACTTCCTTACCCTTCTTTCTTTTCAAGTTCTTGTCCTTTGAGGTAGTTGCCAAATGAGTATTCTCTGTCTTCTCTTGCTTTAACCTTTCCTCTTCTTGCACACAATGAGAAATGAGCTCATTTAAGCTCCAAGTGTCCTTTTGACAATTGTAGCTAACCTTAAACCGACTTAATTGTGTAGGAAGAGATATCAAAACAAAATGCACAAGCAAGTCCTCAAACAATTTTAACTTTAGTGCCTTTAGTTTCCACGCAAGATGCGACATCTCCAAGATGTACTCCCTTATGTTTCCTTTTCCCTTATACCTCATTGAAATGAGATTTGCCAAAATCGTACTTGTTTAAGCCTTTTTGCTTTTGAAAAAACTCTTTACGATTTCCTCAAGGTAATATTTAGCAGTAGTTGCCCCTTCGATATAGTGCCTCTGAATGTTTCTGGAATAGCCCGCTTTCTGATCACAAGACTCATGCGATTTGAACGTTCCTATCTTTCCATGTCCCTTTTATCAACAGAGAAACTGTTAGCTATAATATCGGCAGGTCGTTCAGTCCTCAATGCAAGGTCTAGATCTATGACATCGAGAACAATCATAACATTCTCTTTCCATGCCTTAAATTTTGTGTCGTTAAGCACGAGAATGGAATTGATGCTGGCAGTAATAGTAGAAGTAGAATTAGGAACTATACAGAGAACAAAACAACCAACAAATAAGCTCACATAAATTCCACATAATCATATAAAATCAAATAATGGTATATCCAATCACAAGATACCTAGCACAACATTAATATTTAGTCTTTGGACGGAAATATTAACTTGCAAGAGGTACTCTTGGTGCAATAATCAAATATTGACAATAAAAAATGTCAAACACTTAATCTTTCTTTGGACCGATTAATTGTTCACATAACTAATCTGTAACACCCTACCCTCTCAGGAACCGTACCTGACATCCTGTGTGATGTCCAAGACCTTGCCCCACGAGGGTGGCATGCTAGAGTACTCAGCATTCAAAAATCAGTAGAAAATTTTTTTCTTTTCTTTTTAAAACAATGAACACTTTTGCGGAAAATCAATAATCAATTTAGGCCCGTTTCGATTATAAAATTTTTTAATCACATATATAATAATTTCACTCAAAATCAATTTCATTTACAACCCTTTCCATTTTGGAAAGTTATTACAAAATAGATTTGTTCAATAAACATGATACAAAAATCTCAGAATACATTCTTTCATACAAATAAAATAAATAAAAATAATTATGCAGACGCCAACTGATCCCGACCTCTATCTCTCACTTGCAAGCAATAGGTATACTCCCGTTTGCCTAATGAGGTATTCTTCTGAGCTCTGAAAAATATTTGCAAATTTTGGGTGAGTTTTGTGAACTCAATGAGTGACCATCATCGATGGCTCACCCAGTCACATAAC
>JAOQMS010000009.1:15043041-15070377 GCA_027563885.1 Erythroxylum longipes
CTGTACAATATATCAGTGGACTATTTTGCAAATTTTAAAAATTTCAGGGACTATTTTATAAATATAAAAAATTGCCCAAAACGGTACCCAGTATTGACCGATACCGGTACAGTACCATTTCAAAACTCAATTTGATATCAAATCCGGTACGGTATTCGCAACATTTGATCCACCTATAGTTCTTTTTTGAGCATAAAGAGAAGACCGGAGGAAGGATCAATTGGAAAGTTGAAAAAGGCAAAACATGGTGATCCAGTAGTTTCCTTTCCCCGCTCACCACGCAACGAATCGCGCGCCATTTCTCGTCTTCGAACAATCAAGCGCTTGGGACCCACATCCACGCGTTTTACAAATATCTTTGTTTTTGTCTTTTTCCTTTTTTATATCGTGGGTTATGGTTTAGTTTTCAAGTTCCATTCCAAAGCATTATCTAGTTTTTTCTACATTCAGATTAAAAATATAAATACATCCATTACCGTTTTATTTAATTAATTATCAGAACTATAGTTCTTTTTTGAGTTGACCTTAATTTACGTGTGAGGACGGCGATAGCCGATCACTATTCACCACACGAGTTGAATTAACAGTTAATAAATGAAATATAATAATAATATTGTCATTGAATAAGAATAATAAATAAATAAATAAATATAGTTCAATTTTCATGTTTCTAATTTAAAATATTATTTCGAGACGAAAAATCTCGTGTTTGGTTACGCTGATGATAATAAAATCTGGTTCTTACCTAACTTTAATTTATGTTATTGTATGATGAAAAAAAAAAAACACACAAGAGGTGCAATGGATTGATTTTTCCTCTTTTGCATCATCAGATAAGGCAGCTTATTTCCGTTTCATGGTAACATTGAGATAGGTCCCATGTCTGATTCTAATGATCCATTTCACCTACTTCACCTTATGTATATTTTTTTCATTAGTTCTGTTCCATTCACGATTAGAAATAGGCTACAGCCGTTAACAATCTATTAAATCAACCTGTTAAAATAATAAGTACTTACGTATTTGGATTGTTGTTTTGATAATTGCTAAAATGTAAAAATAGGTATTTGACAAGTATACTTGCGGTTGCTAAAAAGAAATAAAATAATTAAAAAGTCATTTAATTTAATAAACTATTAATTATTGTATAAATAATTAAAAATATATATTATTAATCATATAAATTTAAAAATAAAAAATAATACTTGTAGCGAAGGATATTAATGAAAAATAAAATTTCTACCAGAACTCTTTTTTTAATTATTGAATTTTATAATAATACTATACTTTTCTTCAACTTCCAATTATTTATCACAGATATAAATATATGACTATATTTAAAATCTACAGTACTTATCCTCTCAAAATCACCTCTCAAAATTTCATTAGGGGATTTATTGCACGACTGAAAAAGCTAACAAAGCAATAAATATTATTTTCTCGAAGAGGTAAAATAAAAAACTCTATTTAAAAATAAAGGCGAACAAAAGAAGGGAGCAACAGGTCACATCACGTGCCCTTGTCATTAAGAAATAGGAGAGACGTTCGTTACATTAGTAATTTAATGCCTACCAAAAAATGAAAAAGAAAAGTTAAAATAATATGAAAATATACCATAAATGAAAAAAAAAAGGAAAGGCAATATTTCTTGCCCTTTTTAGTTTTAACTTTTTTAATCCCTTTCGTTCTCATGTTCTTATGGCAGGCGATCACATAAGAGAAACCCTAGATCCGCCACGTGGAAGTTCCAACGTTGTGGGTCCATGCTTACGTGGCGGACGACCCCTATAATCTTACTGCAAATTTGTAAACTAATACATAGACAGAAAAAACAGGACAAAGAGATAGTGAGGAGAGAGACATAGCAGCGAGAAACAAGGCGCGGAGAGGCCGTCCAAAAAACAGCAGCAGCTCAGATATAGAGAGAGAAAGGGGAGAGAGAGATAGAGGGAGAGAGACAACAGACAGTTTCTCCTTTCTTTTTAGGGCTCGGCAATTTTCAACGTCCGAAATTTAAATAATTAAGACAAAAAAATCACCAAATAATTGATTTAAGAAAAGGACGAACAAAGAAAAGCAGTGAATCAATACACATCATAGAAGTATTAAATTCCTGGATCTTGAAGGTTTCCATTTTGTTCTGACTGCTGCATTTTTGATCGGATTCGGTTTCTCTGTTATTTATGTACAGTTGTTGAGTTTGGAGGAGAGATCCTTCTAGAGCGAGGAATCTAGAAGGGCGTCGGATCTGGTGCTTGACGGCGGTTGATTGATCGGTGGATGAGAGAGGTAGATAAAGAGGAAAAGGATGAAATGGGTAACATTGCTTAAGGACATAAAAGAAAAGGTCGGTTTAGCTCAATCTCTGCCAACTGCTTCTTCTTCTACTACTGCTGCCTCTTCATCGTCTTTGCCCGGTCGCGATAGCAATTCTTCTTCATTTCTTCATGATTACATCTTCTCTCCTTCCAGGTTCGAAAATGTTTCTTTCTTTCGTTCTTTCTTTTTTTAATGAAGAAAGGGATTTCTGTTTCTGCCATGATTTTGACTTTTTAGTAATATGATTAACTGGGCGAATTTTAGTTACACGTTTTTGGTTCTATTTTTTCTTTTATTATGGAAATTATCAGCATTGACCATCCTTGACATTGATCTGTGATGGGGAGTAAAAATGAGCCCCTTATAACTACTTTTTAGTTTCAATCCAACGCTTATAGTTTATTTGTGTTCATCAAGTACTTACTTTAGAATTGTTTAGGTTTATTTTCCGAAGGATAAGAGTTTGACGTGATGGATTGGAGGGAAAATGGACTTTTGATTTTATGCTCATTAACGTGCTGGACATGTTCATTCCCTTTGGTTTTATTATCAGTGACAAGATTGACGTGTTCAAATGAATTTGTTAATCCTTAATCCTCATAGATGGTCATGGTATAGCAGATGAGGCTGTAGTTTCCACAGTTTAGTTTTGGGTCATATTCATGGAATTTCAATACTGATTCTCTGAACGTGCATGCTGACCCTTTTTCCCCCTTCTCTTATCAGTACTTGATCAGTAAGCAACTAAACATCAAATCATATCTCTTGAGATTTGAACTTAATGAGGATCATTGTTGGAACTTCACATTATAATACTGCTATCATACTTAGATGTGCTTTAGAAGGTCTGGGACACAAGCTTGGCCTTGTTGACTTAACATTGATGTAGAAGATAAACTAGTTGATGCTCACAGTTTTCAGGGGTTAAGTAGAGGAGTTTATTGTTACTTTTTCTATACCAGTTAGAATTCATTTGTGTAGTTGTATTAGCTAAAATTCAGTTCCTTGTTGCACCATGTGGAAGTTTTTTTAATGGAGAATTATGTTTTCTTTTATTGGATATATGTGGAAGAAATATCTTCTTAATTGTAAAGTTTGTAATTATTGGACTGAGATAGGATAACAAGATATTTCTGTAGCTCATATTGACTGACAAATTGAGTAAAGATAAAATATTTGACTAGATAAACAGTTTTCAGAATGGATTCTAGTGTATTTTCATTCTTGTTATAGAGCAGTTAGCAGATATTCTTCTCCTTTTCTGCCAAATGTCAGGCAAGATAAGGTTACAAGTATCTTGGGTTCTTGTTGTTAAAAGATCAGCATCACCACCATTGGCATTGATAGTTTTAGACATTAATTGTTATCTATGCTCAGTATGCAGTTATTTGTGAAACTAGTAGAACAATTATTAAATAACTCTGTTGATTGAAAATCCTGAGCAAATGTCCGAGTATATCTTTTCTTCCTGTCATAGTTTTTGTACTAAAAAAGCTTATCATATTAGCTAGTCCCTTCATACTTGAATAGAAAGGATGGATGGGGAGAACATAAAACTCTATGGAAAACAAGAAATGCATGCATGTTAGGAGCATCTAATTCGTGAACAATGTAATCTAAGTTGTCTTCATGAGTCCAACAGTTTCGGATCCTTTAAACGTCATGAGATCATCATAATTATGCTGTTTTACTTTTGATATTTCTAGGAATCATTCATCCATTTTTTCTTCTACTTTCTGATTATGTTCTTGAAGAATCTGTAAAGAATCTTTATCTTTTGCATTTGCTTATCTTTAACTGATAGGAGTGGAGCATTTTACTTGTCTTCTTACTTCCATCTAGAATGAATTTGCCAAGTTCTCACTGCCCAACATAGTTGGATGGTAGTTTAATTTGTGTGACCTTTTAGGTGTGCTGAATTAAACCATCCTGCACCTTCTTTTTGAGTCTCCATGCATTTAATCTATATCTTATGAATGCAATACCTATGTGCTGATGCTTTTAGTGATATTTGTAAATCATGGGGTGTTTATTGCTAGATTTGAAGAGATACTCAATTATACGGAATTACAGTATTTTGGATCAATTATGACATTTTATAGAATGCTGTTTTGCACTTGTATGAAATTCTTTTTCCAATTGTCAGTTTCTCGACTCTCCTTTTTCCTTGTCAAAGCAGAGACAGCCATGAACTGGAATTGGACTTCAAAAGATTTTGGGAGGAATTCCGCTCATCCAGCTCCGAAAAAGTACTTTGCTTTTATTTATTATGTTTTAATTGTACTTCTGCTATGCTATCTTCTTTCGCCTGACGTATGCTAATGAAAATCATTTACTTATCGGAATATTATGGCATGTGAGTGCTAATAGCTCTTCAATTTTCTGTGCAGGAGAAAGAAATGGCCCTGAACTTGACTGTAGATGCTTTTTGTAGATTAGTCAAACAGCATGCAAGTGTAGCTCAATTAGTTACTGTGTAGGGACTTGTTCCTCTTATCTTAAATTGTATTTTTTTTCTTTATGTCATAAAATGATTGCCACAAGATTGGTGTTGCCATTGGTTTACTTCAATTCAGAAACATGAATTAGCTCTCCTTTTGAACATATTGGTTTCAAGCCAAACTTAATAAATATTGTTAAACTGATGATTTATCTGTAATCTTGTCTGTTTGTTTAGCATTTGTAATTTCATGCAACTATTCTTCAAGTACACACTTATCCAAATCTTTGGTCTTGATATTTTTGGCTAAATGGTTGTTATCATCTCCTCTTTTATGTCAAACTTGACTTTTACATAGGTTATAACATTCTTAGGATCTACTTGGTCTTCTTTGTTGCACAAGATAATTTTTTTCTTCCATGTAGAACTTGCTTTTTACCTCCATTAAAATATCCCAAAACAAGGACTTCATTTATTGTGGATACACTTTTCTCTTTTCTGCCACATAAGCTCTCAAATGGCTGAAATAATTTGAAAATTCTTGAGCCACAGGTTAGTTGAGACACATATATTCTGCTTCGTCATTGGAAGAGCATTTGTATCTGATATTGAGAAGTTAAAGATCAGCAACAAAACAAGATCTTTGGATGTAGATAAACTGTTGAATTTCTTTTCGGAAGTAACAAAGGTTTGTCTTCCAAACATTTGTCAAGTATGCTGCTGTTTTTGTCTTGAATATTAGTGGTTTAAAGGTGCTTCTGTGTCTTTTCTGCAGGATGGCATCAGTCCTGGATCTAACATGTTAACTGCTTTAGAAGTCCTTGTATCTGGGGTATTTGCCCTCGTAAACCATTCTTCATAGTTGAAGTTCTCGCTTTTTCTTGCTTCCTTGTCACAGCATAGTTTTGTAAAATACTGGAATTGATTTACTCTATTTTTGTGGCGTTTATGTGGTTTGTGATAATTTTCCTTACATAAAAGCGTTATCTATGCTTATTGACTTTGCTTATTGGGGGATAATTTTGAATGAGTTTGACACTGAATGTGAGTTAGATTTATTGTTTATTTTCCACCATAATTTTATCAATTATGGAAAACCTTGCAAGGATACATTTTAATTGATTTAATTACTATATCAAGTTTGTTTGGTTGTTTGAATATTTATCAAGGTTGTTTGGTTGTTAATATTCAATAATTAAATTCTATCTTCTTTATTTGCAGCCTGTTGATAAGCAGTCACTCCTTGATTCAGGGATATTTTGCTGTCTCATTCATATTTTAAATGCATTACTGAGTTCTGAATCCAATCCAATACAAAAGGCTTCTCCAACAGAAGTTCCGATAGAAATTGAAACAGATTGTGATAGTGACGTCAGACAAGTTCGCCGGCTTGAGGTAGCATTTTAAACATGACTCTGATCTTCTAGTTGGTATTGTTAATCATGACACATTTGCTTCTCTTTTTTGTTCTGTGTGTTGGGAAGAAGGGGAGTTGGGGTAGCATCTCTTTGAGTGGGGTGAGTAAACTGTGTTATAGGCCAAGTGCATTATTCCTTATAGGCCAAGTGCATTATTCCTTGCTTTTATTTCTACTCCCTCTTGGGCATCTCAACACTTGTTGTTCCTGAATTTGTTCGTGAAAGCTGTTGGGTGATGGATTTGTTTGATGAACTAAAACATTAAATTTGTCTTCTCTTGGTATCTTTGAGAAACACAATCCCTCAACTTGTCTCTAGTGCCAGAATTTTAATACTGAGCTCGATTAATTCTAAATTAATTTTTTAAATATAAAATAACATACAGGTTTAGTTTAGCTTCTTCTTCAGAAAGATGCTTAGTTTTGTTCTTCCTAATTTAATTATTGTAGATATGATAGATTTAAAGGAAGTTCTCAAAGCATGGTAATCAATATCTTAGATTTTTAGTGAAATGGCTTGGCAAACCAGCAAAAGAAAGCACTTGCACTGATGATGATGAGCTGAAAAAATTGTATCTAGACTAAGATGAGTATGTCAAGACCTAATCATCAGAGCTGAGTTTTTTTCGAACCTGAGGAGATTGATACAGGAGCTAAATTAATTTGAATTAGTTTTTACATATAAACTAACTTTGAATAGATTTAATTTCTTGTCCAAAAACAGGCCAAGATTTGTTCTTCCTATTTTAATATGTTAAGTACTTTTCATACTTGGTTTAGACCTTAGATTTTATGATTCTCATTTAAGAGATCCTAGTACGATTAACTTTACATCAAAATGCTGTAAGTAACTGATCTGCCCTGTTTTCAGCAGCCTACAGTTATTGTCTTAATACCATAAGGTTTTATTACATAAGCCTAAGTTCCTAGTCTGTCCTAGTCCCATTCATCTAGTTTCTAGGCCTAATTTGTTGATTTATTTGTTCTATTTTATTCCTTTACATCAAATATGATCTTGGTGCCTTGTTTGGAATAAAGGCTGTTTATAGTGTCAATAGTGCTTTATCATCTGGATAATAGATTAGCAGTTGGTAACTTATAAATTCTATCCTTCTATTTTATTTTTCTTATATGAAGATGTCATGGAACTACTAGAACTTATGTTCAATCTCTTATCTAGTTGCACATATAATTTTTACGTTTGTCATGTAGACATTTTATTTCTTCATGGATAATCTTTTAACTATCTTGAAATTGCTATGGTATAGTATAAGCGGGTAGGATGTTAACTATTTGAAGGATATAGGTTCTTGAAGCATGATTACTTGAAGGGATTCCTATTCCTTCAATATATTTTTTCTCTACCATAGGATATATCTCCCTCTGAGTTTATTATTACTTCAATAGTTCTATCATGGAATGAGTTAAAGTTGTGAAATCATCTTGTACTGATTCTTACTTATTTTTGTATGCAGTTTGCATCTCAAACCACATATGACTGATTTGTGTATATTTGAGTGACACTAAGAACAAATTATGCTAATTAATTGGATTGCAGGTTGAGGGAAGTATAGTCCATATCATGAAAGCTTTGGCAAGTCACCCATCAGCAGCACAGAGTTTGGTAGAGGATGATTCACTTCAGTTGTTGTTTCAAATGGTTGCCAATGGGTTGTTGAAAGTCTTTTTTTAGTACAAAGAAGACCTTGTTCCACTGCACAAAATACAACTTCATAGGCATGCAATGCAGGTAATATACAGTTTTTCTTTTTTAATTGCACAAGTTGCAATTGTGGAGCGCTTCATAAGTTTCCTTAAAATTGTACTTATTTGGTCTAATGTTGAATAATCTTATGGTCTGATGGTTGCAACTTGATTTTTCAAAATTTATGTTTCTTTAATGATCCAGATACTAGGTCTTCTTTTGGTCAACGATAACGGGAGCACAGCCAGATACATACGAAAACATCATCTGGTATTGCCACCATATGATACGCATCATATCAATATCATTATAGTAATATGGACATTTTAATTGCACATTGAGTTCCCACGGCTCATCTCCTACAACAGAGCATCCGAATAATTATTTTGTATGTCCTGTAATATGTTATGCTTATTCCAACATTTCATAGAACATATGTATTTTTTTTTTAATCTTTCAAGCTTCTAAATAGAAAATTTCCTTCTGTTTACATCACTTTCTATCATTCTTTTTAAAGCTCCTTCCAACTTTTTTCTCTCGTTTGCAGATTAAAGTTCTTTTAATGGCAGTCAAAGATTTCAATCCAGATTGTGGTGATTCTTCCTATACTATGGGCATTGTGGACTTGTTACTAGAATGTGTTGAGTTGTCATATAGACCTGGTAATTGTCCCTTGATTTTTCCTTCAAGTGATTGAAAGACTTCTTATGATGCCTACATTTGTTTGTGCTTGAGTGCTCAAATGAAAATTTAATAGAATTCCTACATATCATTTACGGTTTTGAGACTTTAGTAAGCTTAAACGTTCTTATACATGTTCAAATGTGTGCAACCTTGAATTGTAGAGGCTGGTGGTATCAGACTCAGAGAAGATATACACAATGCCCATGGCTATCAGTTTCTTGTTCAGTTTGCACTGGTTCTGTCCGCCATGCGACTAAACCAGGTTTCTCTGTCTCTCCATTCAAAGATCAATTCTGACCAAGATAAGATTTCCAATGGTTCTGACGCAATGAAGTATGTCGAGGGACAGGATAGGACAGAGAAAGAGGAGCCCTCCGTCGAGAACTTATCTCCTGCTCTGTCTAGACTGCTTGATGTTCTTGTTAGTCTAGCTCAAACTGGTCTAGCTGAACCAATAGAATCTTCTGGGGGCAAAGGTTCTAGGTCTTCTCATGCCAAGGTTGGTGGCCGTAGCAGAAGTCCTGCACCATCTCTTGATTGGATTGTTGATGAACATTGGGATATAGACAACAGTAAAGTAAAAGACCTTGAGGCAGTTCAGATGCTGCAAAACATTTTTCTCAAGGCAGATAATAGGGAACTGCAGGCAGAAGTTTTGAATAGAATCTTTAAGATATTCTCCAGTCACATTGAAAACTACACACTGTGTCAACAATTGCGAATAGTTCCACTTTTAGTCCTAAATATGGCTGGTTTACCAGCATCATTGCAAGAGATAATCTTGAAAATTCTTGAATATGCTGTGACTGTGGTGAATTGTGTCCCCGAGCAGGAATTACTCTCTCTGTGTTGCTTATTGCAGCAACCAATAACATCAGAACTGAAGCATACAATACTATCTTTCTTTGTAAAACTTCTATCATTTGATCAACAATACAAGAAAGTGCTTCGAGAAGTTGGCGTACTTGAAGTCCTGCTAGATGATTTAAAGCAGCACAAGTTTCTTTTGGGAGAAGAGCAGCTAAGTGTTACTTTTAACCATTCGGATAAAAAATCTAGCGTGAGTAGTTTTAAGAAACACTTGGATACAAAAGATGCTATTATCTCTTCACCCAGGCTAATGGAATCTGGTTCAGGGAAGTTTCCTATTTTTGAAATTGAGGGCACAATATCTGTTGCATGGGACTGTATGATCTCTTTGGTGAAGAAAACTGAAGCCAATCAAGCATCATTTCGTTCAGCTAATGGTGTAGCTACTGTTCTTCCTTTTCTGGTTTCTAGTGTTCATCGTCCTGGTGTCCTTCGGATATTGTCTTGTTTGATTTCTGAAGATGTTGCTCAGGTTTGTAAATCTTCATGTGTTGAACATTTGGATCCATAGTTACCACTGTCAGTTTTGTGTTCTCATATACATTGGACTTTTGCAACTGGTGCTTAGGGATGGCAATGGGCTGGCCCATGGGCTAGCGCCTGCCAAATTTTTTTAAATAATTTTTGTAAAATTAAAAAATAGAATAATTTATTTTTTTAATTAGATCAGAGTTTAAGTTGCTCAGATCCAAACTTACCTGAGACGCAACTCTTTTAAGTAAAACGAGGTTGTTTTGCTTAGAATAATTAGACCTTGAGTTTATCTGGGCCTGGGCTTGGCTCATGGGCCGGCTCATTGAAAATAACTAAATTTAGGCCCATGGGCCAAAAATTGTCATCCCTACTTGTGCTTTGATGATTAGCTTTTGAAGTTATAAATGTTAAAATATTTGCCACGTTTGCATGTACTTCATTTATAAATAATTCTTGACACTTGCTAACTGATGCTTGATTGTTCTTTGGAGTAAATTTGCTTGATCATTTGATTCCATTTTCCAGGCTCATGCTGAAGAATTAGGCACTCTTGTTGAAGTTCTAAAAAGTGGAATAGTTACTAACGGTGCGGGGAATCAATATAAGCTTCAATTTGATGCTAAATGTGACATGATGAGCGCCTTGTGGCGCGTACTGGGAGTTAACAGTTCAGCTCAGAGGGTCTTTGGTGAAGCTACTGGGTTTTCTCTTTTACTGACCACACTACATAGTTTCCAGGGTGATGGAGGAGAGGCAGGAAAATATTCCTTGGTGGTTTGCATGAAGGTCTTCACGTATTTAATGCGCCTCATTACAGCTGGTGTGTGTGGCAATGCTATTAATAGGACGAAAGTGCATTCTATTATATTGTCCCAAACATTTTATGATCTTCTATCTGAATCTGGCTTGCTTTGTGTTGAGTGTGAAAAGCAAGTTATACAGTTGTTGCTAGCGATTGCTCTTGAAATTTTGCTTCCACCCTCACCAGAGAGTGTAGGACCCAATGTCAATGAATCTGAACCAGTTACTTCTCTTTTAACTACATCTGGTTTTTGTGATCCGGACAAGGACCGAGTATACAACCCTGGCGCCGTTAGAGTTCTGCTTCGTTCATTATTGTTCTTTACTCCCAAGGTGCAACTAGAATTGCTAAACCTCATTGATAGGCTTGCTCGGGCTGGGCCATTTAACCAGGAAAACCTCACTTCTGTGGGTGAGAAATGGATATTTTTGGCAATTTTCCAGTTCTTTTTGGTTTTATCGATTAGCTTACCTGGTAATTTCTTTACCATTTTCTTATTTTCTCTAGGTTGTGTGGAACTTCTCTTGGAGATGATTCGTCCTTTCCTTTTAGGCTCATCTCCGTTGCTTTCTTATACATTGAAGATTGTGGAAGTTCTTGGAGCATATAGGTAGAACAATTTGCCTTTTGTGTGAATTTTAACATTACTCAGTTTATCTCACATCTATTTGTTGGAAAATAAGGTTATTATTTCTGGTAATAGGTTGTCTCCTTCCGAACTTCGTCTGATTATTAGATATATTTTACAAATGAGGCTCATGAATTCGGGTCCTATTCTTGTTGATATGATGGAGAGGCTGATCCTTATGGAGGACATAGCCTTGGAGAATGTATCTTTGGCACCATTCGTTGAGATGGACATGAGCAAAATGGGTCATGCTTCAATTCAGGTTTCTTTGGGGGAAAGATCGTGGCCTCCTGCTGCTGGATATTCATTTATATGTTGGTTTCAGTTTAAAAATTACCTGAAGTCACAAGGTAAGGAAACAGAACCACCAGAAGTTGGTCCTTCTAAGAGATGGAGTGGCTCTAATGGTTCTCGCAGTGAGCGCCATATTCTTCGAATGTTTTCTGTTGGCACGGCAAATAACGAGAGCACATTCTATGCAGAACTTTATCTTCAGGAGGATGGTGCTCTAACCCTTGCTACCAGCAACTCTTCCTCCCTGTCTTTCTCTGGATTAGAATTGGAAGAAGGGAGGTGGCATCACCTTGCAGTTGTTCACAGTAAACCAAATGCTCTTGCTGGACTATTCCAAGCTAGTGTTGCATATGTTTACCTTGATGGGAAGCTAAGACACACAGGGAAACTAAGTTATTCTCCATCTCCTTTAGGGAAGCCTTTGCAGGTAACCATCGGAACCCCTATGAGTTGTGCAAGAGTTAGTGACCTAACATGGAAACTCCGTTGTTGCTATCTTTTTGAGGAGGTGCTCACAGCAGGGTTTATATGTTTTATGTTCATTCTCGGTAGAGGCTATAGAGGGCTTTTCCAAGATTCGGATCTTTTGCGTTTTGTGCCCAATCAGGCTTGTGGTGGTGGTAGTATGGCTATCTTAGATTCTTTGGATGATGACTTGTCATTGGTAAATACACAAAAACTTGAAAATGCTGGCAAGCTAGGGGATTCTAAGGCAGATGGTAGTGGAATTGTTTGGGATTTGGAAAGGTTAGCAAATCTTTCACTACAGCTTTCTGGGAAGAAACTTATATTTGCATTTGATGGAACATGCACTGAAGCTATTCGAGCGTCTGGGACATTCTCCTTGCTCAATTTGGTTGATCCAACTTCAGCTGCTGCTTCTCCTATTGGGGGTGAGTTACTACAGTCTGGATTGTGTGTTTTTCAATGTTCTTAGGTAGTGGGTATCTTTATAAAGTAGGATGCTACTCTGAGAATTATTTCATGAATGTTTCTTCATTTTCTTTTTCTTTTTTTGTCCAGGTATACCACGATTTGGACGTCTCTACGGGGATGTCCACATCTGTAGGCAATGTGTGATTGGTGATACTATCCATCCCATTGGTGGGATAGCTGTAGTGCTGACTCTTGTTGAAGCTGCTGAATCAAGGGATATGCTTCACATGGCATTGGTATTACTGGCTTGCGCACTGCAGCAGAATCCCCAGAACGTGAAAGATATGCAAACATGCAGGGGTTACCATTTGTTATCTTTATTTCTTCTTCGTAGAATGTCATTCTTTGACATGCAATGTCTGGAAATCTTTTTCCAAATTGCTGCATGTGAAGCTTCTTTTGCTGAGCCAAAGAAACTGGAAAACGTCCAGACTACGCCTCCTACTGAAACTTCTCAGGAATCCAGCTTTGAGGACCTTAGCTTGTCAAAGTTTCGTGATGAAGTTTCTTCAGTTGGATCTCATGGTGATATGGATGATTTTTCTGCTCAAAAGGATTCATTCAGTCATATTTCTGAGCTGGAAAACTCTGATATCCCAGTTGAAACTTCAAATTGCATTGTCTTGTCTAATGCAGATATGGTTGAACATGTCCTGTTGGACTGGACATTGTGGGTTACAGCTCCAGTCCCAATTCAAATTGCACTGCTAGGTTTCCTTGAGCATTTAGTATCTATGCACTGGTATAGAAATCATAATCTTACTGTTCTGCGTCGAATAAACCTTGTTCAACATTTACTAGTGACATTACAGCGGGGTGATGTTGAGGTTCCGGTTTTAGAGAAACTAGTTGTCTTGCTTGGGGTCATCTTGGAAGATGGATTTCTAGCTTCTGAACTTGAAAATGTAGTTAGATTTGTGATTATGTCATTTGATCCACCTGAATTGAAACCAAGGGATCGAGTAATGCGAGAATCAATGGGTAAGCATGTAATTGTGAGGAATATGCTGCTGGAGATGCTTATTGATTTACAAGTAACCATAAAATCAGAAGAGTTGCTTGAACAATGGCATAAAATTGTTTCATCCAAATTGATCACATATTTTCTTGATGAAGCTGTTCATCCTACGAGTATGAGATGGATCATGACTCTTCTTGGGGTGTGTCTTGCTTCTTCTCCCACATTTGCTCTTAAATTCCGCACTAGTGGTGGTTACCAGGGTTTGATGCGAGTTCTCCCGAGTTTTTATGATTCTCCAGACATATATTATATATTGTTCTGTCTGATATTTGGAAAGCCTGTTTATCCAAGACTGCCAGAAGTTCGCATGCTCGATTTTCATGCCCTGATGCCAAATGATGGAGGCTATGTGGAGTTGAAATTTGTAGAGTTATTGGATTCTGTGATTGCAATGGCTAAATCTACATTTGATAGGTTGAGCTTGCAGTCAATGCTTGCCCATCAAACTGGTAATCTTTCCCCGGCTGGTGCTAGCCTTGTCGCAGAGCTTGTGGAGGGAAATGCAGACATGGCTGGAGAGCTTCAAGGTGAAGCATTAATGCACAAAACTTATGCAGCACGCTTAATGGGTGGGGAGGCATCAGCTCCTAGTACTGCAACTTCAGTGTTGAGATTTATGGTTGATCTTGCAAAAATGTCTCCAATGTTTACGGCTGTTTGTAGGAGGCCAGAATTTCTTGAAAGCTGCACAGACCTTTATTTCTCTTGTATAAGGTTTGTCCTTACACTTCTTATGGTCTGTTGTGATTTGTATTTCTTTCTTTGTGCCTCTTCAGATGATGAATTTTAGTTATCTTGACACCAACCGTATGTGCTTGATTTAAGCAAGTAAAATTCTATCATCTGTTTGTTCTATATTTAATTTCCCATCTTTTTATTTGAGTTTTAGGGGTTATGATGCTTTTCTTACAGGGCAACTTATGCTGTTAAGATGGTAAGAGCACTCTCTGACAAGACAGAAGAAAAGAGCTTGAATGATTGTTATGATACGTGCAGTTCCCAAAATACTTTCTCCAGTTTGCCTCATGAACAAGAACAATCTGCCAAGACCTCCATTAGCATAGGGAGCTTTCCCCAGGGTCATGCAAGTACAAGCTCTGAAGATACGCCAGTACCTAAAAATTACATTGTTGATAATGAAGCAGATCTCAAGGCTGCTAGTTCCCCTGATCCTTTGAAACAGCTGGTGCAAGGTGGCTTTGTTGTTCAGAACCCAGATACGGAGAATGTTGACCAAGCCTCTGCCTCCTCAAATGAAATTAGTGCACGTAATGTTGGCAGTAACATGGATCAAAGTTCTGCATCTCTTACTATATTGGATTCACCCATCATATCAGAGAAATCAAATTCAAAAATTCCACTCGTGCAGTCTACATCTCCAGTTGTTGCATTGACCTCATGGCTAGGAAATTCACACAATTATGAACCCAAACCTTCATTAAATGCTTCTCCTTCCACAGAATCTTCTGTGACAGCCCATGAACTAGATTCATCTTCAGACTTGAAGTCTAGTTCTCAATGTCCATCTGATGCAAACACATATTTTGCAGTCAGTGCAAAAGTGCTCCTTGAAATTGATGATTCTGGTTATGGTGGCGGTCCATGCTCTGCAGGAGCAACTGCTATGTTGGATTTTTTGGCAGAAGTTCTTTCTGATTTCATAACTGAGCAAATGAAAGCATCACTAGTTATTGAGAGTGTTTTGGAAATGGCACCTTTATACATTGACCCTGAGCCTGTTCTAGTTTTTCAGGGTTTGTGCCTTAGTAGACTGATGAACTTCATAGAGAGGCGTCTTCTTCGTGATGATGAGGAAGATGAGAAAAAGCTAGATAAAAGTCGATGGTCATCAAACTTAGATGCATTGTGCTGGATGATAGTAGACCGCGTCTACATGGGTGCTTTTCCTCAGCCAGCTGGTGTGCTGAAGACCTTGGAATTTTTATTGTCGATGCTGCAGTTAGCAAATAAAGATGGTCGCATTGAAGATGCAGCTCCTGTAGGAAAGGGTCTTTTATCTATTACACGAGGAAGCAAACAAACTGGTGCTTACATACATTCACTCCTTAAGAACACTAACCGCATGATATTGTATTGTTTTCTTCCATCATTCTTAGGCGACATTGGAGAAGATGAGCTCCTTTCAAACTTGGGTTTACATAATGAATCAAAGAAAATGTTATCCTCAAGCAATTTGCCAGAAGAATCAGGAATTGATATTGGAACGGTTTTGCAGTTACTAGTTGCCCATAGGAGAATTATTTTCAGTCCCATCAATTTGGATTCTGATCTAAATTGCTGCCTTTGTGTAAATCTATTGTCTCTTCTGCATGACCATAGGCGAAATGTTCAGAACATGGCTGTTGACATTGTCAAGTATCTTCTGGTGCACCGCAGGTCTGCGCTAGAAGACCTGCTTCTGTCTAAAGCTCATCAAGGACAGAATCTGGATGTATTACATGGTGGTTTTGACAGGTTATTAACTGGAAGTCTTTCTGCTTTCTTTGAGTGGCTTCAGGGTTCTGAGCAGATAGTCAACAAAGTATTGGAGCAGTGTGCAGCCATTATGTGGGTCCAGTATATTACTGGATCGGCAAAATTTCCTGGTGTAAGAATAAACGGCCTTGAGGGACGTCGTAAGAGAGAAATGAGTAGAAGATTACGAGATATTTCAAAGTTGGACTTAAAACATTGGGAGCAATTGAATGAAAGGAGATATGCTTTGGAAATGGTTCGTGATGCGATGTCCACTGAGCTGAGAGTTGTTCGCCAAGATAAGTACGGTTGGGTTCTACATGCTGAAAGTGAGTGGCAAACCCTCCTTCAACAACTTGTTCATGAACGGGGAATATTCCCAATGCTTAAGTCCCCTGTAACTGAAGATCCTGAATGGCAGCTTTGTCCCATTGAAGGTCCATATAGAATGCGCAAAAAGCTTGTGCGCTTTATGTTGAAGATTAATACTGTTCGAAATGTTCTGGATGGGAAATTTGAACTGGGAGAACTTGAGCTGTCAAAGGGAAAGCATGAAGATGTGCCTGATGCTTCTTATACTGACTCTGAGTATTTTTTAGATCTCTTCAATGACAGTTCCAATCAAAATGGAGTTGAGAGTGAGACGTATGGGGAGATTTTCAAAGAAGCAGATAATGACAGACATATGGATTCTGCTAGGAGCAAGTGGAATGATGATAAAGCTAGCAGTGTGAATGATGCTAGTCTTCACTCAGCACTTGAGTTGGGTGTCAAGTCCAGTATTGTCTCTGCTCCAATGTCAGAGAGCATAAGAGAAAAGTCTGAAATTGAATCTCCTAGGCAATTATCATCTAATAAGATCAATGAAGCCAAAGCTGTGGAGCATAAGTCAGACAAGGAACTTAGTGATGATGGTGAATATCTCATAAGACCATATCTGGAACCGCTTGAAAAGATCCGCTTTAAATATAACTGCGAGCGAGTTTTAGGTCTGGACAAACATGATGGTGTATTTCTGATAGGGGAAATCTCTTTATATGTAATCGAGAATTTCTACATAGATGATACTGGGTGCATATGTGAAAAGGAATGTGAAGATGAACTCTCTGTTATTGATCAGGCTTTGGGTGTAAAGAAGGATGTTACTGGCGGTATTGATTTCCAGTCGAAGTCAACTTCATCTTGGAGCACAACTATAAAGACATGTGTCGGAGGAAGGGCATGGGCTTATAGTGGTGGGGCATGGGGCAAGGAAAAAGTGTGTACCAGTGATAATTTACCTCATCCTTGGCATATGTGGAAGCTCAACAATGTTCATGAGATTTTGAAACGTGACTACCAGCTTCGTCCTGTTGCTATTGAGATATTTAGCATGGATGGGTGCAATGATCTCCTGGTATTTCACAAAAAGGAAAGAGAAGAAGTGTTCAAAAATCTGGCTTCAATGAATCTTCCAAGGAGTAGCATGTAGTGCTTCTACTTCCCACTGCTGCTATTCTTTGTTGTTTACCTTTATATGAAAATGATAGGTTTAATCTTTCTCTGTTTGGTTCATTTTGCCCTATAACTGACATGGATTTGGTGCTATAGCTTCTTCTCTGGTGAATCTGTGATTTATTACTGCTGATGATATGAAAACTGAAAATCCTTGATGATTATTTCCAATTATCCTGGGAAAATATGTGATAGGTTCCAGTAGCATCAAAGCCTACTGGTAACATCAAGCAAAGTTACAATATGTAAGCTTTGGTCTTTGCATATAAAGACTGTTAGGGTTTATGTTTATAGATAAATCCATCGCATGGCTGATCTAGAACATGATTTGAAGTGAATGAAGAGTTAAAATTAGGAAAGAACCTTAAACACGTGTGAAAATTGTGGGTCATATTAAGGCCTTAATGTGAAGTTTCATCATGGGCATATATGCAATGGTATACAGTATATGAAATATTTATGGGAAGTTGCTTTTCAAATGGAAGATCAGAAGGTCTTCCTGATGTAATGCATGTGGGTTACTATGCTATTTGGGTAGTCTAACAGGTCACTTTATGTATACACTGTTTTGTGACTCTGCTGAAATAACCTTGTAAATAGAATTTCCTTGCGTAGTGGACCTGCTAAGATGCCCTTATTTTCTTCCAAATTCTTGTGTGGTTCTACTTTATACATGCCTTACTCATGCTACACTGCTTCTTTTGATGTTGGGTTTGCTTCTTCCTTATCTCGAATATTTGAACCTATTGTCCTGATTTCATGATTTCGTCCTTGCTAAAGGTTGGATCCCATAATTTCTGGTTCAGCAAAACAAGAAATTAATGAAGGCAGTCGTTTATTCAAGTTAATGGCTAAATCCTTTTCAAAAAGGTGGCAAAGTGGAGAAATTAGCAATTTTCAATATCTAATGCACCTCAACACCTTAGCTGGCCGTGGCTACAGTGATCTCACCCAATATCCAGTGTTTCCTTGGGTTCTTGCAGATTATGAGAGTGAAAATCTTGACCTGACCAATCCTAAAACTTTCCGTAAGCTTGACAAACCAATGGGCTGCCAAACACCGGAAGGGGAAGATGAATTTAAGAAAAGGTATAATGAGATACAAATCACATGGATTTGTTGTTAAAATTTCCTCATTCCTTATTTGCTTTTCATTTTTGATCTTTACACAGATATGACAGTTGGGATGATCCTGAGGTGCCGAAGTTTCATTATGGTTCTCATTATTCTAGTGCGGGGATTGTCCTGTTCTATCTTCTACGCCTTCCACCATTTAGTGTAGAGAATCAGAAACTGCAGGGTGGCCAATTTGATCATGCTGACCGTCTTTTCAATAGTGTTAGAGATACTTGGTTAAGTGCAGCAGGGAAGGGCAACACATCTGATGTCAAGGAATTAATTCCAGAATTCTTTTACCTGCCAGAATTCCTGGACAATAGGTTCAATCTCGACTTGGGGGAGAAACAATCAGGAGAGAAGGTTGGTTCGATCAGAAGTTGTTGAATCTTCTTCTTTCCACTCAGTTTCCTTTCTTCAATATCAACCAATACTCATTACCCTCTGCAGTACCTGTTACTTCTGATTTTGTTTTGGTAACAATCTAAGGGCAACCCTTTTTCCAGGTTGGCGATGTCATATTGCCTCCATGGGCTAGAGGCAGTGCTAGAGAATTCATCAGGAAGCATAGGGAAGCACTGGAGTCTGATTACGTTTCAGAAAATCTTCATCACTGGATAGACCTCATTTTTGGATATAAACAAAGAGGGAAGGTATGCTGGATTCTCTCTCTCCCCCATCTTCCCTTATTCATGTGTATGTCTCCTCTCTTTTTGCTACTACTTTATCTGGAAGAAAACAATAAAACTGTGAGATTTTCGCAAGATGTATCCTTTCGATAGTAGAGGAATTTGAGTTTGACTAGTCCTATATGTTTAGATATGTCTATCATTATTCTAGTTTAATTTAATGCTCCTTGGACAGGCAGCTGAAGAAGCTGTGAATGTTTTCTATCACTACACATATGAGGGGAGTGTGGATATAGACTCAGTTACAGATCCTGCGCTGAAAGCCTCTATTTTAGCTCAAATCAATCACTTTGGGCAAACACCCAAGCAGCTATTCCTCAAACCTCATGTCAAAAGGCGATCCAACAGAAGGCTCCCCCCTCATCTACTCAAGTACTCCTCCTGTCTTGTTCCGCATGAAGTACGCCAGAGCTCATCTGCGATTATGCAAATTGTTACTGTAAATGAGAAAATTTTTGTGGTGGGGACAAACTGTTTACTTAAGCCTCAAACATGTACCAAGTATGTTGCCTGGGGCTTCTCAGATCGTAGTTTGAGATTCGTGACCTATGATCAAGACAGACTTCTCTCTACGCATGAGAATCTTCATGACGGAAACCAGATTCAGTGCACTGGTGTTAGCCATGATGGTCAAATTTTAGTTACAGGGGGTGATGATGGCTTACTTTGTGTTTGGAGAATTAGCAATGATAACTCTCGTGTCTCCCGACGCTTGCAGTTGGAAAAGGCACTTTGTGGGCACACTGCCAAAATCACATGTCTTCATGTTAGCCAACCGTACATGCTGGTTGTGAGTGGTTCTGATGATTGCAGTGTCATTTTGTGGGACCTCAGCTCCTTGTCTTTCATCAGGCAACTACCAGAGTTCCCAGTGCCAGTTTCTGCAATTTATGTGAATGATTTGACTGGGGAGATTGTGACAGCGGCTGGAATTCTGCTTGCTATTTGGAGCATTAATGGGGATTGTCTTGCATTGATTAATACATCGCAGCTGCCGTCTGATTCCATTCTCTCAGTGACAACCTGCACTTTTTCAGACTGGCTGGACACAAACTGGTATGTCACAGGTCACCAGAGTGGGGCTGTAAAGGTGTGGCAAATGGTTCATGTGTCTACTCAAGAGAGTGCTTTGAATAAATCAACCAGCAGTTTGTCAGGTGTACTGAATTTAGGTAACAAGGTACCAGAGTACAGGTTAGTACTCCAGAAGATATTGAAGTGTCATAAGCATCCAGTTACTGCACTTCATCTCAGCAGTGACCTGAAGCAGTTCCTAACTGGGGATTCTGGTGGCCATCTGCTCTCCTGGACACTAGCAGATGAGAGTTTGAAGGCTTCGTTTAATCATGGGTGAAGATGGGAAATAATGTTTTAAGTTTTTTTATGTGAAAACTCGCCCTTAGTGGGATGTCAGTTTGTCCCTGGCAACGGAAAAGGATCAAAACTTCATGATACGTTGAAGTGGGAAAGGCAGACAAACAGTGCTGGCGAGCTGTTGAACCAGGAGAGCATGGAAGACCAAACATCTTGTATCTGGACCTGGTTTCTATAGAAACAACGAAACAACCAAAGTTAAGTTGGGAATCTTGGGTGGTCAGAGGCGGTTTGTAAAGGCAAACCTCAAAGGCCATACTTTTGTATTTTTTCAGGTGCTTGGTGTTGACACAGTTGTTTAGTTTTACATGAGAATTGAGATCATCAATTGGTTTTTTGCGCATGTACATAGATTGAGCTTACTAACAGTTCCTAATGAAAGCTGTATAGAAGAGAATGTGGCCAGAGAATTCATCATTCTTTCTACGTTTGGATTAGGTACAGTTAATTTGTTAATAGTATTTTAATTATGTTGTCAATCAAGGATCATGAATCCTCTAGTCAAAGCTGACATTTTCTTTTAATAGATTCAGAAATGGTTCTTTTGACTTAATTTTACACGTCTAGAACGAGACTGCTTGTGTGCTTATCCACTCAACACCTCTCATGTCACTACTTCCTTGTTCCTCCATTATTCCCACTCCCACTCAACCCATCCAAACCCGTGCAACCACTAACCCTAAACCCTCCACGGTCCTCAAACTCACGTTTCCTTCTCTTAAAGGAAATCTCCAAGAGGCTTTTCGCTCATTTACTGCTTTGTTCTCAGACACAAGTAACTTGTATCTGCTTGACTCGGACGATGTTTATGCACCGTTGCTTGAGCTTTGTGCGATCAGTAAAGCTGCGTCACGAGGCCGACAAATCCATGCCCATATGATAAAGCATAACGTTGTTTCTAGTTCAGTGTTTCTAAGTACTAAGCTTGTGTT
This sequence comes from Erythroxylum longipes, assembly GCA_027563885.1. Classification (NCBI taxonomy): domain Eukaryota; kingdom Viridiplantae; phylum Streptophyta; class Magnoliopsida; order Malpighiales; family Erythroxylaceae; genus Erythroxylum; species Erythroxylum longipes. The sequence goes on from JAOQMS010000009.1 coordinate 15,064,712, forward strand.
CATGTATGGGAAATGCGGGTCAATCTCGGACGCGGAGAAGGTGTTTGAAGAAATGTTCGAAAGAAATGTTTTCACTTGGAACTCCATGATCGGTGCTTATACTTCTAATGAAGAGCCTTTAAGAGCTCTTGAATTGTACAGGCGGATGCGGGTTTTCGGTGTTCCTTTTGATTCTTGTACCTTTCCTTGTGTCCTCAAGGCTTGTGGTGCTGTTGAAGACATTCGCTGTGGGTCTGAGATTCATGGTCTTGCGATTAAATGTGGGTATGATTCTTCAGTGTTTGTTTCTAATTCTCTTGTTGCCATGTATGCCAAGTGCGATGATATTGACCGAGCAATGAAGATTTTTGAAGGAATGAATGAAAGAAGTGACGTTGTGTCATGGAATTCTGTAATTTCTGCGTTTGCAATTAATGGGCCAAGTATTGAGGCGTTGAGGCTGTTTAGGGAAATGCGAAATATAGGTTTTCTGCCAAACACCTATACTTATGTTGCTGCTCTTCAAGCTTGCAAGGATTCTTCTTTTAGGGAACTGGGTATGGAGATTCATGCTTCTATTTTGAAATCAAATCAACTTAACGATGTTTATGTACACAATGCTTTAATATCCATGTACGTGAGAATTGGAAAAATGAGGGAGGCTGCGGTAATTTTCTACAAATTGCACAAGAAGGATGATGTCACATGGAATTCCTTGCTCACGGGATTCATTCAACATGGTTTATTTTTTGAGGCTTTACAATTCTTCTATAAAATGCAAGAAGCTGGTCTAAAACCGGACCAGGTTTCTCTAATAAGCATCATTGCAGCATCAGGTAGATTGGGTTATTTATTGAATGGAAAGGAAATCCATGCTTATACAATAAAGATTGGGCTTGATTCAAATTCGCAGGTTGGGAATACAATCATAGATATGTATGCGAAATGTTGTTGTATGACTTATGCAGGCCATGCTTTTGCTAAGATTACTTGTAAAGATTTCATTTCATGGACCACTATTATAGCTGGTTATGCTAGAAATGATTGTTATATAGAGGCCTTAGAATTATCAAGGCAAGTGTTGATTAACGGGATGGAGTTAGATGCAAACATGATTGGAAGCATCTTGTTAGCTTGCAGTAGATTGAAGTGCTTCCTAAAAGGAAAAGAGATTCACGGTTTCAGCATAAGGCATGGTCTATCTGATCTCGTGCTACAAAACTCGATTGTAGATGCATATGGAGAGTGTGGAAATATCAATTATGCAGCTCGAATTTTTGAGTCTATTGAATGTAAGGATGTTGTCTCTTGGACGAGCATGATATCATCTTATGTCCATAATGGGTTGGCAATTGAAGCGCTCGAAGTCTTTTATACAATGATAGATAATGGCATTGAGCCTGATTCAATAACTCTGCTGAGCTTACTCTCTTCTACTTCAAGTTTGTCTACCATGAGAAAAGGTAAAGAGATTCATGGTTATATAGTTCGGAAAGGTTTGATATTCGATGATTCCCTATCAAATGCTCTTGTGGATATGTATGCTCGTTGTGGAAACTTAGAGGAAGCATATAAGATTTTCACTAGTACCAGATCTAATAGCCTTCTTTTGTGGACAACCATGATCAATGCGTATGGATTGCATGGGCATGGCAAAGAAGCTATTGAATTATTTTACAAAATGGAGGAGCAAAGTGTGAGTCCTGACCATATTACTTTTTTAGCACTTCTTTATGCATGCAGTCATTCAGGACTAACCCATGATGGTAAAAGATTTATACAAATTATGAAGTCAAAATATCAGCTGGAGCCATGGCCTGAACATTATGTTTGTTTAGTTGATCTTCTTGGCCGTGCCAATCACTTGGAGGATGCATATCACTTTGTGAAAAGCATGAGGATTGCACCTACAGCTGAAATTTGGTGTGCTCTACTTGGAGCTTGCCGTGTTCACTCAAATAAAGAACTAGGAGAAATCGCAGCACAGAAGCTGTTGGATTTGAACCTGGATAATGCCGGAAGTTATGTTCTTGTATCCAATGTTTTTGCTGCCCGTGGTAAGTGGGAAGATGTAGAAGATGTAAGATTAAGAATGAAGGGAAGTGGGTTGAAGAAAAACCCCGGGTGTAGTTGGATTGAAGTTGGAAACCAGGTTCACACATTTCTTGCCAGAGACAAGTCTCACCCAGAATCATCTAAGATCTACCAAAAACTAGGTCAAATTACTGAGAAGTTGAAGAGAGAAGGAGGCTATGTAGCAGATACCAAGTTTGTTTTGCATAATGTAGCAGAAGAAGAAAAAGTTCAGATGCTTTATGGCCATAGTGAAAGATTAGCAATTACATATGGTCTATTGGCTACTGCTGGTGGAACCACAATTAGAATTTCGAAGAACCTCCGAGTTTGTGGCGACTGCCATAATTTCTGCAAGCTAGTTTCTAAGTTCTTAGGTAGAAAACTGGTTATGAGGGATGCCAACAGATTCCATCATTTTGATGGTGGGGTCTGTTCCTGCGGAGATTTATGGTGACTAGGAAGTCTTTTTGCCTGAAAATTTGGCTTCCATGGGGCTCTTTGGGTATGTTCTCATTGCCTATTTGGAATTCTGTTCCTATGGGAAATTATTCCTCTCTGTGTTCCATTTACCAGCCTACTCCTGAAGCTGTCAACTTTTGCAGCTGATTAACAGGCAATGCTAGTAATTTATGGGGCTTCTAACTGATAGGAGTTTGCTGTAACTCTACTAGTTGAACATAATTGAAAAACACGATTTTCGTGTTTAAGAGATATTTGAAGCAATTAATGGGATTAGATAACTTTGCTGTTAAAAATGTGTCATTCTTAGTCCTGAGTATATGTTATACTACATAAATTTGTGTCATTATTTTTGATAAATCTGAAAGTGGCAAATGTTCTATTAAAGACTTGCTCATTCTTTGGTGAATAGAAAATAATGTCAAAGTTTGTACGTCAACTTATATTTTTCATCCTATAACTACTTCTCTTAAAAAGAAAAGTAGCCATCTTGGTATGGAATATTTTGTTATCGCGCTTGCTGTTCATTAGGGTGTAGCTATTGATGGACTGACTATTTTTTCCTAAATTTCTTAATCATACTCACTTAAGGTGAACTGAGATCTTGGTGGTCCATCACATAAAACTTAGATATTGGTTCCAAAGCTCGTATGAAATACAAGATAGGACAAGCTAGCAACAAATTGAGGGCTCGGCAACTGAAGAAACGGAGGATGATGAAGAGGAAGGTTGGGAGAAAGTCTTCAATTTGGTTTAAAAAAACAAGAAGCTTATGGTGGAATGTATGAATACCATGGAGGCACACATGAAGGAGATGACTCAAGAACAACGAAGATAATAATGTGACACAGAAGATTTTGAAATACTTCGTTATTCAAGGTGTTCAAATTCCTTCACCTACACCATTGCCTACTCCATCTCCATGAGTAATTTCTTGCTCTAAACATTTTGTTGTTTGTTATTTATTTTTATGTGTTGTTTGTTTTCTCACATTGGGGACTATGTATTCTCTAAGAGTGAGGAGGTTTATGCATGTCATTTGTGTGAATTTCGCATATCATATTATGTTAGTTTTAGTTAGGTTGACATTGTGTGAACATTTTATTGCATATGTGCGAATTCTGTATGTGTCAATGACAAAAATTTGATGGAATTAGTTTAGCTTTGAAAATGGTCATTTAATTTGTAAAGGCATTGTTTAGATATACATTAGCAGTAAATATATTAGAAGAATAAGTTTAAGATCCCTTGATTTAAGTGATTTAGTTAGATAGTCTATCTAGTATAGGATATGATCTAGTTTCTTATTTTATCTCTTGTAATTTCCTATATAATACTATGTACTATCTATTTAAAGGAGAGAATAAATAAGTATTCTTTTCTACATGGTATCAGAACTCTAGGGTTTCTCTTTCTGGGATTTTGTTTTCCAAGCAGATTTCATTGCTGCATAATTCGAACCCTTTTTTGGTTCTGTTCTTGTGTGTTCCGGCCTTCATTGCTACAATCCTCCTTGTCTTTCCTTCTTTGATTCTTGTTTAAATAGCCTTAATTGCTTCTTTTTTTTCCTTCATCATGTCAACCTCCCAAACTTCTGCTTTTAACCCTTCATAAGAATTCAATTCTAATCAGAAAATTGGAGATTTGCAAAATATTCGGGCTTCCTAAAGGCTTAATGGGAAGAACTACCATAGAGATGGCAATTTCGGCTTTGCCTACCTGGCCCAGCCCATTTTTGGCCCGAGTTTGGAGGGTCATGGGCAGGCCACGGGCCGATCATGGTCCGCCTGGCTATTTTGGACAAAATGGCGTTGTTTGTATTTTTTAATTTAAAAAAATACAGACGGGCCAAATGGCCCGTCGGTGGGCCGGGCTGCGAGCCGGCTCATCTCGGGCTGCGGGCCGGCCCATTGACATCCTTAACTACCTCAAATGGTCTCAATTTGTCTATATATATCTCAAGGGCAAAGGGAAGCTTAGTCATCTCTTGGAACAAGACCGACAAAGGATAACTCAATTTTTGAAGCATGAGATGAGGAGGATTCCATGATAATGTCCTGGCTGTGGGATTCCACGGATCCCATGATCAGTGACACATGTATGTTTTTGGTCACTGTAAAGGAGATTTAGGATTACATTCGTCGCACATACTCGAAGGCTTGTGATGCTGCTCAAGTGTATGAGATCAAGGTCAAAATTGCAACTACTAACTAATGAGATAAATCTGTCACTGAGTATGCAACTCTGCTGTAGAATCTGCGGCAAAAAGTTGACCATTTCTGAGTTTTTGAGATGAAATGCCTTAAGGATACTACCATTTTGAAGAACTTCATTGCAAAAGCTCGTGTTTATGATTTTTTGGTCGGATCGAATCCTAAATTCGATCAGGTTAGGATCCAAATCCTTGGCAAAGGGACAAACTGTTTCTAGAAGAGACAATTTCATTGATTTGAGCAGAAGAAAGTCGAAGGAGTGTTATGCTTGAACCATAAACTATGGAAAGGTCAGCCTTAGTAGCAAAAACAGATCATTAGGTGAAAAGAAATAATGATTTGTCCAAAAATCTTGGTAGAGAAAACTAGGGGAAGGAGAATAAAGACAATCTCCGGTGCACCTACTATAAGAACTCAAGGCACATAAAGGAACTTGTTGAAAACTACATGGTAAGCCACCAAGCCGAGAATGGGGAAGCCGTGGGGGACAACAGAGGTCTCAAACACATATGACAAAACAGTCCAAAACTGAGGAATATTTAACAACAGGGGGTTTAATAGTGAAGAAATTGAAAAGCTAAGAAGCTTGATGGGGTCTATTAAACGACCTTCTAAAGCTTGCTCTTTGGCTATTTCAGGTAAACCTCTACTTTTTTTGCATGACTGCCTTAGAAACTTCTTATACTAACTCTTGGATAATAGACTCCGATGTTACAAACCATATGACACCCACATCTCAACTCTTCCACACCTATACCCCATACGCAAGTAACAAAAAGATTGTAGTAGCCAATGGCTCTTTAGCTACTATTGCAAGGTTCAAAGATGTACACATCACATCTACCCTTATTCTTAAAAAAGCCCTCCATATACCAAAATTGTCGGCTAGCTTTCTTTCCATTCAAAAACTTACCCATTATCTTAATTGTTATGCTACTT
>JAOQMS010000009.1:15070477-15092887 GCA_027563885.1 Erythroxylum longipes
TCAATTGATTTCAAACGGGAAGAAATCTTCATACAACGGCTAGGAGCGTTCTACAACGGCTAGAAGAGTTCTACAACATCCATAAACGTCTTGAAGCCTTAAAATAAAGATCAACACCTCAAAGGATTGTGAACACAAGTCAAAAGAGAAGCATACTTGCTATAGTTCAAAAATCATCATATTGCTCTCAATTTTGCTACTTAGCCTATATTGATTGTATTCAGCTGTACTGAGTTTTGGTACTTCATCTTTATCATTATGATTATTGTGAGTTGAGTGATTAGAGAAGAATCACTTGGGAGGTAGGATTTGTGCCGGGAAAATCTGTAAGGGTAGCTTGAACTGGAAGTCAAGTTGTTTGGAAGAGTTCACATTAAACTAAAAAGTGTGTAGTAAAGAGCTTTGACAAAATCCTAAGTGAAAGCTTAGGTAGAGGACATAGGTCTTAGCACCGAACCTCTATAAACACTGTGTTTGCCTCTCTTCTCTACCCTTTTACATTTCAATTTGTTTGTTTGTTTCATGTGTTTTAATTCTCTGTTTTGTAGCACTTTGCGAAAAGATTTAAAAAATCTATTCAACCCCCCTTCTAGATCGTTTTCAAATATAAGCTTCAGATTCTTAGGACCACAATATTTATTACTTAAGGCCAAAATATTTTTAAATTATCTTTTCTGATCTCGTAAGAAAATTTCAGGAGAGTTACATGCAAAGAAAGATGCACAACTAAGGAGAGAATGGATTCAAAATGATTTGACAAAGAAGCCAAGATAAAGGCCATGCAATATCCACATAACATGCATATAGTCTCAGAAAATCCAATGTACATTCAACTATTAAAGAACAAATGCCTATATCAATTGGTTAGAAAACAAAGCAATTCTAACAGAAAATATAAGACATTTGGAGTTGTAGATTTAGTGGGATTTAAAGGAAATTCACGAGGTTTTCAAGAGAGGTTAGAGATATGGGATGGTAATAGGTCGATTGTTTATTAGGCATAATAAAATAATATTATTTTGGTATAATTGATAAAACTATATTTTTTTAAATCAAAACGAGGTCATATTGGTAATGAGAATTTAAACTTTTAAATTAGGTTTTGAACTAGTCGTTAAACTCAAGTTCGACTTAAAATCTAGTTCATATGAATCTAACTAGTTAATTTCAAATCGAATTAGACTAATATTACTAAAGCTATTAGAGACTACTAATTAAGAACTGAGCTAGTTTGCAGTAGTGGGCAGAGTTAGATTGGCAGTAGGATTTGTAGCTTGAGTTGGAGCCCATCAAGCTTAGATAGCCTAAAGTTTGATCCATGCCAAACCAAGCTTTATTATTTTTTAATTTAAAATATAAAAAGATATCATTTTACTTAAAATATCTTCATTTATACTTAATAGATTCGAGCTTTGAATGTCGAAGAGCCATATAGTCCAAGCTTGAACCTTATTTGTTAATATTTATTAACAAATTATTAGTAAAAATTTATTATATTTTTTTGTAAAAATAAATAATATTAATTTAAAATATTAATTTATAAATTACAATCTATTTATTATTATATAGTTTCATTATTAAAGCAAATTTATCTATTTTGAAGATGCTTTAAATTTAACATATAATTGTTAAGTAATTATTAAATTAAAATAAAAATTAGTCTTAAAAAAATTATTTGTGGTTTCTTATTAGGTATTAAATGTTAAATACTTAAATAATATATTTAATTGATATAAAATCATACTATAATAGAAATAGAAATAGAAAGTTGAAACTAATTTTTATGATTTTTCATAAATTATAGAAATAGGAAGAATTCAAATATAAAACTAAAGCTAAAAATTCAATCAAACAAATATTTTTACGAAATTTAAAAATTCAAATTCAAATTCAAAAATAAAAATAAATATAAATATAACTCAACTTTAACTTATTTTGCGGGAAGTCATACACAAATCGGTCATGCCTCTTGGCAATTCCAGATGTGAGATAAAGACATATTTGATGAGATTTCTACTATAAGTAACTTTTTATCTGTTTAAAACTTTTTATGGTTGAGATAACATTCATTTTCTCCGTACTTCTACTGCTCATGTATTGTCAAATTTGGACATATATGCAAAGCTCCATTTTCTTCGTTCAACCTAAAAGGCTTTGATATTAGTTCACCAATCGGATATAAAAGCAAAAAGATTGAGCACAAAGTTATAATAAAATTATGAATAGAAAATAAAAACCAATTTTTATGATTTTCATAAATTATATAAAGGAAGTAGCCAAAATTAAAAATAAAAACTAAAAAATAAACAAATAAATATTTTGCGAAATTTAAAAATTAAAATTAAAATTAAAATTAAAACAAATATACCTAATTAAATTTAACATAATTTGTAGGAAGTCATATACAAATCGGACATGCCTATTAGTAACTCGAGACGTGAGACGAAGACATGTTTGATGAGATGTCTATTATAAGTAACTTTTTATCGGTTTAAAACTTGTTCGGGTTGAGATAACATTCGGTTATCTCCAAATTTCGACCGCTTGTGTTTTTCGAATTTGGACAGAAATGCAAAGCTCCATTTTCTTCATTCAATCTAGAGGCTTTGATATTGGTTCAATACTTGTTTATAAAGCAAAAAGATTGAGCATAAGGCTTGATCAAATCAATGAAGAATGGAAGACTCCAATTGACGAGAATATAATGAAATCAGAAATCATGAAAGACTTCAACGTAAGAAACCAAGAAATGATCCAAGGATTGCATACACCACTGGTTGAATGGAAGAGACTGGAAAAACAATGATTCTACCAAATGTACATGTAACAAGACATGGTCAATAAACTGCTATCTCAACCAAACTCCCCTCGTGGATTTCAAGCCAAAGATCTAGTAATATCAAACTTTTCATGATTCAAATACAAATAAGAAAATCTATATTATCCATATAGCCAAGCCTGGAAATTGTGGTCAGGTATGCTTCCATCCCAAGTGTACATCGTCTTTTACAGTTAGTTTATAAGAAGCATATACCAAGAATAAGAATTTACAACAAGCTTAATGGGAATTAAACAAATTAGTTTAACAACATTCTTTTCAGTCGTGGCTAGTGATAAGAACCTAGCTAGCCTCCATTGGGCATTCAAGGAGACCCAATTACAAAAGCTAAAGTCATTAAGATAAAGGAAGTTATAAATGGGCTAATTGAAGTGATATGGACTAAACAAGCTCTAATTAGCTTAGAAAAAATTCAAGGCCCATTAAATCTAATCCAAGCTGATTCAAGAAGCCAATGAGTGTCTAAGTTATTCTAATTTATTCCAAACATTCCTAGACATGTTCATACTGATCAGGAATTGTGGGAGACATTAAAAAACACGTGCAAGTTGTCCCAACAAATTAGGAGTGATTTTAGGCATCAAATAATATATTTTATGCATAAAAATTATTTGCAAGTTGTCTCAACAAATTATGAGTGATTTTAGACATCAAATAATATGTTTTCCTCTTGTTGCTTATCTAGACTAGCTGTTAGAATTGTGTTCGCACTATGATTAGCTTAAATCATGGGTTTCACATTATGATTAGCTTAAATCATGGGTGATTTTCGATATTGGTCAAATTATTCAATTAGTGTGATTTCTTACCTTAATTAGCTCAAAACTAATGCCTATATAAAGGCAAGCAATTTATTATTCAAGACACTTCAGAAAAATTCAAAATGCATATGAGTGAAGTTAATATCTCTTTGGTTCTTTTAGGAACTTATGAACTTATCAAGATTATTATCTTGTGGCATTCAAAACCTATCTTATACCTTTGGTTCTTGCTTCTATAGACATCGGGTCAAAGTTTATCTATCTTAAAACCTACTTTAGCTTTCTTGGGTTCCTAGCTTCCATTATGCAATTATTGGGTTTTAACTCATCGTTGAGGTTCACATCATTTGGTATCAGAGCTTGGCCCTAAATTAGGTTTGGTTATCCTTAACTTAGTATGTTCTTCTTTCTGTTTGTTTTTTTTTTCATTTCACTTGTTTTCGTTTTGCTTTGCTGTTTCTGTTTTCTACGAGCTTTCTCCTTTTGTTCGTTCAATATTTTTTCTATTTTTTCTATTCAATTCTTGCGTTATAATTATTATAAGTATGATATATTAAAAAATTTAAAAAGAGAAGTTATCATATTGAAAAGAAAAGAAGAAGATTAAAACTAGTTGGTTTAGCTATTATAAGAGCTATACCTCTTTAATAAAGATTTCTTAGTCAAAATTAGTTGTTAATCTTTATTTTACTAGAAATCATATTTGCAATTTGTTTCTTTAGCCCCATATTTTCCTTATCCTTGTGATTCAATTTCTTTGTTCCTATCTTTAATTTGTTATGTTCTTATTCCTTTGCAACTGTTACTATTTGTTATAGATACTTTTTCCGTTTATTTTAGTTTTCTTTGTTACATTCTAATTCATTTTGAATTACTAAAAGTTTAGTTGTCTTAATTTGGTTTATTTAGTTCTATAAAGAACTAAACGAGGAATTCTAAGAGTGGTAAAACGCAAGAATTTGTGTAAGCATCATTATAGTGAAAAGTCAAATATAAAGTGTGTAAACACGAGAGTTGAGTGACATTAATTGAGAGAAACACATAAGGGAGTGTTGAGAGGATATTTCTAACATTCTTTTGCTGCTTTTTAATATGACTTCTAAAGGTGTGAGTGGAGACAAGTTACAAGCAAATTCATTCACAATATAAGCTATGTAAAAGTAGTTTAAGCGAACGGTCACTATGTTTGAAGAGAGAAAAGATAGGATCGAGAAGTAAGGGGTTACTATAGCTAATTTTCAAGTGGGATAATCGTAAAACCTCCCAAATGCATGAAGGCTTGAGAGGCATGCTACTAATGATGACTATGATGGTAATGATGGAGATTGTGAAGATCAAGCCCCAATAGCCACCTTAAACAGAAATAACCATAGGAGGGATGGTAGAAGAGATGTGAGGAGGCGAGATGGAAGAGTTTATCGCAATTTGGGTAGCATCAAAATGAAGATTTCTCCCTTCAAGGGAGAAATGATCCTAATGCATACTTGGATTGGGAAAGGAAGGAGGAGCTTTTTTTTCTTGCCACAATTACTCTGAGGAGAAAAAGGTAAAACTTGTTGTTGTGGAGTTTACTGATTATGCTATAATATGGTGGGATCAAATTGTTTCAAGCAAGTGGAGAAATCATGAACGACTTATTGACATATGGAATGATATGAAGGCTATTATGAGGAGGAGACTCATCCCTAATCATTGTTATACAGGGATTTGTATCAAGGATTGCAAGGCCTTACTCAAGGGTCTAATAGTGTTAAGGACTACCAGCAAGAGATGGAGATTGCAATAATTCAAGCCAATGTTAAGGAAGATCGAGAAATAACTATGGCATGTTTCTTGTAAGGGTATAATAGAGACATAGCCAATGAGGTGGAGCTAAAACATTATGTGGAGCTAGAAGACATGTTGCATAGGGTAGCTGTTAGACGTGGAGCCTAATTAGGAAGTGGAGTAGGAGTAGGATTAGGAGGTAATTTCCTATTCTTGTAGAGTTTGTTATTCCTATGTAGTTTCCTAATACTGTATAGTTTCCTATTACTAATTGATTCCTATTATTGCTCTGGCTCCTATTAGTATAAATAGGGGTGGTTGTTTTTCCTAGTGTAAGTGTAGAAAACACAGTGATAATACAAAATTCCTAGCAGCTAGTGGATGTAGGCAAATTGCCTAACCACGTTAAATTTGTGTGTTCTTGTTCTTTCTTACTTTCTATCCTTTTTTTGTCGTTGTGTGTGTGATCCATCCTTAACAACTGATATCAGAGATAGGTTGGGTAAATCATACGATTTGTAGCGATGGAAGATGGGAAGGTGAAGATTGAGAAATTTGATGGAAGGGATTTTGGGTTCTAGAAGATGTAGATTGAGGATTATCTATACCAGAAAAATCTACACCAACCCCTGACTGGAAAGAAGCAAGAAAAGATGGAGGATTCTGAGTGGGAATGCCTGGATTGCCAAACACTAGGTGTAATCAGACTAATGTTGGCTAGAAACGTTGCTGTAAATATCATGAATGAGAAAACGACAGTATGATTGTAAAAGGCTCTGGCGAATATGTATGAGAAACCATCTGCCATTAACAAGGTATTTTTGATGCATCATTTGTTTAATCTTAATATGTCTGATGGTGGTTCTGTGGCTGATCATGTTAATGAATTTAATATGATCACTAGTCAATTAAGTTTGGTGAAGATAAACTTTGACGATGAAATTAAAGCCTTAATTATGTTGTCTTGTCTACCTGATTTGTGGGATACACTTGTAGCTACGGTTAGTAGTTCTCGTGGATCTGAGACATTGAAATTTGATGAAGTTCAGGATATAATTCTTAGTGAAAGCATTCGTAAGAAGGAATTAGGGGAATCATCAGGTAGTGCCTTGAGTGCGGAAGGTAGAGGAAGAGGTAAACAGCGAGGTCAAAATACTCACGGGAAGTGAAAGGGGCGGGGAAAGTCAAAGGGGAGAACTAATGTTATTTTCTGGAATTGCGGGGATAAGGGACATCTTAAGAAGGACTGTCCAAAACTAAAGAAGAAGAAGAATTTGTAGCCTCAAGATAATGACAACGATTTTATGAATTCTGCCATAGATGATATTAATGATGCACTAGTCTTGAGAGTGTACAACCTTATGGAATCTTGGATATTGGATTCTGGAGCATCGTTTCACTTTTCTCCATGTAGAGAATTATTCCAAAATTTTGTCTCTAGAAAATTTAGTAAGGTGTATCTTGCTGATGACAAGCCTTTAGAGATTATGAGGAAGGGGGATATCTGCATTAAGACTATTAGGAGTCCGTGGAAATTACAGGATGTCAAGTTTATGCCTAACTTGAAGAAGAATCTGATGTCAATGAGTCGGTTGGATAGAATTGGCTACATAACAGTGTTCGAGGATAGTTCACAGAAGATTATCAAGGGTATTATGGTAGTAGCATGGGGTGTGCTGACAGGGACATTGTACACAACAACAGGATGCTCGAATATGGTAGCAGTTGCTGTAAATGCAGATAATTTCAGGTTGTGGCATAACAGACTTGGTCATATGAGCAAGAAAGGGATGAAGATTTTGCAATCAAAAGGGTTTTTACCAGGTTTGAAGTCAGTTGATTTGGGTCTTTGTGAAAGTTATGTTTTGGGTAAGCAGAAGAGGGTCAGCTTCTCAAGATTGGACAGGAACTGAAGGCAGAGAGGTTGGAGCTAGTTTACACAGATGTGTGGGGAACAGCACCAGTTTCATCTCTTGGTTCCTCGAGATACTATGTCACCTTCATTGATGACTTCAACAGAAAGGTATAGGTTTATATTATGAAAAATAAATATGATGTGTTTGTTATTTTTAAAAGGTGGAAAGCTAAAGTTGAAAATCAGACTGGTTTGAAGATCAAGTGTCTAAGGTCTGATAATGAAGGTGAATATGATAAGACAGAATTTAAGCAGTTCTGTGTAGATAGTGGGATCAGATTGACCAAGACAGTTCCTGGTAAAGCAAGACAGAACGGTGTTGCAGAAAGGATGAACAGAGCGTTGAATGAGCGAGCGAGAAATATAAGATTACACGCGGGATTCCAGAAACGTTCTGGGCAAATGCAGTGAATACAATAGCTTTCCTAATCAACAGAGGGCCTTCAGTTCCTTTGAATTTCAAGATTCCAGAGAAGGTATGGTCAGAAAGGGAGGTAAATCTCTCTCATCTTAAGACTTTTGGTTGTACTACCTATGTACATGTTGACCCTAAGAAGAGAGATAAATTAGATCCTAAGGCTGTTAAGTGTTATTTCATTAGTTATGGTTATGATAAGTTTGGTTATAGATTTTGGGATGAGAAGAATAGAAAGATTCTGAGACACTGTGATGTAACCTTTGATGAGAATGTGTTGTACAAAGATAAGATTTTGGGGGGTTTCGATAATACAGGAAAGGTGAGAGACAAGTCTGAAATGGTAGAGTTGTAGGAAATCAACCCGGCTAATGTTGCATCAAGATCTTAGGGGTGTCCTGAAAATGTTCTAGTTCCTGAAACTGCTACAGTTGAGCCATAACAAGTTATGCCAGATTTTGTTGTATGAAGGACAGCTAGAGTGTCAAGGCCACTAGAATGGTATTCTCCTTCCCTACATTATCTATTATTAACTGATGCTAACGAACTAGAGTCCTTTGATGAAACTGTTCAGGTGGATGATTCTATCAAGTAGGAGCAGGTGATGGATGAGAAAATGAGCTCCCTTAGAAAGAATCAAACCTGGGTGTTATCTGAAATGCTTGCCGGGAAGAAGACCTTACTCAACAAGTTGGTGTACTAGATTAAGGATGAACCTAATGGTAGGAAGTGGTACAAAGCCAGATTGGTGGTTAAAAGGTACTCACAAAGGAAAGGTGTTGATTATAATGAAATTTTCTCCCACTTTGTGAAATTAACTACTAATAGAATCTTGTTAGGAATTGTTGCAGTTGAAGATTTACATCTTAAGCAGATGGATGTAAAAATGGCATTTTTACATAGTGACCTGGAGGAGGACATATATATGCAGTAACTTGAGGGTTATGTGATTCCTGGTAAGGAACACTTGGTGTGCAAGCTTACTAAAAGCTTATATGGGTTAAAGCAGGCTCTGAGATAGTGGTACAAGAAGTTTGATAATTTCATGTATAACAGCGGGTTCGGTAGGAGTGATAAGGATCACTATTGTTATTTCAAAAATTCTAGTAATTCTTATGTTTTTTTTGCTCTTGTGTTAACACACCTCAACACGTCGTGCTAGTTACAAGGAAAAATGGGCACTTACTCGACACCACCTGAGCCCTACTTTTTCAAGGGAATGTCCTTAATTTCTATTGGGGAGAGGCAGTTCTTACTACCATATATATGATAAATAGAATTCCCTCACATGTGTTAGACAACTAAAGTCCTATAGACATTCTCAATAGTTTCTATCCGTACTTAGAACATCGCATGGCCTTACACTAGGGTATTTAAGTGCACTGCTTTTTTTCATGTCCATAGACAACACAGAGACAAAACTCAAAAGGGATACAAGTGTTATAATCTATCATCTAAAAAATTTTATCCCTACAGATGTCACCTTCACAAAAAATACACCTTTTTTCTCCAAGTCCTCTCTTCAGGGGGAGATTTCACTGATAGAAGATAGCATTTGTGAATCCTTCGAGCCAATTAAAACACTTGACCTTCCTTCTCCTCTAGCTCGTATTATTGAGACAACCGAGCCTTCTAAACCAATTACATCTAAGTTTCCCAATAATACTACTGAACCTAATTCATCCCGTGTCCCAACTAGTGTTACTCAAGTGTATCTAAGGAAAAAGGTCGTTCTAAAACTGACATAGGTCCAATAATCCAACTTAGGCTCTGAAAATGTAATCATGGTAAGATTTGACTCACCTTTACATACTCAATTTTTTAAACCCATTGTTGTTAGGAAAGGTGTAAAAGAATGCACTAAGTGACCACTCTATCCTCTATTTCACTATGTCTCCCTCAAGTGCTTATCACCAGCTACCAAAAATTCATTATGAGTTTAAACAACATTACTATCCCTAACACAGTTTCTAAGGCATTGTCAAAACGAGAATGGAGGGATGCTATGAGGGAGGAGATGAGTGCATTAGAAAAGAATAGAATATGGGAGATTGTTGATAAACTGAAAGGGAAAAACATTGTTGACTGCAAGTGGATTTTCACAACAAAATACAAGGCTGATGGATCTCTTAAGAGATTAAACCCAAATTAGTGGCCAAAGGGTACACTCAGACTTACGGGATTGACTATCAGGAGACTTTTGCTCCAGTTGCAAAAATGAATACCGTGATAATTATGTTATCATTAGCTGCCCACTTTAATTGGCAGCTCCTATAATATAATGTTAAGAATACATTTCTCCATGGAGACTTAGATGAAAAAATCTACATGAACATCCCACCAAGATTTGAGGGAGACATCAACAATAAAGTTTGCAAGTTGAGGAAGGCCCTTTATGGGTTAAAACAATATCCTAGAGCATGATTTGGAGATTTTCCAAGGTCATGAGGGAGTATGGGTATAGACAAAGCCAAGGTGACCATACTCTTTTCATCAAACATTCAGCTGCAGGGGGAGTTACTACTCTTCTAGTTTATATAAATAACATTTTATAGTGACTAAAAATGATGAGAAAGCAAAGCATGAATTGAAGTGAAGAATAGTAAAAGTGTTTGAGATAAAGGAACTAGGGAAACTAAAGTACTTCCATGGTGTTGAGGTGGCATATTCCACAGAAGGGATTTTCATATCCCAACAAAAGTAGGTGATTGATTTATTGGCAGAAACAGGAAAATTCGGTGTATACCAGTCTCTACACCTATGGATCCAAATCATAAGTTGGGAGAAACTAAAGAAGAAATAGTTGTTGATAAAAGTATGTATCAAATATCGGTTAGAGGACTCACTCGGCCAGACATAGCTTACCTGATGAGTGTAATCAGTCAATTCATGCATGATCCTAGAGAACCTCATATTCAAGCTACTTATAGAGTGCTACATTACTTGAAAGGCAATCCAGGGAAAGGAATTTTGTTCAAGAAAAACAATACTCTTACTCTAGAAGTCTACACCAACGCTGACTATGTAGGTTCTCTAGTGGATAGAAAATTTACTACAGGGTACAACAATTTTCTTAGAGGAAATTTGGTAACGTGGAGGAGCAAGAAGCTGAATGTGGTGGCAAGGTTGTATGCAGAATCGGAATTTAGGGTTATTGCTTAAGGATCTTGTGAACTATTATGGCTAAAGAGTATTCTAGATGATTTGAAATTCAAATGGGACTGCTTTATGAAACTTTATTTTGACAATAAGTCAGCCATCAATATCACTCATAATCTTATACAGCATGATAGGACAAGCATATTGAAATTGATAGACAATTCATTAAATAAAAATTGGAAGAAGGGTTAGTATGTATGTCTAAGTTCCATTGGAACATCAAGTAGCTGATATTCTAACGAAGGGGCTGAACAATTTGAGTTTCCATGATCTTGTATTCAAGCTGGGAATGGAAGACATCTATTCCTCAGCTTGAGGAGGAGTGTTGATATATACGTTAGTTATAAATAGATTAGAAGAATAAGTTTAAAATCCCTTGATTTAAGGGATTTAGTTAAATAGTATTTCTAATCTAGGATCTGATCTAGTTTCCTATTTTATCTCTTGTAATTTCCTATATAATATTGTATACTATCTATTCAAAGGAGATAAAACAAACAAGTATTCTTTTCCACGGGCATATTGACTTACGAATTTTGTGTTTTAAGGATCTTTGAATAAATATGCATGTTAATTAGGATATGACATATGTTTTGTTCACTTTAGGAAATTTGTTGTATACATTTATAAGTAAAATTCAACTGAATTGTTTAGCATTACAATAACCTTTCATGAGAATGATTGACTACAAAAGAGATGAGGTAAGCTAAGTAATTAAATCAATAAAAAATTATGTTAAATAAATAACTATTATGCTAGCCTTTTTATTAAAAAAGGGTTAAGAATGGAGCTAATAGCCAGTTGAGAATGTGATATATTTGAATAATCAGGATATTCACAACAAAAAATTTGTCTTCATGCAAAAGGCTAGAATGACATTCCAACTAAGCTAAATAATTTTAAAAAACATGATCTAGTTGAGTAACGGGGAGATTTTTTTGACAAGTTGTTTGCCTTTTCGTTAAAAGACTAGGTTAACGTCAAAGGAAATTAAAAAATATTGTTTCCATAAATAAAACCTATTGATCTTTGAAAATAACAAAAATTTTCTTGAAATGATACTTAGTGATAGTTACCTTTTTGATTGATCACTAATTATAAACGTATGTATACAAGTGCCATAGGTGTATGTGGTTAAATTGATTCCATAAGATTCGATGTCATTGTGTCATTATTACATGTTGCATGAACGTGTACTTAAATGTTTTTGTGTTTTATTGTGTTTTTGTTTTTATTTGGGGACAAATAAAAGTTTAAGTGTGAGGATATTGATAAGTATATTTCACACCATATTTTCCTAGGTGTATTAATGTGTTTTCAAGTGTTTATTAAATGATTATCATATGTATAGGCTTAGAATTATGTTATTATGAGTGGTTGCTTATATTTTAAGTGTTTGTGTAGTTTAGAATAAGAATTCAATTTTAATTTTATATTTGATGAGGTGTTTAATGTGTTTGTGAATGTTAGAAATCAGGTAACTGAAAAACAAGGATAAAGAGAATGAGTGAAATAGTGATCGTGTAATAACTCCATACTGTTTTTGATAGCTAGAGAACTAAAGCAAAGTAGAGCTTTGTACTTGGGAACAATAAGGTACGAGGAGTGGAATTGGCCAAGGGCCACGAAAGGTAAATGACCAAGCAAGTTAGTATCTTGACTCTCTTATCACAATCGTGATAAGCATGTATAGGGCTATATGACCTTTATCAAGGGACACGATTGTGACGAAAAGGAAAACACCAAGAGCATGATCGTAACCTTGAGTTTCCAGGCGCAAATTTTTTTATTTGTTTTAAGGTTCAGGACTATTTTTGGAGCCGAACAAAGTAGGAAAACCCTAGACACGACCCTAAGACCCTAAGGCACTATATAAGAATGTGAAATAAAAAAAACAATAGTAACCAACATCAAACAGTAGATCGAAAGTGGTGAGATTAAGAAGAGCTACAGGAATTTCAACTTTCC
The DNA here is from genome assembly GCA_027563885.1 of Erythroxylum longipes. NCBI lineage: Eukaryota > Viridiplantae > Streptophyta > Magnoliopsida > Malpighiales > Erythroxylaceae > Erythroxylum > Erythroxylum longipes. The sequence continues at coordinate 15,083,302 of JAOQMS010000009.1, forward strand.
AAATCAAGGCCTTCAATAGAATTTTATTCTTTTCCTTTATTTCCTTCATTATCCTTGATGTGTAATTTGAATTCTGTGGTGTTAAACATGTCTATGTAGTTCTAAATTTTAGAATATGATTTATTCTGGAATTATTTTGTGACTTTGCTTTTTTTATTTCAATAAATATTTAGATGTTTATGATAATTGTTCATGCTTAAACTTGACAACAAATCAAGAGAGTGAGTCAAAGTAATTAGTATTAGATTGTATAAATAAAGTTTGCAGTTTAATAGACCCAAAATTATTAAATTAACAATCAATCAAAGAGAGATCTTGGTTGAGAAATTGATTATCTATTAGATAACTTCGGATCTAATTGAAGACATTAGGGATAGTTTTGTGAATCGAGAGATTACAAGTCTAGAAATTTCGAATTCAATTAAGGTTAATTGGTTAAATATTGAGGGAGAGTAGTTAATAACTTAGAAAATCTAGGATCAAATAAATAAATTAAATAGTAAAGGAAACAAAAATAAAGAAATTATAGTTCATAAGAATTTAATCTTGATCAAACATTAATTTTAATTGGTAGCTTACTTATCATTTGATTACTTGCTTTGTTTTATTTATTTGCTTCAATTTCAGTTACTTGATTTTATTCAAATCAATTTCGTGTTACCTTAGATAAAGTTAGGTTCAAATTGTTAGTTATTGCATAATTCTCGTGGGAATGACAATATCTTATACTATAAGATACGATCTGTATGTATATGGGTATTGAGAATTCTATTTTTAGATATAAAACTTGCTCAACACTAATCATTGAAGACATTTCATACCATTTATTATAAACCAAAGAATGTTATAACTCATTATAGTGATATAAAAAATATTTAAATTAATAAATAAATTCCAATAACAGTCAAATTTTCTTATTCAAAACAACTGCACATGATCAACAAAGGAAAGTGAGGAAAAGAACCTAAAAAAGAATTTGATCCTAAAATAAAGAAAGGTAACCTCGAATCGGATTACTCGGAGGCTGTGGTAGTAGAGTGTGTACCCAACTTCTCAAGTAATCAAGTTCACGACATTTGAGGTAAGCCCAGCTCTCAATGTTAAGATCAAGCTTGGCAGTGGGATAAAGAGCCAAAATAAAGGAAAATTCGATAATGACCCTATTTGGCAATCTGCTGGTTGCATTTAGCTGTTAGCTGATAGTTGATTATATCAGCTGATTTGACCAGCGGATTACATTAGCTGTTTGTTAAAGATATTTAGTAAAATTGGCTGTTTAGTATTAGCTGTTGATGTGTAAAATGACTTATAAAGGCATGGTTTTTTTAAAAAATTATAACGGCATGAATTTGTCACCCGTGTGTAGGCTTTTTTTCTATTTTTTTTACTTTTTTATTTTAATTTTAATTATACTACTATTACTTTAATAAAAAATTAAAATTAAAATTAAAATTAAATTATTACTTTAATAAAAAATTAAATTATAATTATAATTATGTTATTATTAAATTTATAAAAATTAAATTAAAAAATGAATTATTGCAAGTGCACGCCTGTGCATTTGTTAATTTAATAAAAAATAAATTTAAATTTAAATTTAAATATTACTTTAATAAAAATTAAATTATAATTATAATTATGTTATTATTAATTTTATAAAAACTAAAATTAAAAAGAAAAATAAAAATATTCAAGAGTAGCAATCGTGCACTTAGAGTTTGTAGTTAGGCTTTGTTTATTTAAAAGGGTATAATTGATTTTTCAGTTGTACATGATGAAAACGTTGCTATTATGTAGCTATTATGTAGCTTTTCTAAATTCAGCAGATTGGGATAAATCCACTAATTATTCATCTTCTTACCAAACAATAATTTTAGTGTTAAACAGCTGAAACACTTGAACTAGTTAAAAAATAGCTGATTCGTTATCTTCCATTTCCCATATTCTCCGAGAGACTAATTAATGTGTACATTCATCGAATACTCATTCTTAGTTAATAAGGGATACTTCAATTCCGGGCTCAAGGCTATTGCCCAAGAATGATCAACAGTATGTTGTTTTCTTTACTTCTTAGTCCTCTTTATTTCTAATCCATTCTACTAAAAACAAAAAGATGCCACAACTACTAGACCCTAACTTTATTAGAATGTAGGGTATTACTAAATATTGTTTTGAAAATACGAGACGATAAATAATGACAAATTTATTTAAATAGAACCTAACTTTCATTAGAATGTAGGGTATTACCATATATTTTCAAGGTGAAATATGATAAATAATGAAATAATTTTTTTAAAATTATTTAAAATATTATAGTGCAATTTAGATCTCTGGTTACTCTTATATAATACCTATTATTATACTTTTAATATAAATATAATAAACCTATTTTAAAAAAAAATAATCATGTGATTTGTTAATTTTAATTAACCTCTTGTGTGTGTGTGTATATATATATATATAATGGCATGATCGCTCAGTTAGTATTTTTCATAGAAAATTTTAATAGCAGAGACTACTCGACACATTCTATTAATCATAGGGAGTTTTTTATAAGTGTAAAGTATACAATTTTTTCCGCAATTATCGAAATTAAAGGTGTTCTTTTTTGTCCTCAAGCCAAATTCTAATGTTCCTACTAAAGATCTAATTTACTTACTATTGTACCAATTTATGGTGGATACTCTTGTTACTAATTATTGATTACCATGCAACTATTAATTATGATCTGAAAGTTATGGTTTATGAGCTACAATCTAATACCTTCATTAGCTTCAAATTTACATCTCCAAGGTTTAACAGATTGATTTTCTAGTTGAGTAGTACCGATATATAGTTTCATGGTATGAGATCAATCCTTCCAAGTTCACGAACATATTTCCTGAACAAAGTTAGGCATTTCTCTTGAGCAATAAGACAGGCGTGATTCGATCGGATGAGAAGGTGGGTAGGGGGTCGCAATTCGAAGCGTAAGGGATTGACAGATCGTACATGCAAAACCTGTTATCTTGTTATATATCAACTGTTACAGATTGCAAAGAGAAGAAACGAGAGAAGGATGTAGCTTCAAATTTCTATATTTGGACACAATTGTGCGTCAGTACAGTTGAAGGAGAACAATATGTGAATAAGGATATCAATGGACCCACGATGGGCCGAGATGGGCCTACCCACGACCCAGCCCTCGGACGGCCCGTGGTAGGCCCGTGGCCCGGTGAGTCACGGGCGAGCTGGGCCAAATCCGGTTTGTTTATATTTTTTAATTAAATCGTTTTGGATCTGTCTATATTTTTTAATTAAAAATATAAAAAACGGCGTCATTTTGGACAAAATGGCGCCGTTTTGTCGGGCCACGGGCTGGCCCGTGGCTTGACCATGGCCCGCTAAACCCAGAACAAAAAGGGGTCGGGCCGGGCCCCCATTGCCATGCCTATATGTGAACAAAATTGCCAGTATTTGCAGAATTAGGTTGTAACTAAGCAACCTTCACAGCAAAAACAAGCCACCAAAATGCCAAGTACAGCTCCAGCAAGGACTTCCTCTAGTCTCCAATCCAACTCATAGATCTAAGAAACTTGCTTCCCCTTCCTCCATTACTGTTACTCTCCTTCTTCCTCCCTCTTTTCAGCTTCCTCACCACCCTTTTATCATTTGCTTCCCATCAATTCTTTCCTTCCTTCCTTCAACCTCAACCATTCACTCCCAACAAATCAAAACTTCAACAAGGGCACTTTAGTCCTTTCCATTTCCTACCCAGTTTTCCGCCTTTCTGGCTTTCCTCTTTTAGTATCTACCTTTTCCTTTTCCATACTACAAACTATGCAGATCACTTTCCTCATCCTGTCAGCTAACAAAGCTGAAATCATTCTAGGTGATGGCATTCTTCTGTTTCCTCTAAAAGTCACCTTCTCTTCATTGCCAAAGTCAAACTCTACCTCTTTGAGACTACAATCTAACTTTGCACAATATTTCTCCATAGCATCCATACCTAGTATAACATCTAGACTCTTTAGCTCTAGCAGTAGTAAGTCTACTACCAGTCTAGCACCCTCAATAACCAGTTCACAATCTATATACACTTGACTTATTATCACCTTCCTCCCTAAAGGAGTGTTAACAATCAATAGATCATCCAATGGCAACAAATTCACACCACATAATGTCATGCTTGCAAAAACAAATGAATGCATGGAGCCAGAATCAATTAAGACATATACTTCAGAATTAAATAACTGAGCCATACCAGTGACAACTTCAGGCGCGGCTGCGGCCTCCTCTCTTGTCATGGCAAATACCCTGGCCTGTGCCTGACCCCTTGGCCTTCCTGGAGGGATAGCCTTCCTTGCAACCCATAACTGCCCATATCAGTGACTAGCTTAGTTCCCACTGTTTTTGCTCTTCTTGGGGCTTGCAACTGCGACCCCTCTTGCCTTGTCATCTAGGGACATTCCCTGATCATATTCCTTTCTCCCCACATCAAAAACATGCTCCAAGTAACTTGAAGCATTCTCCTTTGTGAAACTTCCCACAATGCTCACATTAATTGTGTACCTGCTCCTCTCGACCCCTGCTATTGCCTCCCAAAGTTAAGGTTTCTGCCGAAGCTGCCCTTGATTTCTTGTTCTTAGTAAAGGCGCTACTCCCCACCTCACTCTGAGTGTGGAAACTCCTTATACTCCTCTCAGGAATTGGAGCACTCATTCCCTTATTGGAAGACTGCTCTTAGTTCTTCCTCTTCTTATTCACTTCATACTTGATATTCTCCAGTTTCTCGGCCTGAAGTGCTGCATCTACCAACTATTGGTAGTCACAGAATTTATGGATCAACACCTTCTCCTTGATCCCAAAATGAAATCCTCCCTTAAACTTGCGGCATTTGTCCTCCTCATTCTCTATAATGTTGGCCGCATATCGGGAAAGCTGAGTGAACTTCAGCTCATACTCACTCACACTCATGTCCCCCTGTGTGAGATTCAGAAACTCTCTGGCCTTCTCTTGTACATAAACCCTAGAGAGGTACTTCTTCTTGAACACTTCCACAAAATCTCTCCATAATAACACCGGAGGCATAACCTGAATGTGGGGCACTGATTCCCACCAATGCAGTGCGTCCCCTTATAGCAAGCTCACTGCATAATCCAATTTCTCTTCATCAGAGCACTTCATCTGAAGCAGGACTCTCGGTCCTCTTCAACCATGCTTCAGCCTCTTCCGGATTTGTAGTACTATTAAAATCTACAGCTCCATACTTGCGAAGCTTATCATACTGCCCACTCCTCTCCACTGAAGCTGGCATCGGAATCTGTAACCCTTGGCCCATGGCATATGTGAAAGCCTGAGCAAAGGCTTGAAAGAACCGTGAATCCATATTAGGCATAGGAGGAGGAGACGATGGCATTTCATGCTACACATTAGGTGCCTCAGAATCAGGAGCAGAGTGTGTACCCGCATCTTGCGGGACATACGATTCATTCGTACTTCCTTGGTGAGAGCCAAATCGAGTCAGAGCTCCTCGAGTTCTTTTTCGAGGCGGCATATTCACTCCTTTAATTGAAAACATTAAAAAAACTTTTAGTTCATAATTCAAAAAAATAATTTTAAATCATGTAAAACAATACAAAACAATGCATGAGGTTCATTTAAAAACAATGCATGTTCATTTCATATTTTAAAAACTACTCATTCAAAGCTTAAGATATTCCTAGACTTAGTCCCCATCCTGGACCTAAACCTAGTCGCTCTGATACCATAAGATGCTGGACCTCGTTTCCGGAGCCCTACTATCTGAATGCCATAAAACTTGAGCTCGTGTATTACCCCGTAGGGTTATTTCCATAAACTCTCATTAGCCATCATTGGTTCATCTTCATTCTTATAACATCCCAAAGGTTTCCTATTATACAAATCAAGATATGCTTAAAGGCTAAAGTATGCTCATAACTAAGTCATGCTCCTACAATTGATTCCCTCACTTTCTTTTCATTAATCCTTTTCTAATCAACACCAAAGGCTATAATTGTTTTTTTTAGGGATATAAAAATGGGTTAGGAATCTATTGGTTCAATAATCACTTCATTTGGAAGTCGGACGATGAAGTTATGCCTAAAAGAGTCAACCAAGATTATGTCCTCAATCATATTATACCAATCTTGGGACAATTTGCATAACTTTCACTAGAGATAGCGGATTGGGGTTGTTTTAACACAGTTTCAAAAAGGACTTCAAGATATACAACTTTTGTGAAGACCTTGAAGAAATATTTTACCATCTGGAGGGTCAAAATCACTTCATCTGACACTTTGTCTCGCACTTCGTCTGGTGCTTCGTCTGATGCTTCTTCTGGTGCTTCATCTAGCACTTTGTCTAATGGCCATATCTTTTGCGTGCAAAGTCCAAAAATGCCAAACTTTATATCGTTAAGCTAAGAAAAAGATCTACAACTTTGGAAGATAACTCTACCTAAAATAACCTATATCAATACAGATTTGCCCTAGAAATCAGAACACAAAATTTTACCCTTATGAATGTTTTTAAAAAAATGCAATCTACAAACCTTGAGAGTCATTAGCAAAAACACAATCATATTTCATTTTAAGCCACAATATGTCATAGTCCAAAAATACATAATTTACTCAAAGTAGAAATGCTCAAAATTCAACTAAAGCCTTGTTTTATAAAAACAAACTTAAAATACAAAATAAGCATAATCCGGAGTAATGCCCTTATGCTCGATTACTTGATCTCTTGCTCATCACTTGAAGATGGGATGGAACTGGGGGGGGCTTAAAGCTCGTGGGTAACAATTTTATAACCGGTAACAAGCAAAACCATTGAAAAAATTCACAATGCATCATGAAACACATATTTCCAAATTCTTAATTTATCACACTTTAGAAGCAACCCAAATCATGTATTCAATAAACTTGTCAACACATAAGCACATCAAAATGGTTTGGGAGGTCCATAAATAGAACGAGCTAACAAATTCCCATGAAATGGTCCTGTGTAGTCGTGAACAGAACGAACTAACTCAATCCCACATAGTGGTTTTGTGTAGTCGTAAACATGAGGGAGTCCCTGAGGGAGCTCCATGCTACTTGCGGGCAGGCGGGAGAAACCTTTAGTCAAAGTACACTTGACCTACAGAATGGACCAGACCAAACCCACATAACATGTATTTCATAACTTGTAAACTTGTTGCCCAAAATGGCACTTTTTCTGAAAAGTGATTTCGTAAACAAAGTAATTTATTTATTTCAAAAAGAGATTCATTTTCGCATTCTTTTCATAAATCATCCACATAATATTCACATACCAAATACATAGCACTTTCTCAAAACATTCAAAGAGCAATAAATGCACATTTATAATACAATTGAAAAACATTTGCTTTCTTGATTTTGAAGAAACATTAATGGCTTATTATTCAATTATAAAAATGTAACCCACCTTGAATTCCTTGCTTAATAGTTGCTAAAAGATGCCTTTTTTCTTGTTCTTCTTATCCCTTCTCTTGATTTCCTTCAATGTTGCCAAAAATCCCAATTCAATGGGACTTCCAATTGAGAACTCAAAGAAATATATATACTAAAATTGATCTTAGAATACTTAAACCCATGCATTTCTTAAGCTTCATGAACCAAAACCCTTCTGAAAATCCAAAAGTTTAAACATAAACTTACCTTGAATCTTCACCAATTACTGAGTTTCTTGGCTCAAATGGAAGATCTAATCTTTCTCTTTCTTTTTCTCTTCTTGCACAACTTCAAAATGACTCTTTAAACTAAGAAAATTGGAAACCTAGTTAACTTTCCCTTCTTTTATTCTTCTCCCATGATTTTCTCTCCTTCTTCTCTTCAACTTCGTTTTTCTTCTTCTTCAATTACAAGACAACACTTCTTTTCTCCTTCTACCCTTAATGAGTCCAAAATGTCCATTTTACCCTTCCTTATAAGCTTATGCTCTTTTAACCTTAAGTGACCTTCCAAAAATACCCTTTAACCTTCTTATTACTTAATATAACTAAACCATACAATAAAATCCTACTAAGATTAACATAATAATTAATTCCAAAAAACTTAATTTATCAAAACCTAATAATTCATTCAAATCATGCTTAAATAATTAAAAAATTTCGGGGCCAACAAGTAAACTACAAATATATTGATATTAATAGTTGAATAACATAATAAATTACAAATAAAGATAAACTAAATTAAAACACAAATATATGGATATTATATATTAATAGTGTGTGTTTTTTATTTATAACAATCAATAAAATTTGATATTTATATTAAGTAATTATATTATCATTTATTTTAATTAAATAATATAAAATAGTGCAATATATCTCATATATTATTTCATTTAGTATTATCAAATAATAAATTATAGTTTAATTGAAATTTTATTATTTATTAAAATAAAAATATAATAATATTAATATTGCTAATAAAAATATACTAGAAAAAGTAAAGTTGGGTTAATTTTATATATAATTTTAATAATTATTAATGAAAGATAAAAAAGAATATGCTGATAATAATCTTTTTCAGTGTAAAAAATAAAGTTATAAATTGGAGTGAAAAGTTTTGTAACATCTCTAAAATGAAAAAAAAACTTTACTCTATTTTGAAGGAATAGGTTGGAGATGCCCTCAAACCAAAGTGGTTATGAAGACTGGATGTTTGACCTACATTATTGAAATCCACTAGGGAAAGAGTGAAGCTACCTGTGTGATTTAGCTTCGGTGAAGAGGGATATATGCAAACGAAAAAGGTTCTAACTTTAGTTAGGTCTGTGGCAGCATCACTTCTTCCTACTTGGGGACCTAACAGATCCTTTGATCCTTCAAATATGATGACTAAAAGAAAAAACAAAAATGGACCAGCACGTATGAGCTATTCATGCTAAGTATATTCTTTTTCTTATCCCTCAGTCTTAGTTCCTATAAATAATGTTCGACATTCGTTTACAAACATTTCCATTTCATATAATTTCCTTATAAAAAGACCAGTTCTGCCTAGAGGATGAGAGAGAAACTCTAGCTTCTCTCTAATCTTCTCCCTCACTCACTCAATCCTAACCCTAGATCTGAAACCTTCCCATGCCTCCATCAAACTATCTCATACCTTAACCTTAAAACCCAATTTCCTTGATTTCTTGAACCTAAAATAGAGACAAACTATCCACCATTATCAGCTACCCTTAAAACAACCTTTTCCCAGACCCCCCAACCTAATACCTCGTCTTCTCCTAAACTTTCTATAGCCTATACTTCTTCCCCTTCCCACTCTTCCAGTAACCCGCCCTCTACCTCTACCATTGCTCCTAAACTATCATACCCTACCATAGGTGACATTTTTAGTGGACCTAGAAAAACTTGGAAGCAAGTCGTGGGGGATAGCTCTGGCTCTTCTCTAATTTTCTGTTGGGCCCCGAATTTTTTTATTATTTTAGTAAGCATGAATTGAATGAATTTGGTGATCTTTTAGATAAATTTTTTAAATTGGAGTCTAATTATTAAGTCAAGTTTAGGAGGATTTATTTCATGGATTGATGGAAATTGGAAGTATTAAATGGA
>JAOQMS010000009.1:15092987-15117174 GCA_027563885.1 Erythroxylum longipes
TGATCTACAGCTTTTATTTAGACCACTTAGCCTAATTTTGCCTAGAATAATACAGTTTATTCCTTAAAGTTTCAGACCACATTTTATCCCTATTTTCCTCGCTTCTTCCCAGTATCAATATATATATGTCTATTATCTATAACCAAGAGAACCGAATCCAACATTTAAATTCTTACATACAAAAATCCCCTTTTAAAACAATTTAATTAAAGGAAACCTATCAAAGAAAATCATCACACAGCCAATGAACTCATTTCCAGTCATAATGACAACTTAACAGAAAAGAAAAATTTTACACATAAATATTAGAGAATCTCTGCAACTTCTATTGTCATTTTTCAATTAAACAGAGTTAGTTCACATCTTCATACTTCATACCAGAAGCCATACTAGTATCATAATTACAAATACAATCAGAAATGTTTATGCTGATATGCTTCTAAAGTTACCAAAAATGATCCAAACTAACTTAGCTACAAAAAATCTGAAAATCTTAGAGTTGCCAAACTTTGCAAGGACACACTAGTAACATGCTTTCAAAAAAATTTGTGAGGTGAGCTGGAAAGCTCAATGGCTAGTATGTTTATAGCCAGTGATAACGAACCACACACATATCAAGCACACACACATATATATACATATATATATACCATTATTTTAATTTCAACAAATCACAACATTCACATTCTAACTTTGAGAATTTTTTATAAACATGGATACTTCATCTCACAAAATCAATTTATAATCAAACCATGAAACTCAATTATTCTTTATACTCAACAATTCAAGATACAATGCATAAACATAATGGCTTGAGAGAGTCCCATAAAACAGAATGGCGAAACTGAAGTTTACACTATGAATGAAATGAGTCCATTTTTTAGAGTTCATATGCCACAAGCGGGCAGTTGGGAGAAGGCTTAAAGTCAACGTGCACGTGACTAATGAAATGGTATTTCTCTTGCCTACACAAGTAAGATTTTCAATGCTCATACATTTCATAACATATTCATACTTCTTAAATTTTCTATTTTTCATTAACACAAAAGCAGCAGAATTCTTACAAAGCAACGTGATAAATGTTCATAGTTTTCCCACATTCACAATGAGTAAAAGTAAGCATTTAAACACATAAACAAACAAATAATTTCAACTCATCATCACAAAAACTATGAATATATTACCCACGTAATTTAGTTGGAAATCCAAACTCAATTGTGCCTTTTCTCTTGCTCTTAGATAGGGTTTTCTTTGTTGCCTAAAACAAACCAATTCCTCATTCAATCCACATTCAAATGAAAATTCATAAAACTTCAATAATCAAGAATAAACAAAAATCGAGGCTAGACTTAACTTACCCATAGTATATCTAGGCTAGAAAACTAAAACCTAATTTAGAAATCCGTGAAAAAAAATCAAATGGATTTCTCTTCTTCTCTTCTTTCTTCCAACGCTAAACTATTTCTCTGTCTAATCCCTTTTGTTTTTTCTACCCAAACAAGAAGGAAAGATGAAACTTACCTAAAACAAGTTAGTTTCTCTTCCTTCTTCTTCTTTCTCTTAGCTTCCACGATTCTTCTTCTTCTTTTCTCTTCTTTTTCATGTTTTTCTCTCTTATTTCTCTCTTCTCACGATTTTCTTCTTCTTCTTTCTTATTTAAGACTACATTTTGTCCTGATTTTCCAATTTTACCCTTCATTTGTCTTGTTCTTCCAATTTTGCCCTTCTTTTAATGTAATGTCCCTTTTGCCCCTTCTTTTATCTCTTATGGCCATTACACTAATTTAATTCTAACATCTCTAACTAATAACCCTAATTTTTATTCATGCTTGCTAAATTAATGACTAAGTTCTAAGAAAATAAATAAAAGAAATCAATGAATAAATAGATAAATAAATAAAAGAAAAGAAAAAAATAAAAAATTGGGGTCCAACAGATATAAGTGTTACAATCCATCATCCCAAAAATTTTATCTCCACAAATGTCACCTTCACAGAAAATACACCTATTTTTCTCCAAGTCCTCTCTTTAGGGGGAGATTTCACTAATAGAAGATATCACTTATGAATCCTTCGAGCCACTTAAAACACTTGACATTCCTTCTCTTCTAGCTCGTATTATTGAAACAACCGAGCCTTTTGAACCAATTACATCTGTGTTTCCCAATGATACTACTGAACTTAAGTCATCCCATGTCCTAGCCAGTGTTACTTAAGTGTATTTAAGGAAAAAGGTCATTCAAGAACTGACACAGGTCCAAGAATTTAACTCAGATTCTGAAAATGTAATCATGGTAAGATCTGACTCACCTTTACATAATTTTTTGAACCAACTGTTGTTGGGAAAGGTGTAAGAGAATGTATTAAGCGACCACTCTATCCTCTATCTCACAATGTCTCTCTCAAGCGCTTATCACCAGGTTACCAAAAATTCATTGTGAGTTTAAATAACGTTACTATCCCTAACATAGTTTCTGAGGCATTGTCAAAAAGGGAATGGGGGGATGCTATGAGGGAGGAGATGAGTGCATTATAAAAGAATAGAACATGGGAGATTGTTGATAAACTAGAAGGGAAAAACATTGTTGACTGTAAGTGGATTTTCACACCAAAACATAAGGCTGATGGATCTCTTGAGAGATTAAACACAAATTAGTGGTCAAAGGGTACATTCAGACTTATGGGATTGACTATCAGGAGACTTTTGCTCTAGTTGCAAAAATGAATACCGTGATAATTCTGTTATCATTAGCTGGCCACTTTAATTGGCAGCTCCTACAATATAATGTTTAGAATACATTTCTCCATAAAGACTTAGATGAAGAAATTACATGAACATCCCACCAAGATTTGAGGGAGACATCGACAATAAAGTATGGAAGTTGAGGAAGGCCCTTTATCGGTTAAAACAATCTCCTATAGCATGATTCGGAGATTTTCAAAGGTCATGAGGGAGTGCCAAGGTGACCACACTCTTTTCATTAAACATTCAGCTGCAGGGGGAGTTACTGCTCTTTTAGTTTATGTAGATGACATTATAGTGACTAGAAATGACAATAAAGAGAAGCATGAATTGAAGCGAAGACTGGTAAAAGAGTTTGAGATAAAGGAATTGAGGAAACTAAAGTACTTCCTCAGTATTAAAGTGGTATATTCTACACAAGGGATTTTCATATCCCAACAAAAGTATGTGACTAATTTATTGGCAGAAACAAGGAAGATTGGGTGTAAACCAGTCTCTACACCTATGGATCCAAACCATAAGTTGGGAGAAGCTAAAGAAGAACTAGTTGTTGATAAAAGGATGTATTAAAGATTGGTTGGTTGACTCATATATCTTGCTTACACTCGGCCAGACATAGCTTACTTGATGAGTGTAATCAGTTAATTCATGCATGATACTTGGAACAATAGGGTACGAGGAGTGAAACTGGCCAAGGGGCATAAAAGGTATAAGACTAAGCAAGTTAGTATCTTGACTCTCTTATGCACAATCGTGATAGGCGTGCATAGGGCTACATGACCTTTATCATGATCGTGCCTCAAGGGGCACGATCGTGACAAAAAGGAAAACATCAAGAGCATGATTGTAACCTTGAGTTTTCAGGCACAAATTTTTTTTATCTGTTTTAAGGTTCAGGACTATTTTTGGTCCTGAACAAAGTAAGAAAACCCTAGACACGACCCTAGGACCTCTAAGGCACTATGTAAGAATGTGAAATACGACAAAAAACAATAGTAACCAACATCAAAAAGTAGATTGAACGTGGTGAGATCAAGAAGAGCTACAAGAATTTCGATTTTCCAAATCAGGGCCTTCAATAGAGTTTTATTCTTTTCCTTTATTTCCTTCATTATCCTTGATGTGTAATTTAAATTCTATAATGTTAAACATGTCTAAGTTCTAAATTTCAAAATAGGATTTATTCTGGAATTATTTTGTGACTTTGATTATTTTTTATTTCAATACATACTTAGATGTTTATGATAATTGTTTATGCATAAACTTAACAACAAATCAAGAGAGTGAGTCAAAGTAATTAGTATTAGATTGTTCAAATCAAGTTCGCAGTTTAATAGACCCTTAATTATCAAATTAATGATCAATCAAAGCGATATCTTGGTTGAGAAATTGATCATCTATTAGATAACTTCGGATCTAATTGAAAATATTAGGGATAATTTTGTGAATCGAGAGATTGTAAGTCTAGAAATTTCAAATTCAATTAAGGTTAATTGGTTAGATATTGAGGGAGAGTAATTAATACCTTAGAAAATCTAGGATCAAACAAATAAATTGAAAAGTAAAGGAAACAAAAATAAAGAAATTATAGTTCATAAGTACTGAATCTTGATCAAATGTTAATTTTAATTGGTAGCTTACTTATCATTTGATTACTAGCAATGTTTTATTTATTTGCTTTAATTTCAGTTACTTTATTTTATTCAAATTAATTTCGTGTTAACTTTGATAAAGTTATATTCAAATTGTTAATTATTGCATAATTCTTGTAGGAACGGCAATCTCTTATATTATAACATACGATGTGTATACATATGGGTATTGAGAGTTTTATTTTTAGGTATAAAACTTGCTCAGCACTAATTATTAAAGACATTTCATACCATTTATTATAAAACAAAGAATGTTATAACTCATTATAGCGATATAAAAAATATTTAAATTAATAGATAAATTCCAATAACAGTCAATTTTTCTTATTCAAAACAACTACACATGATCAACAAAGGAAGTGTGGAAAAGAACCTAAACAAGAATTTGATCCCATAAAAAAGAAAGGCAACCTTGAATCGGATTACCTGAAGACTGTGTACCAGAATGTGTACCCAACTTCTGAATTAGTCAAGTTCAAGGCATTCGAGGTGAGCCCAGGTCTCAATGTTAAGATCAGGCTTGGCAGTGGGACCAAGAGCCGAAATAAAGGAAGATTCGACAACGTAACAGGGAAGCTCCTGATCTTCCTACTTACCAGACTGACCAGGTGGTAGAGGAGTCATGCTAAAGAGGTATCCCTTTGGCGTTCTTGGTGGTTTGGTGGCTATCGACTAGGTCCAGCTGCATCATAACCTTGGCTTCGAAGGAAAAATATGAGGCACGTTGAATCATGTGAAGCAAAATCATATAGAATAATTTTAAATTTTAATTAACTAATAACTATTTATAAAATGTTAATTAGAAATAAAAATAAGAACTTAATCATATTGCATTATAATTAATAATAAAATAAATTACTATTACACTTTATAATTCTTAAAGTAAAAAATCATATGTAAAGATAAATTAATAAAATAATAATAGTTTATAATTTTATTTATTAACTATAAAGAAATCGATTATAAATAAAAATATAGGAATTTGTCATCTTATTTATTATTATTAGTAAGCTTTTTAATATATATTATAAATATGATAATATATATTTTAAGTAATTTTACTTATTAATTGCATAAATGAAAAAAAATACAAATTACAAATACCTTAATTAATAAGTAAAATTCAATAAAATAACTAATTTATATTATTAGTCATTAATAAAATATGACAAATAATGAAATAAATTTATTTAAATTTGTTGAAAATATTATAGTGCAATTTAGATGTCTGGCCTAAAATTAATTACTCTTATATAATACCTATTATTATACTTTTAATATAAATATAATAAACATATTTTAAAAAAATATATAATCATGTGATTTGTTAATTTTAATTAACCTCTTGTGATATATATTAATTTTTCTGAAATTATCGAAATTAAAGGTGTTCTTTTTGTCCTCTAGCCAAATTCTAATGTTCCTACTAAAGATCTAATTTACTTTCTATTGCACCAATTTATGGTGGATACTCTTGTTACTAATTACTGATTACCATGCAACTATTAATTATGATCTGTGAGTTATGGTTAATGAGCTACAATCTAATACCTTCATTAGCTTCAAATTTACGGTCGCCTAATCATCTCCAAGGTTTAACAGATTGATTTTCTAGTTGAGCAGTGCCTATATATAGTTTCATGGTCTGAGATCGATCCTTCCAAGTTCACGAACACAAAGTTAGGCCTTTCTCTTGAGCAATAAGCCAATAAGACAGGCGTGGTTCGGATGAGAAGGCGGGTAGGGGATCGCACTTCGAAGCGCGGGGGATTGACAGATCATACATGCAAAACGTGTTATCTTGTATGCAGCTTTTGTAATGATCTAGATGAGCTTTTTGGCACCACAATCGTATACATATATAGAACGGTTAGACTATTAAGGGCGACAAAATCAGAAAAGAGAAGGAAGGGAGATTTTCTCGATGAACGAAAAGTAGGAAGCATTTAATCACATACAACATTGACATTGACAGCTGAACATGAGCTTAATGGTTAGGCAATATATGCAGGGTACAGGGCAAATAATCCAAAGATGAGAACAACACATGCATTGAAATACTAAAACCATTTGAAGCCAATAATTGCAGGGCCTTTCTGAGGATAGGAACAGTCATACTTTCAAATGGTTGTAGTGTACTGGTACGATACCTATGGATCGTCTACTGTACAGGGCTACGTTTACTACTGTGGGGTGGGCACCAGAGTTCTCAGACCACCCGTCCCTGCCATGCCGTCCTATATTTCCATGGTCTGTGACCCTAATACCTATCCTTCCCTACGATGATATTGATGCATCTATTTCTATAGCCTTTCTCAGCTACTATCTGCTCCTCTCTCTCTCTCTCTCTTAGCTGGCTGCATGATGCTTCTTTAATTCACTGTTCCACAAGATAGGGTAATGTCCTTGCTTGATTCTTCTTCTGTGTCTCCTCTTTCTATATCTGTGCGATCCCACCTGTTACCCTCCTATCGTACTAGGGTTTCTTTCATCTCTTCCATGTGTTCAAACTCTTGTCAGCTTATTTATATGTATGGTTTTTCCCCATCCGTTTGCCGTGTGATTTATGTACGTCTAACGTTGTGTTCTTATTGTTCCCTATTATTTCAATGTCAAATTTGCACTTGCAGCCACCTCACAATTGTCGTTCAATGTGCTTGTCGTCACTACATCGTTTTGTTTTTCCCTGAAGAGAACCAGTTTCATCTTCGTCGTCATCTTCTATTTTGTTTGATTACGTTTCTGTCACCTGTTAAATAATATGTAGTTCAAAGTCATTCCCCATATCCTTCTTTCTAATCTCTTCCTCTTGTAGTTGTTGTTGACGATGGCATGAATTTCTTTCTAGATCATATTCTTTCATAAATTAGTATCTTTGCTTTGTGGCTGTAACAAGTAGAAGTAGTCAGTAAGAGCACGGTGATTATGAAGACTGGGTGTCTGACCTATATTATTGAAGTCCACTAGGGAAAGAGTGAAGCTGCCAGCGTGATCTAGCTTCGGTTAGAGTGGTATATACAAACGAAAAAGTGTCTGACTTTAGTTAGGTCATGCTGTGGCAGCCTCACTTCTTCCTACTTGGGGACCCAAAAGATCCTTTGATCCTTCAAATCTGCTGACTGAGAGAAAGAAAAAAAATGGCCCAGCACGTATGAGCTATTCGTGCTAAGTATATTCCTTTTCCTATCCCTCAGTCTCAGTTCCTAGAAATATTGTCCGGCATTCGTTTACCAACATTTCCATTTCATGCTGCTTTTACTTTAATTTGCCTTTTGCAGAATTGGATTGTTGTGCTGATGATAGAAGGAGCGTGTCAAAACATATCAAGCCTCGTCCTCTTGTTCTAATTTGCAAAATCTACGTTGACATCTGATGTTGATACCTAACGAGGCTTCCACAGTATGAGTTTCTGCAGGTTCTCCTTTTTTCTCTCGAAAAGCCATTAGCAGTAAGGATTAATTTTAAGATCTATGCTCTTGGTTAACGGTAAGTAGTTGCACTTGCATATGGGAATAATAAATATATCATGAAGTATGATAAATCTGTTTCAACTTTCAAAAGCTCAGGGAAGATCTATAAAAACATCTGTTTACCTGAAAGATTAAACAGGGAACATGAAAAGTGAAGATGTATAAAAACTTCACTTCCAAGTGCTAAACTGTACTATTGCAGGTGGTTCCTATTTTCATTTTCTCCGTCGTGCTTGATCACTTCAGCCAAACCCTGTTTACATGGGAAATACTTGAAGGTTAAAAATAGTTGGATGTATAGGAGTCAGTATTGGCATGAAATGAATTAGTGTTTGAGCAAAAAATGGCCGATGTGTATATGTAATATATAAAATTAAATTTCAATGCTTTAATGTGTATAAAAAATGTCGAGGTTATACGGCCCTTCTGATGTAACTGCGATAATATTATATTATAGCTTTATTTAAGAGTCTGATTAGCATAAACCACTAATTAAATGCCTTATCAGTTGGTAACAGTTCCTTGATTAGCATATAGTCTTAGTCAGAGTTGATTTGACTTGATAGGCCCTAAGCAGGCAAGGAGCATCTGAAACAGAATCTCAGCAACCGACAATTTGAATGTTGATTTCAAGTTGATCATAACTAACCATTGCAACAATTTTTTCCTAATCCTACTTGAACAAAAATACATGTTAAGCAGATGATTCCATCAATTTGCTTTCAGTTCATTCTATTAAGTGTTGTATTTTTGATAATTTTCTCTTGTTGACCAACTATTTATTCATTATTGTGACATTTTCCTATTAATTTTGATGTGAAGGTTTTTTAGAAAGTGTGAATGCCCCTTTAGTCATTGGAATGTTAATGATCAAATAATCTTGGAATAATTTGTTTTCGCATTATTGAAAGTCTCGAGATGCATAAAAAGCATGTTAGAATTATACTTTAATTATCTTTACAGGGAGTTTCTGCTCCCAATTTTTTTTTTTGAAAAAGGGAAATTGAATTAATAAAATATAAGATAAAATTCTACGAAAGAGTTGGACATCAATCTGTGGTATCGTTTCAAAGAAAAGAAAAGAAAATAAAGAAGGCTGAAAGTGGTTATAGTATGAATGTTAGAGTTGCAGTGAAGCTGGGATGGTCAGATTGTCATGTTGGTGTAAAGTGTGCATAATGAGATGCTCCGGAACCTCAACGAGAATGGTCGGATTGTTATGCTGGGGTAGATTGTGCAAAATGAGATATTCCTGAAGCGTAGCTTTTAGAACTTTTTTAGATGAACTCGTGGTGGTGAAATGTTAGAGATTTTTTTCCTGCCATAAGAGTCTCCTCGAGGTGAGCATCACTATTGAAGGAGCATTTATAAAAGAGATGGATTTGTATTTTGTCATGTAGCAAGCACATCGGACAAGATTTATCAACTTGTACGAAGGGCATGTGATTTGTAGGCATGGTAAAATTGGCCCGTTTTGTTTTTGAGACAGGTTGATCAGGTTGACCGGCTCGGCTCGTGGCTTGCTCGTTATTTTTAAAATAACGATATAGAAAGTTTGTGTAAAAAAAATAAATGGTGGGGTGCATTGTGTCGGGCGGGCTGGATTTGCTCGTGATTTGTCGGGTTATAGCTTGAGTCATGGGAGGCTGAGCAAGACCATGGGCAATCTAGGCTTAACCCGAGCTATTGATGTTCTTAGCTATTTGTGATACTTTGTTTTTTGTTTTTAATAGTTAACTAGAGAATTAAATGTTAGGAGTGGTGCAAGGACCTACTCCACACGATGTGGAATCAGTTGACTCTGGAACTGAGAATTATTAACAGTGATAATGTGAATAGATTTGTCCTTTTGGTAGAATGTATCATGAGCTCTTTGGGTCCTTTGGTTAGGGAATTAAGCAGGTTGAAGATGTTATTGAAGAGGAAAGTGTTAGTCGTTGTTGTGGACCAGGGAGTGTAGTTTGGTGTGAAGTGGAAGCATGTGAGTTCCTAGTTGATATAGAGAGTGGATCAATGGTCTTTGATTGGATTAATTGTCATATTATATGGTGATTAATTAATAGACATGAAATTTGGCCTGACCTGTGCCCTAATTTTTACTTAAAAAATGACATTGTTTTTAACAATTTTTTAAAAAGCCCGTCAGCTCGAAGCTAGGTTGGGTATGACCTGATTTATTGACACCTCTATTAATCAACCATTCCTTATTTTGTTGGACATCTCATATTGTACTGTGTCTCAAAGCTGTATGAGTTGATTTAGAAAAAGCTCATGCGATAGATGTTTGCGGATAGCTCATGTACATGTTTGCGGATAGCTCATGTACATGTTTCTCGGAGGAAATAAGCGTATAACCATTTGAGCTAAAGAGAGGTTTTGTCGATCAAAATCTACCGGAATGGCTTGAGTAGTAAGGCTTGATTTGTTGTTTTGATGGAGCATAAATTAAGTTCATCTTTCTCCTTTGGTAAACATAAGTCAAATCATTTAACTTTCTCATGCCAGATGAGCCATTTGTATAGCTCCATAAAAACTTGAGTATTCTTTCGATTGATTTGACGATGGTTTGCGATAGAGAGATGTGGGAACTTCAGTATATATGCATGGAGTTAAGGACCGATTGAATGAGCTGCAATTTTCCTGCATAACTAAGTGACTTATTCACCCATTGAACAAGTTTGGTGATTTTGTCTAGGAGAGGGGTGCACTCCAAACAGTTTAATCTTGTTCCAGCCAAATTGCGTAATGAACTCTAATTTAGAAATGGTGATTTTCTACCAATTTTATTCTCATGATCCTTCATACATCTATTGTTTTCATATTGTTTTAGTGACATGCATTTTCATTAAAAAGGTCTAGTTATTCTTTTAAGAATGCAACTGCCAGCAACCAGATGCATGCAAGGGAATCGAGTTTCTGACAAATGGCATGTGCACCAGATTACTATGCATATATAGTTATAGACAAACCAGTAATGCTCTATTCACTAGAGCAACAAGCCAACAAGCAAAGCTAAAATAATACCTAAAAGCAGCACTCAAGGAATCGACATGGCATAGGCACGGTGCGAGACGTGACCATAATATGGTTGCCATGGGTATCATGGGATTTTCTTATTCCATTTGCATCTGAGAACAGGCCATGAAAAATGGGGCCTAGCAATCAAGTAGAAGATATAGTGTCTAGCACGCATTTTTAGGTTCATGCACGACATACAAACATCACGGAGTGAAAAAGATAAATGTGTAGATATATATCTGTATGTATATATGTATGAAGCGAAAGGTTAGCATCTAGAAGGACTCGCTATCTTTGCCTGCATGTTGGTGGCGTGGGAATGTTGATTCAACATTTATTTTTGTCTTTACTATGGACCACAGCGTGCATCTGCACATCTACTGTTTCACTTTGCCTTCGGGCTATTCTTTTCTACAAAAGCTTTTTCCACCCCACGATGCATGTATCAAAGTAGCAGCTACAAACACATGCACTTCTATCATTGTTTTCCAAAATAAGTACATACCCAATTCAGATTTCCTCTTGTTTTTAATGTTTGTCTCACTCTCTCTTTGTTTTAAGGAGCTGGCTTATGTTCTTTTGACTGTTGAGTGTTGATCGTGAAGCATTAGCAGTTGAAGCTGCCAGCATGATCCAAGGAAAAAAAAAAAAAGAACAGATCATGTGATAGCCTCAACTGTTGATGGTTTCACGAGACAGGGATTGAATAATCTTCACAGATAAAAATGGATACTGGTTTACTGCTCCTTTCTCTTTTTCTGGCTGAAGGATTACCCTGGTGCAATTTTATTTGCAATTCTTACAATGTGTCTGAGAGAATTGATTTAGTTATAGCTCGTTAAACAAAATTTACCCTATCCTACTATTTATATTAATCTCATAAGTTCATTAATCTGGAGTAAGTGTTGATTGTTTCCAGATGTAAATAACATTCATCTGCTATCCAAAAAGTCTTGTTGCTACACTAGTGTGCATATTCATGAATTCTGCCTTATAAGATGGGCAAAGGGTGACACCTTTTGAAATTGTAATGCTTAAAAGAACATGCAGTATTAATATTAATCATCTTTTAGTTAATCTAGGATTTTGAAGTCACTAAAACTATCAGTATCACACTAATTTTAGGTATTTTATTTGAAACAGAATTCAGCAAAAGTGTATTTTAAATCTTTATTTGAAATTTAAAGTTTCAAATCCTTTAAACTAAAGGTCATTTCAGTAGTAATATAATATTATTTTTATATTTTTAAATAAAAAGTGTCTTATGGTTACATAATTATTTTTTAAATTAATCAAAAAGATTATTCTACTGTCACGTGATAGTGAGTTTATTGTTTATGTATTTTACATTTAGCCTTATATAAAATTGAAGAAGATAACCTTATCATGAGTAAATTCACATCTTGTTTAGCTTGGACATGTATCATATTGATAACTAGCCACTTAATAGTTTCTTCTTATCATTCTTACGTAAATCTTTAATTACAATTTGAATATTCTTTTGAAATTTCTTGCTTAATCATATTTACAATAGACCCAAAAGTAACTAAGCAGTCATCCTCCCACTGGAGAGCCTCAATAATCATGGATGTTCGCACTGGTCCTTCATTTTGTTCTTGTTACGTTTGAAATGGTGAATGAATAACAGCTTGGACTATATCGCTGTTATGGTTTTCAGAGGCAAAACTTCTCGTGTCTCAAACTTTTTTGTGCTTTTTAGATTCCATCTTATCCTGATTACATTTATTCTATTACTTGTCTGCTACAAACTAATCTAAGTTTAAAGTAGCACTCTTTGCTTAAACAAAGTGAAGGAGTAAAAGTTGCAATTAAATACCAAAAAGAAAGGGAAAAGAAAAAGTGAAAGGAGTTTCGTTCTTTGTAACCTGCATAAAACATTTTATTACTATGTTGTGTCGATATAAAACTTAGTATTGATGTGATTCGGATATGCTTCTTTACTCATAGGAATTTGGGACATTGCAACAAAACAAAAGACGCACATGTATAACTGGTATTCCTAGAGAGCTATGGATGTTTACAGATCAAGGTTGTCAAATGCATGCCATGTTTTTTGTTGGATTCTTCATGTTCGTAGTAGCTTAAGCAGGATTTGATGTCTCAAGTTCTTTTTTCATTTTTCTCTGCTTCAATAAAGTTGGTGCAGTTATTTCAAACATAAAAGCTTGCACGTAGCATCAACAACAGTAATTAGTGTTTACTGGTCGATCATGGACATTATTTGTTGAACCTTGGTTGCTTTAGGCTACCATATATGCAAATTTAAATCTTGTTAAATTACTAATATGTGTGCATTGCACGTAAGAGTAACAACATCCCTTATGTGAAATTAATTGTTATCGATGTTAAGTAATTCATGTGAATTTATGTCTGACTTGCATAAGGAAAACTGAAGTAAACAATACATTATAAACAACTAATGTTGTACATACATATAACAACTATTAATTTATTTTAAATAAAATTCACTTTAAATCCACATTTTTAAATTTCTACTATATTTCAAGGGGACACTACTCTTTGAAAATATCTGCCAACAAAATGTTTTGAGGAGAAATGTTATCCTACTTTAATTTTTATTATTGCTCTATTTATAAGATTAAAATTGTGTGGGTATATGCACAAGATAAGCCTATATAATGACTAACATTAAGGCTAAAATCATGGCTAAATATAAGGTTATCAAAGATAATCATTTATACTAAATAAAAGATATTCACTTATGCTCTATCGTGATATTGGTTACAAGATTGTCTAAGTCATTTTATGTTATAACGTGTATGTTTAGTATACATACTAGGATGTTTAGGCTAGGTTTTGTATTATTTTCATATAACTTGCATGTGTATGTGATTATATATGATAAATTGCATGTTAGGTTATAAATGAAAGTTTTTAAGCTTAAGTTTTGCATGTTTTTCATGTGTTTTGATGTACATATATTTTGCATAGTTGTATGCCAATATTTGGGTAGGATTTAGGGCTTATTTCTATTGATTATCAACTTACTTGCATGTGAACTTATTGTAGGTATCAAAGGAGAAACAAAAGAAGAAAATAAGGCTGGAAAACAATAGGTCACGATTGTTAACTAGGTAGACGATGGAATTTTCTAGCTTTCCAATTGGCAATTTCAGCTTGCTCCACTTGCATCCTAAGTCGGTTTAAGCACCCAAAATGGTATAAAAACTCATTTTAAACCCTAAAAAAGAAAGAGGGTCATGCAACACACCAAAAGGAGGAAGATAGACTCATTTTTGGGTAGATTTTTAAGAAGAATCAAGTGATTTCAAAGGATCTCAAAATTGCCACACCAAGTTTCAGTTTTGTTCTTCAACTCATAAGCCTTCTATTCTCTCTTCTCTCATTTGTTTTTCTTTACTATTGTATGGAGAAGGTGTATGGACTTGTTGTGAGGATGTTGTTAATGATTGTAATGGATTTATAAAGGCCTATTTGGTTCTACTTTTCCCCCCTTTTTTTCTTGTGGTTTTCATGAAAAAATGAAACAAGTTATTAAAATGTGTTTGGTTGAGTATTGTTGTCATTTCTTGTTTCTAAAAATAAAAAACTACAACAACTTTACAGAAACATAAAAAAGAAGTTCTTGTATCTTTTTAAAACAACTTTCTTTTTTTATAAAAATAACATGTCCCGATTTTACTCTAAATAGTTATTGCTTTCATAGTTGTTGTCGTTGTTGTTCATCATATAAAAATTTGTCACTTCCATCCTCCATTTTCGTCCCACTAGCCATTGTTCTGGCACTGATTGATCTGCTGGCAACTCTACCACCCAACTTCCTTGAGCTTCCTCCTGTACGATGCCTTTCTAATCCACTTGTGGACCGAGTAACCATTAACCTTGGTTGCGTCCCTGCATTATGTTGATTAGTACTTGTCATCGTCTGGCTAGAAAGTTCCCTCCTCACCACTGTCCTTTCTCATTTTGCGGGAGACCTTGAAACCTTCTCTCTTCCTCCGATGTAAAGACGCTTTCTTGGTGTTTTTAAGGTTGATATGATGACCGTCTTCTTGCTTATTGCCTCATCTTCTCTTATCTCTGTCACAGTGGTGGTGGCTGTCATAGTTGCTATTGTTGTCGAAAGAGTATCAATGACATTGCTACATATCTTGGAGGCTTGAGAGATTTCTGGAGTTTTCTTTGTTACTTATAACTCTTCTTTACGCTTTTGTTTGGTTAAATCTAGAACTTCAGCTTTAGGTTGTTGGACATTGGGAATTTGGGTATCCTTGTGAAGTGTTGATGGTTTGGAAATGGGAGTTTCAGAGAGGACTTTTTTAATAGTTTCTTTTTCAAGAGATGATGGTGGTTGCAAGATTACAGTGAAATGAGGTTTTGGGTGATGAAAGTTTTTCTTGATGATGATGAAGCTCAAACAGCAACCCATTAGAGTGTAGAGAGTCTAAAAAGTGGTGTATGTTTAATACCTTGCTTACCTCCTCTCTTAAAATTACTTGTAACACCTGTTTGGTTTTTTTTTCTTTCATTGTTTGTTTTAAGTTTTTTTTGTTAGAAATCTCAACCAAACAAGTTTTTATTTTTAACTAAGAATAGAAAACTAAAACTAAAAATCACAATAGAAAAATAAAAGTGGAACCAAATGACTCCTAAATAGATTTTAGTGTTGTTCTAAACATAACTATGTAAGAACTCAGTTTAGTTTAATGTATAGTTTGCTTTAATGCTTATGAAGTGTGAACTCCATATGCCTTGCTTACATTAAGAAATGGAGTTAGGAAATCGGTCTGGATGTACCATGAGAGTCTGGAGCCTTGAAAACTCTTCACACATCAAGTTAATATGACACTTAGAGAGAGATCTTAGATGTTTTGATGGTTTTTCAATAGGTTACTTCATATCCACTTAATGGTTAAGTAAAGTGTGTAAGTTGAGAGATCACATATAAAACTTTGATCATTATTTCTGGCTTAATTGATTCGAGTGTTATGAGAGAAAAGGACAATACATTAGAATGCCTAGAACTAAACATGATTACATTACCAAAGTGAGGGTTTACATGGTATGAAGAGAATGATCTTAACCTTTATAATTTGATTCTCTAAACCAAATTTGTGTTCTTATTTTTATGACATTTTGAAGTGTGTTTGTAAGCCTTTAAATTGTGAATTTTTGCAATTTCAATCTCATTATTTGGTTTACTTAAACAAAAGTCAATTTGTAACTTCAAGGTGACTAACCAATCCTCAAGGGAATGATACCTTGCTATACTATTTTATACGAGCCATATAATTGCGATGTAATAACTTTAATTAATTTTAAAACTTTGAGTTAAACAGGAAGGAGCTAACATATCACATCCCCGTATTCGGAACAAAAGTAGATTAGGCTCTTAGATCGGACTAGAAATCAAGAAAGAGTGGTGATGGTAATCCTTTAGCGAAGATGTTGACATAATGATACGATGAGAGAACATCCAAAACCTTAACTTAACCCAAAACTTCTTTTTCTTGAACAAAGTGAATCTCTATCTTAATATGCTTTGTTTGTTAGTGTTTGATCATATTAATGGAGAGCTAAATAGCAACAACATTATCACGATAGATTAGTGTTGCTTTAGTTAAAATATAATGAAGCTCAAGGAGGAGATTATGCATCCAACATATCTCTACGACGACATTTATGACACCAAGATATTCAGTTTTACCCTGGAACGAGATGTTATGGCCTAACATTTAAATGACCAAGATAGAAAGTTGTTGCCAAGAAAGACATAGTACCAAGAGATAGAGTGCCTAGTAATAAGATATCCTTTCCAATCAACATTCGCATACACAATGAGATCATCAATGCAGAGGAGGAGTAGAGATGAAGATCATGATCAAGAGTACCCTTAATATAGTGTACGATGCCCTTTAGGGTATGAACGTGTGGCTCTCTAAGATCATGCATAAAGAAGTACATCTGCTATACAATATAGGTAATATCAAGTTTAGTAAGGCTCAAATATTGAAGAGCATCTACAAAGACTCCTGAATAAGGATGGATCAGAGACTGAAGAATTAACACCAACATATAACTTAGTTTTCGTGTCCACTGGAGTCATAGAAAAGTTACAACTAGCCATATTAGTATGTTATAAGATCTCCTAAGCGTACTTATGTTGAGACAAAAATAAGTTATCTTTTGCTCTCGACACAAAGATGCCTAAAAAATAATATAAGGGATCCCTATACTAGTCATTGCAAATTTTTTGCTAAAAGAGGCAATGATCATCTCTAATAGTGCGGCAGGGGAAGTCATCAAAATGATATCGCCAACATAAAGAAAGAGGATAGTCATATCTTTACCATGACAATAGTGAAATAATGAAGTATCTGACAACTAATAAAACCAATAAAGATAATGTAAGCAGTAAATTGTTGGTACCAAGCCCTTAGAGCCTACTTAAGTTTATAAAAAGACTTTTTGAGGCCATACACATAATCCAGATGAGTGTCATCAATGAAGCTAGGTGGTTAGTGCATGTAGACAGTCTCTTATAAATCACTATAAAGGAATGCATTTCTTACATTCAATTGATGTATGGGCTAAGAAAGAGAGATAACCAAGCCAAAAATAATGCAAACAATAGATGGCTTGACAACGAGGCTGAAAGTCTCATTATAATCCATGCCAACTTGTTAAGAGGTTCCAACATCCATTAAACAAGCCTTGCGGTGAACTAGAATGCCATCAGAATCAAATTGATCCATAAAATCCCATTTAAAATTGACAATACTAACTTTTTAAGTATCATTTTTAACTAAAGCAAAACATTCTTCAACCATTGCTTTTTTCCTATTAGGATCTTTGAGAGTTTGTTTGTGACCTTGGGGAATGAAAGGAAGATTTTGGGTATCACATTCTTGGTAGTAAGATTAAGGCTCCTGTATCCTCGATGATGGAAAGGATAGCCAAAGAATGCATAAGGTGTAGAACGAGGAGCAAGTTGTGGGGAGCTTTGAATAACAAGATTGGATAACATAAGCATCTATAAATATGAAGATGGGAGTAGAGGGTTAGTTTATTAAATAGTATTTTGAAGGATATTTGATTATGAAGGCTGGTGGTAAGGTGAATATTAAGTAGAAGCATGACCATGTGTAGTGCTTCTACATAATATTTTGGTAGCATAAAAGTTTGAAATAAAAGTTTGCACATGATGTTATTGATAATGTGAAGCATTCATTTAGCTTTTTTTGTGTTATATTCCCATGCAAGGAAAATGATGATGACATGATTAGCAAAAAAAATTTGTGAGAGGGCCATTATTAAATTTCATTTCATTATTACATTAAATATTTTAATTTCAGCTTCAAATTGTGTCAGCATAAAAGCCTAAAAATGCAGGAACTTTTCAAAAACTTGATACTTAATACTCAGAGGATGCACCCAAAGAAAATGAGAGTAATCATAAAAAAGTCAAATAATATTAAAATTCACTTATACTCGAAATTGGTGAAGTCTATAAATCAGAATGTACGATATCAAAAGGGACAAAACAAATAGGGAGAGAGATACATTACCAACAAAAATATACAAGATGCTATTTAAATTAAAAATGATATTGAGATTACCTGCGTTAGATGTCAAGTGGGATCTTGACCTATAGTCGAGGTACCATTGATTACCGATGGGTTGCTGAAGAGAGAGTGAGCTGAGTGCTTGTAGAATATCAATGCATTACTGTCTAACCCATAAAGTAGGCTACACGGTATGTGATTTATGTCAACTAGACTCATAATTAGCAGGTCGTGGAGCATTTCAAAGCAAGTCAGGTCCACCTATGTTAAGAAGTTATCTTTGCAGCCCAAAATGGTGTGATAGGCCGTATAGGAGGCCTAAAAGATGGTTGAGGTGTTAGGCATAAGGGAATGCAGACCAATTTTACCAATTTAGTCGTCGACTATTTCCAACGACATTGCCAATTATTGTAGTTATGGCACCCTCAATCATGATTACCACCCTTATTATGATAGTTGCCTTTTGCACCCCGTAAGAAGTAGAATGAGATGGTTGGCATTTTTGTGATTTAGTGGAGGTATACATCACAGTATATAAGTGTGATAAATATGTTCAAGTTTATAAAGATGTGCTTCTTCCACAAAAAGCATGGAGTGGGATTTGAGAAAAGAAGGAAGAGGTTCTTAGTACTTGATTATATTTGCAAGAGTGGCGTACTTTTCAATTAGGTCATTGAGAAATTGAAGAATCATGGTTTTATCATCAATAGGTTGGTCAATATTGGCGAGGGAATCAACAAGGGACTTGACTAATTGGACATATGCAGTGATAGAAGAAGACCTCATACTTATAATATGGAATTCTTCTATCAATTGAAGGGTTTTAGCGTTGAGATTATCCTTAAGTAAGACCTTGGCTCGAGTCCACAAGTCATAAGAAGTGTTCTTATTTCTTGTTATCATACTAAACACGTCATCAATTATAATTTGGAAGATCCAGGAAATAACTAAGGCATGAAGTTTAATCAAATCAGTATCTTTTACGTGGTATGCTTTGTGGTACTATCAAGAAAACTTATGTCTTCCACACTAGCGGCATTGGCAGTAAGCAAGGTTACCTATAAATTACATTCAGGATTATTAAAGTCAAGGGTAACAAGCACACGTGCCTTGATGTTATATATACTAAAGGCATTATAACAAGTGGCAGGTGATTGGTCTTTGTTTTTATTAGAATTGTCAAACACCATAGCAAAATATAGGACATAATAATGATGAAAGACATATGATAATAGTGATAATAAAGGTTACCAAGTGAGTAGATTGGAAGAGAAAAGGAGGGACAATGATTTGAATTAGTTTGACGCCAACAAGGAAAAGTAAAGATGAGATTAAAGAGGAAAAAAATAGAGATTATGACGCTAATACCATATAAATAGAATATCTTATAGAAGAAATGTTACCCCTACTGATAGTTTTTGACTATTGTACTATTTAAAGGATTACAAGGGAGTGGATATATGCACAATATAGGCCTATGTACATGACAAACATCACAGCTAAATACAAAGTTATTAAAAATAATAATTTACATTAAATAAAATATATCCACTTATATTCTATCATCATTATCATTATTGATATATTAGTTTTTTGTTAATGGAAATCAAGAAATGCTATTTATGACACTCTAAATCATTTTAATTAGATTAAGTAATATATGAGTTAATCAAAATATACTATAGACTTTGCATAAAATCTTGATGTGCTACCGAGATGGATATAAGTTAAACCAACAACAATGTTATGCTCAGTTAATCAAGAGCGTAAAACAAAGTAGGTGATAAAATAGCTATTTATTAACAACAACAACAACACCCAGTAAGAGTCCCACTAAGCACGAGATTTGGGAAAATTTAGTAGTACACAACCTTATCCCTACCAAGTAGAGAGTGTTTTCAATAGACTCACTACACACACACACACACACACACACACACATACATATTAAAATAAAATAAAATAATGCAACACTAATTTAAAAATATAAATAAAAAATAGACTAAAAATAATAATACTAATATTATAGATATATACATATAAATAAAAATATAAAAATGTGTAGTAATATATATAATACGAAAGAATAATAATAAAATATAGAATAAGTAAATATAATGAAATAGCTATTCATCAATTGGATTTAAAGCTCTGGGGTGTGAATAAGTATAACGGATTGAAGACAAACATTACAAAGATTGACAAGCTCTAAACGAAGATGAAGAGAGAGGATGAAACAAAAGAGGAACAAAGACAATGATGTAGCACAATAATTGACATGGAAGACTGAATTGAGACTAGATGACGTAAGAGTGGACATCAAAACATTGACTAAACTGAGGATGAGGAAGAAGGTGACGAGGCCACATGCCAACAAAATCAGAATTGTTACCTCCACTCTTCTTTACTGGCCATTATTTCTTCCTCTTTCTTTACCTCTTCCATGAAATGATCTACCACGACCGAGACTAGAATTTTCGTGACTTGCTGAATCATTGAAGGTTTTCTTCAAATCAAGCTTTGATTGAAAGGCTTGCTAAAGAGAAGTCTCTGTTTTCCTGTTCATTCGCTGCTCATATGTTTGGAGAGACCCCATTAACTCTTGCATAGAGTATTTTGACAGATTTTTTGACTCTTCAATTGTTACAACATGGTCAAATTTGGGAGGAAGACTTCGCAACACCCTCTCACCAATCTTCTGGTCAACTAGTTCTTCTCCAAATGCCCTAATTTGATTCACAATCAAAAGAACTCTTGAGAAGAATTCTTGAATGGATTATGACGACTTCATCAGCAAATTCTCAAACTCTATTATGATGACTTAATTAGCAAATTCTCAAACTCTCTGCGCATAGTTTGCAACTTCACTGTGACAACTTTGTTTGCACCTTGATATTCTTCTTCAAGTAATTCCCAAGCCTTCTTTGAAGTTGTGGCTGTCATAACACGGGGAAAAATGGCTTCATCTAATGCCTGTTGAATTAGAAATAATGCCTTAACATCCTTCTTTTGCATTTCTTTCAGCTCATTTCGTTGAGCAGTGGTTAGCCTTGTACCTTCCTCCATATATACAAAATCACCAAGACCATTTTCAACTAAATCTCATAAATCATAGGATATAAATAAAGTCCTCATCTTTATACGCCAAGACTGGTAATTGAGGCCAGTAAAAATAGGAAGGTTTTGAGATGAGTTTAGATTGACACTAGTAGAAGCCATTTTGCAACCTGACTCTAATATCATACTTTTAAAATATTAACAAACCACAACAGGAAAAAAAAACAGCATAGAAAAATTTAGGAAGAGTAACTTTTATTGATTTTGAAGAAAAACTCACTGACGTCTCTACAAAATAACAGTGGACACTTTAAATAGACAAACCTATTGTGCCTAGTTTCTATTGCTTTTAATTTCCTTCATATGTTGATTTTGGTTACAAATCTTTGTGTTTTGATCCAAATGTGAGACAAATTGAGTGGAAATGATGTGAATATTGCATGAATGTTAATTGAATTATTTTGTGAATTTTGCATATAGGTTAAAGGGAACGTCACATAAAGGTGCATGAAAAGAGAAATAAAAAATTAAAAAGAAAAGAAAAGTAGTGACAAATGCCACCACGTCACGGTGGTGATAAGTCACCACCAGCCACGGGGTGACTTCGTGCAAATTTGTGGACACTAACTTTGAGTATGACACGTGCAGGTTGACTGCATAACAACCTTAAAAAACTAAACTTATAGTGGGCTATAAAAGGCAAGAGAGGATGGCGGCTGGGAGGATCTTTTCATTGACGTTTTCATTTGTTCACTCATACAAAGACACAGAGGGGAGACGCAGAGAGATAGAGAAAAGGAAGATAAACAGAGATAGTCTGAGAAGGAGAAGAAGAGAGCAATAGCAGAGAAGTGGGAGCCAGGAAGAGAGGTCGAAAGCGAGAGCTGGAATTGATCTTGAGCAAACATTCGGTTGGAGGAGAGCAACTGAAGCAGAAGACTAGAGTCAAAGTTGAGAGTTGAGAGTGCAAAAGACCTCCAATATCTCATTATCTGACGCTCTGTTTGCTTATCTCACTTGTTTCTTTAAGTTTACTGTTATGTTGGTATTAACTGATTCATACTCTTGTTAGCTTAAAGAATGTTGCATGTTATCTTATCATAGTTCATTTTAGTTATTGGGTTGTTATTTTCAAACTTCTGTCAACATTAATATAGGTTTGAAGTATTTGAGTATGATGAACCGTGTGTATGATATGATGGGCTGATCTCTTTTCTTGAGAATTAGTGTAGCTATTTAGTTAAATATGCATAATTGAGTTATGGATATGTTGTCTTATGTATTGTTGTGGTTTCTGAACTAAATGGATGTAATAGAATGGCCAAACTTTGCATCATTTTAGTGTTAAATGAAGATTCGAGAGTTAAAGTTTAATATGAATCGTGAAACTATGGATACTTAAGTTAAGAACTAGAAATATATTAACTTAAGTGGTAATTGGTAGTCAGGTTTTCATAATTAATTCGAATGATAACTTGCTGAATACAAAAGTTAGACTAGTTCATTATTAGAATCGATTTAGAACATAACTATTAATTTTAGTAAGACAACAATTCAATCATTTTTCCTTAATCATGCATAGGAGATTAAATTAGTAAAATTAATTCTCAAGAGTTTTTCCACTTCGATTAACCTATTTCTCTTTGCTTCTAATTGATTCCTTCTACTTGTCAATTTAATTTCGTAATTTTCCTTAAAAGCTTTCACTCAACAATCGGGATAGAATATTTAGGAATGCATTATTTTTATTTTTAATTCAAACTTAATTTAAATTGACCAATTTCACCTCCATAAGTGACGACCCTGGGTTATCAGCTACAACTATCTCGTATACTTGCGAGTAGGATAGCTTAGGTCTTTTTAGAACTTTTTGAGCATAACAAAACCCATATGGTTTGTTGCAGTTTTTTTTTTTTTCACTACACCGAATTTTAATGAAGCATAATAAAAAACACTTAGTGGGTAGTATTTTAACAACCCTAAAATCTAGAATAGATAACAACCAAATCCTAAACTATAGGGATAACAACAAAGCAGAAAAATAACAAGTGAGAAAAGACACGTTTAATACTTGAATTAACCCAACATATGTGGTACTTTTTTTTTTCTCTTATCATCTTAAGAATGTCTATGCCGTTGGTGAACAAAATGCAAAACCATTTTGAGTTTGGAAACTGAAGCTTGGATGTATGATCCCTTTGAGACTGGTATAAGTTTGACAAATAACGCAATTGGCGACGACAAAGATGCCATCACAATGCAAGCCAACCATTGTATCCAGTTCAGCCTCTCTGTATTTGCAAACTTGTTCAAAAACTCCACCATAACCACCTGAAGAATAATGGTTATGCCCACAATTCCAAGGAACAAGTGGTTCTTGTGGATGCCTTCAAACACGTTCTGCTTTTCCAATTTTCTAGCGTTGAATTCGTTGAAAACTTGACACAGCACAAAAGTATTGAATATCAATGTGTCGTTTACCTCAGCACTCACATTGAATATCGACTCACCCTTGAACTGCAAGGTCAAGAGTATTGCTATCTGATAAACAGCTTGAGATATAATATTTCTCCACATTATGCTTGTTATGAGGGGTTCAGTTCGTCCCACTGGAGGTCTCTGCATCAACTCATCAGTAGGCCTCTCGGTGGCAAGAGCCAGAGCTCCTAATGAGTCCATA
>JAOQMS010000009.1:15117998-15130459 GCA_027563885.1 Erythroxylum longipes
TATTCCACATTCTGTAGCTATAGCTTTTGCGGTGAAAATGTTGTCTCCCGTTATCATTTTTATGTTCACTCCTGCAGTTTTGCAAGTTTCTACAGCGTTCTTGGCCCCAGGTCTACATGGATCTTTGAGGCCAACAATCCCTAGCAAATTCAAACTATCTTCTTGTAGCTTTTGTTCTGCAGCATTATTAGTCTGGTCCTTCAGGTCATTTTCAGTAATTCTCTTGTGGGCAAATGCAACGCATCGAAGGCTACTAGCTGCCATGCCTTCTATTATTTTTCCTATTTTACTTCTTCCATCTTCATCCAGGGACTTTATGGTTCCATCAGCTTCATAATAGCTTGAGCACATGGCTAGTATCATCTCAGCAGCTCCTTTCCAGTGTACATGAACACTGTTGTCAGCCAATTTCCTTACAGAAACCCCACTTCGTTTCTTCTGTGAATTGAAGGTTTCCAATTGGAGAATGGTGTGATTTTTCTTCAATTTCTCCATGTTCATGTCCAGTGCAGAGACAGCCCATGAAAGGATTGCCTTTTCAGTTGGACTGCCTGAAAACTCAGGTAAATATACTGATGCAGCTATGTAGACACTGCCAGTTGTGTTCAAACCCACTCCTTGGTGGAATAATTCCAGGACAGTTTGATCAATATTGCTATACGAATCCTCAAGGGACTCTTGACCTAGCCAAAATTTAGCTACTTCCATCTGATTTTTCGTCAATGTACCTGTCTTATCCGTGCAAATAACAGTTGCTGAACCCATAGTTTCACAAGCGGAGAGTTTTCTAACCATAGCTTGATCAGCCATCATTTTCTTCATCGAATAAGCTAGTGTTAATGTGACTGCCAAAGGCAAGCCTTCTGGAATTGCCACAACAACAATAGTAACTGCAGCAGCAACAATTCGTACTACTGCATTTAAAATATCTTCTGTATCAGTGCTGCCAGGATCATACTCTGTGTTTCCAAAATCATCTGTTGTATTTCTTGTGAAATAGCGAATCAGCATCACTATAAGAACTAACAGAGCAACTAAAAGTCCTGCCTTGCCAATCGAGGAAGTTAATTTGTCGAGTCGAGCTTGCAATGGGGTCCGTTCGTTCGAGTCCCGAGTAATGGAGCTCATCATTCTTCCCCATGCGGTGTTCATTCCAACTGATGTTACAAGCATTGTAGCAAAACCATTTGCCACTTTTGAGCCAGAGAAAAAGAAGGGATTGTCCTCTGAATTGATTTCGATATGCTCACTTTCTCCAGTCATGCCTGAGTCGTCCACTAGCACGGAATATCCGTTCAGGAACAATCCATCAGCTGGAATTTGATCGCCTATATTCAAGAATACAATATCTCCAGCAACAATGTCGAATATGGATATCTGTTGTCGCCGAGCGTCTCTTAACACATCAATCTTGAAGTTGTCACTTATTTTGGATAGTTTATCAAACTGTGTCTCCTGCCTGAAGTTGCTTAAAGCAGAAACAACGACAACCAAAATGACTGCAACAAAGATACTCCCACCTTTATACCAACCATTTTGGGGACCATGTTCATTGATCCCAAAACCAAGAGCAAGAGCTGCCCATACCAGCAGGATTACAATAGTTGTATCTTTAAATGCATCAAGCACAAAAAATAGAAGCCCTTTTGGAGGTGGCCGAGGATAAATGTTGCAACCAAACTTTTCTTTTCTGAAGCTAAGTTCTCTATCGTCGCCATGGATTCCAGTTTTTGAGTTTGTCCCCAGAGCTTTGGCGACACCTTCAACCCCTCGAAATTTTTTCAGGGCCGCCAAGCTTTTCTCCTTCACAATGTCTGTCAATAGTGTTTGATCAAGCTCAGTAAATTCGGAACCTAAAATAGGAACAATGCCATCATTGTAGTCATAGGTTGATGATTTTACTTCTACTTCTACGTCTAGGGACGTGTAGGGAACAGAGTGCAAGACATGACTAGATTGATGATGAGTGACTTCCTCAGACACCACCTTTCTCACAAGAGAGAGCATTGCCCGAGCAGAGTAGATAGTCAAATAGACGATGCGCCATCTCCTCTGAGCTTTGAGAGTGGCGGCAAGCAAAGTCGTGCAGTTGAAAGGGGATTGCTTGCGACCAGTCATGGTTAGAAATTTGGAAAGATGTTAACAGTGAAACGGAGTTAGAGACAAAAAGGGCTTAGAAGTTTATTTGATATGAATAACTTTAGCTCTCCTAAGCATTCTTTTATAACGAAACAACGGTTACTTGGAAGTGAAAGTCAAAAATAACGGCCTTTTCCTTTGATTTTATGAAAGATTGCCTTGTTCTATGAATTACTATCACTTGTCCACTCACAGGAGAGTTTTGTACAATCACAGTGTGGAATCTTCATTTTGGGTGCAAGTCCCACCTTTCCATCACAACCATCACACCCAAATGACTTTGGCAGTGTTTAAAATACGCACAGGACCCACATATAGCGCAACATAGTTGGAATAGAGTAAGTAGAATGGAGGATTTGATACGTCGCACAAGATATCAAACCAGTTAAACCAAAAAAAAAATAATTAATAAGAAGTTAAAATTATAAAAATAAGTATAATATAATATAAAATAAAATACCTTATTGAAATAAAAAATGCACTAAATATATAATAAAGCTAATAATTTAAATTAAGATTGAATCTAATATAAAATTTAAAATAATAATTATTATTATTATATTTCTATATTATCGATTATTTAAAGACTTCTAAAAGTTATAATTATATTTAAAAAAAGTTAATAAAAAGAACTCTAACTTTATTTTATCTATTTTAATTTCCTTTAAATATATTTTATAGTTTAAATATTATTTTTAACACATTCTTAAATTACTTTAAGCAAAATTATTTATATACTAATTAATAATTCAATTTATTAAAAATTCATGATAAAAATATAAAATTTTAAAAATATAATTTATTATTTTAATTAATTGATTAAATTTTAACAATAAAAATTATTAACATAATCTAAAAAGTAAAAGAGTGAACCAAAAAGAAATTGCAGGACTCTTTCCTACTAATTGACGGCAGCCAGCGTGTTACACGGAATGGAGATTAAAGGGACATTACAAGCTCAACGTGTAAATACAATCGCAGTCTGTGCTTCTGTTTCCGTATGAATCTCTACTTTACATTTTCTTCGTTTCGCTTGGTCATGCCGCAATTTCTGTTCAATCTTTGCTGCTAATTTTTTTGGTTCTCTTCTCTTTCCAGCAGTTGTAATCATTTATGGTACATCAACCAAGGATGTGAACTGTGAAGTGAGAAAGAACATGGCATCCACATCTATTCCTGAGTCTTGCAATTAATAACACTCATAGGAGATTCATTCCAAGTTATACCCGTCAAGAAAACTTAATCCAAACTGTGCTTCGTTTAAACAACTGAAATCACTTGGAACAATACTGCAAAGCAAGCATCGGTTGCATAAATGATTGACTACAAGGAGACAGGGGATTTGCCTCCATCCATTCATTACAAGACATATTACAGCTATATGTCCGAGAGAAAATGTTTTTCTTTGATGAATACCATACTGAATTGATTATCTATCTGATTAATAAGCAATCCTACCGACTATGGACGTATAAAGACTGAGTTACCTGGCAATTTCCTCTGAATTTCCTTGCTTTGAGTACACGGAAAGTGATGTGATCGCAACTTTGCCAACGAAATTAGCTGGAAATTTAATGCAATGCGGCTTGACAGTTCAAAGGAAAAGTTAAAAAGACACCTGCACGGCTGCGACACGATAGCCTGTCGTCTTCGTACACTTAACAGTCGACATGGAAACTTCCCAGCATCTTCCCTGATCCAAAAGCTCATTTTCGTGGAAAACTGGTTCGGATGCAATGCCCGTGATGTCTCAACAAGAGGAATGACTTTCTAATTATAATTTGTGCACTATTCATCACTCCATTAAAAAAAAATCATAAAAAAATCTCTTTGTCCAGGTATTTTATTCCTCTAATTTCATAAGAGAATGCATTAATTATAGATAATCCGACAAAATTAAAAGTAGATTCTCATACGGACACCTGGGGAAGTTGAATCGATCATATTAAAGTGATATTCTTTTTAAAAAGTCGATGCCTTGACTTAGAAGTTACAAATCATTCTTTGAGATTGTTTTAAGAAATAGAAAAAGACCTAATAAAGTTAAAGATGAGCTTGACTATGAGCGATGCGGCACAATCATGAAGACCTAGGTGGAGAAACGCAAAGATACCTTCCTATTGTATCACGCTATTAAACATCGAACACATTTTCTAACCCATGATATGGGGCAAGCGACGAAATAGTCTTTCAAGTTGAAATTTTTTAAGAGCCAGGCAGAGTTGGATCCACATCAAATAGGGAAAAAAAAAGTGTGATTAGTTCAACAACAATGTGCGGAAAATTGTTGGAAGTTGCTTCGTGTTTTTCCAACAATAGTTGGAGAAAAATTAAAGAAACAAGTAGCATGCTACAATACTAGAATAAGGCTTTTTGGGAGTTCTTCTTGAAGTCTACTTTACCAAAGATTCTTAAGCAAAGTAAGACTTCTACGTATCCCTAAGTTCCTGAGTTGTGAATCTCATTACCAAAAATTGAGAAAGACTTAACCCCCAAGTCCATGAGCTAAGCTTATTTTAGACCGGGGCAAAAATTAAGAAAGACTTTAACCCCCCCGAGTCCAGGAACTAAGCTTATTTTAGACGAGGGTGGATCAACGTTACCTAAAGAGTATGGTCACTTGCATATGAGAAAATGAAACTACAAACTTTCTTCCTAGTTTTCATGTTAATTCTTAATT
This sequence comes from Erythroxylum longipes, assembly GCA_027563885.1. Lineage (NCBI taxonomy): Eukaryota > Viridiplantae > Streptophyta > Magnoliopsida > Malpighiales > Erythroxylaceae > Erythroxylum > Erythroxylum longipes. The sequence goes on from JAOQMS010000009.1 coordinate 15,122,818, forward strand.
TATCCATCCAAACCAAATTTTATTGTGAAATGAATATTGGGTTAATTACTAAAAGAACCCCAAACTTTCGTCAAATTTTTAATTATAGCTCAAACTTTAAAAAGTAGCAATAAAATACTTAAACTTTCAATTTTTTTTTAATTCTAGCCTAATGTTAGTCTTACCGTTACCTTCACTGACATAACATTGTTGCGTATCAGTGAATCCTCATTAATCTGACATGTTAGTGTTATTAGCAGAAGTCAGTCTAATTAGTAAAACATGTCATTTCATAATAAAACTGAGACGACATCGTTTCAACAAAACTGAGACAATCACACCCCGTCGTCGTTATCAATCTGTAACCTATATCCCTAACTTTTCTCTCACTCATGCACGAAATCTCTCCCATCCTGTCGTTCTCAATCTATAACCTATCCCTAAGTTTGCTTTCACTCATGCTCACTCTGTAATCTAAATTTGTTTGTTTTGGCTAACGCCCTCACCCTTTTCGCTTTTAGATCGTAATGTCGTCGTCCTCATCACTTCTCCCATCGTCGAAAGGTCATTTTGCCCCACCCTTAACCCTTCTCGCATCACATCTTCGGAAGTGTGATTTTGCCCTTCTCAACAGTTAGCCACATAAAGGTTAGGTTTTTATTTTTTGTTTAAGATTTCATTGTCTTCTTTTATCCTCTAATAATGTTTGATGTTTTGCTAGAGGTGTAGATGATGTACCTATTTCCATTATCCCCTATTATGCTCTTGTAAGTTGGTATCTAAAACAACAAATAACATATTCTGGATAATAGGCCTAAATTGGAACCATGTTTGAATTGTTTGGAACAAAATAAGTTTATAGATTTTTTTTACTTCCAAATTTTCAATTCTTAATTTCAATATATATATATATATATATATATATATATTCATTTCCATGCATTTTGTGAGAAATAATTGCCGCATAATAGGAAAAATGGGTGGTGGTGAATGGCCTAATTGCTAGCGTATTTTAGTACGACTGTTAAAGAGTATTATCAAATCAAAATTTACAGTTAGAATGTGTTAAAAACCTACCTACCTTCTAACTTGGAAAGTTCATATGTTCAAAGCGTAATGTTGGTGTTAAAAGGATTAATGTAGTCAACTAAGGAATCCTAGTTAGTAATGGAACTTTCTCCACAACTTCAAATTGAATAATTATTTTATGTTTTCTTATCGGTTACCTATTCTTTTAAACCAAAAATACTAAGAAAATTTCATATAAGTAACATATGGATAAACCTATCATCAACATGATTTTAAATACATGTATTTTTTCAAAGAGAGGGGATTCAATTATATGGACTCTAAATAAACATAGGAAAGCTACTTTAATTCTTCATGCAAAAGGTTGTTATCCAACCTCATCCTAGAATACTTTTGCAACATCTCATTACCCACATTGAGGCTAGAACAGTATATATATGAGAGATTATTGAGAGATTAGAAAATACATTTCATACTTATGCATTATATGATATGCATATACACGTGAATATTGAATTTTTGCACATAAAAATAATTGTACATTCATTCATTGACATTTTTTCAGGTATAATTGATTTATATATGTGAAATGTGATTTTTATTGAGAATTGTGGATTTTATATATTAAAAATTATTTTGGAGAGTGTATTTGTTAATTTAGAATTTTTTAGGAAATTTTGGGGATGATTTTAGAATTTGTGAGTTAATGATATTGAAAATTTTATTGTTAATTGGAATAAAAAGATGAGAATTATGGGAGTAGTTCAATAAGAACTTAGTTAAAGCCTTAAAAGTTAGATAAGTGACAAGTGTCACTTGTTTAGTTCAAGTTTCATTAGACAATTACATTCTAAATGGCCAAGTCACGTTTCTTCTATCTTTGAAAGACCAAGTCATTCTTTTTTGTCTTGTCTTATTTTATTCTTAGTGGCTTTCTTCTTTAAACTTCATCTTCTTCACAGTTTTCTTACCAAAGTTACACCTTGCTTCCATCTATCTTTTACTACTCCCATTTTGTTGTCTCTTTCTTTTGCTACAAGAAAACCTAACCTAATCCACCTTCAAGATGATGTATGTGGGTTGCATGAGAATTAGGGCTTCTTGGAGTTTTTGAAGAAATTGAAGTTTTAACAAGTTATGCTTTAAATATCATAGGTATGGTTAAATGAAGCTAGAATGATGAGTAAATTAAGAGTGATGACTTGATTTATTTTTTTTGCAATGTGTATGTATGTGTCGTGGGTGATGTATAGTTGATGTAAATGTCTTGCTTTTATATATGTATGATGAATAATAATTCATAAATTATTTTAGAGATGTTTTAGAGGTAGAATGATCATCATAATAGTGTTAGGATGAGCGCAGAAAATTGATAATGAGTGGTATATGCACATGTTCTATTTTGAGTTAATGATCAAATATAGATCATTAATTGGTTTGTGAATGATATTGAGTTGAAATGGAGTTAAGAATGAAGAGTAATGAAGTAAGAAAAGTGATCTTTGTATAAGTTCTGTTAGGTGTAAAATCTGGAAAATTGGAAGATGAGTGTTGGAAAATGTAGCAGTAACATGTTCACTGATTATGCTTATGTGTTTTACCTATAACTTGATCTGTAGTTATCTAAATGAGATGATTCTTGCTCTGGATTAAACTAGGGACATAAGGTTACATTTTTCATGAAGACATTGAATTTAAATTATGTTCTTAAGAGTCTCAAAATTTAACATAAAATTGAGAACTGGGTGTAGCAAATTGGTGGATGAATGTATATGTTTGTGTTTTGTTTTGAGAGTATGAGAATATGTTTTATTTTGAGTCTTTTTAGAGATGTTTTAAAACAGGTTTAGAGTTAAGTAAGAGGTGTAATATGATGTTCTGATATAAAAAAGTGATTTAAAATGAAAGTTTGAGAAGAAAAATGAAGAATGTGTAGGGAATAAATATGCAGAAAAATGAAAGTGCAGAAAACATGAGGAACATGCCTGAATTTTTCTGTTTTAATGTTTGAGTTGTAATCTGGGATTTTGGCTTTGTTTGTGGATGATTTGAGTTAAATGGAAGTCTAAAATGGCGTAGATATAAATTAGAAATGTTATATTGAGAAAAAGAAAAGAAGAAGATGAACAAAATGCTGAAAAATCAAGGAAAGTGCAGGAAATGAAGAACATGCGTGGAGAATTTTCTGGTTTTTGATATTTGGTGTTAATTATGGTTTTTTAATTTGTTTAAGAATGTGTTGAGCTGAATGAGAGTTGAAATGGTGAAATGAAAATGGGGAACGTACAAAAAATTAAAGTGCAGAAAAATGAAAGATGAAAATGCAGAAATGAAGAAGATGCATGAATATGTGATGTTTTTAATATTTGGTGTTAATTATGGTTTTTTAATTTTTTTAAGAATGTGTTGAGCTGAATGAGATTTCAACCAACAGATTCAAAACACATTGTTCTACATCTTCACCAAAAGTTATGATCTTTTGAAATCATTTAGGAGAGATTGAGTGATAAATTTGGGACGAAAATGATGAACAGTTCTGAAAAATTTATGAATGGAGTATTTTCATTAAACATGCTTTGGTATTTTGGCAATATATTGATCTATATTTATCCAAAAAGAATTATTCCTAATTTATATTAAACTAGAGACATAGGACTACAATTTTTTTGAAGAAGTCGAATTTAAATTCTATCTCTAGAATTCCAGAATCTGACTTGAATTTTGGTATAGAATACATTTTACAATTGAAGAATAGTCTAACTTATTTGGAGTATAACTTTTGGAATACTGAACTAAATTGAATGATCTTGGTGTCATTAGAAACTTAAGATAATGGGGAAAATTTTTCTAGAAGAAAGTATTGCCAAATTACTCCATTTTCATTATCAGATTGATCATGTACAGTAGACCCGAAGGTATGTTTCAGGAAAAATCTGAATTGACGAAATGAATTATGAATTTCGATTTTAATGGTTTTATTGAGGTATAAACCATAAGTGTAAATAATACTTATGTGAGTTTGGAAATATGAATTTTTATGTGACTAGAATAATAGTGCGATACTTGGGATTGTCATGAACATGCATTGTGCATATTTCATATACATATATGTGCATTAACAAACACTTATAATTGTGCAAAAGTGTGATAAGTGTATATTGCTTGATATAGAGGAGCAATTGGAACGTCAACGTCCAGACATTGCTAGAACTTCAAGGCAATAGCTTTGGGAGCAATCGGTGAGTAACCTAGAAGGTTTCATGCAATTAATTGTTTATTTTAGAATATGTTTTGAATGATGGTATGAATGTGATTTAATTATGTTGATGCCGGACAATGAAGGTCCAAGACTTAATGCATGAATGTGATATTGAAGTGCTACTTGTATGTGAATGTGACAAACTAAATGCTTCTTGACATGATTGATTGATTATGAGAGATGCATTCCATACATGAATGCAAGATCAGATAATGAGATTTGTGACCTGAGTAGCCACCGAAAACGCGCTTAAAGCTCTAAATGTGATTAAGAGCCAAAGGCTCACTATGTAAAATGAGCCTTGTATCCCCAACGGATAAAGGACAGTATAAATGAGCCCAGTATCTACAATAGATACGGGACAGTTTAGGCACTCGGTCACAATAACATAATAATTGGAAAAGAGTCACATAAGCATTTCATATACATTTTAATACGAATGTTTGATTGTTTGAAATGCAAAATTGTCTTACCTATAAGTGAGAATGTGATACGTGATAATTTATGCAAATTACAAAGATGTGAATTATATGTTATATGTGTGATGTATTGCATGAATAGAGTGAATCATCGATAATGGTTATCTCATTGAATTAACAAAACTCACCAAAATTGCAACGTTGACTTTTCAAACCGAGAGACGACTTTAGCTACTAAGAGATACTACAAGGAGTATAGTCTTGTACTTTTGGGGAAAAAGAAGAAATGGCTCAAAGGTCGGTCAGCTGAGATTGGAAGATTAGATAGATCTTTTTGTGTATTTCCTCTTTCATGTAGTGTATTTTGTATTAGGATATGATGATGTTCATATTCGGACGATATTGAAAACTGTCAATGTAAATATTTGGTTTTATGAAATGAAAGGAGAAATTTGGGTTTTAAAATATGGTATTTGTCATTATGATGTCTTATAAGAAAATAAAGAATGATGATGCCATGTTAAGTGAATGTTGTGATTGAACTTAGCGCACCATTATCATAGGTTATGTATTGGAATATCTTCAGGGTGTTCCGGTATGTACCGATGGTAATAGGTGTTACAACTTTGGTCTAAACTTGTGCAGTTTCCTTAGTCTAATCTGAGAGTGGTGTTTACTTTTTAGCTAACAGACTACTTATGTGAGCTTTCTTATAGAAAATTTTAAACATAACTAAAATCTGTGTGTTCATAACTAAAACCTATGTGTTTTATAATTAAAAAGAGACATTAGATCATTTATTTTTCGGTTGTCCTATTCTCTTAAACAAAAATATGGACTAACTAATTACTTGTCATGTCGACTGACTAAACAAGATGACATAATATGGAGAGGTAGCCACATATAATGAATGTTACAAAGAAGAATTATAGAAGTTATTTTTGTACCTAAATGACAAAGTGAATCTTCTTATAGACAATGCAAACGGAGATGACTCATATATAAGAACACAAAGAACGTAGACAATACAAAGTATATAGAATTGAAGTACTTTAAGATTAGAAGATACGGAGTAAAAATGGTGATGTTAAGTATGATTTACTTGTCTGTAGGATTTTTAATTTTCCCAATTTGAGATTTGTTAGATGTTGCTTCTTTTTTTCTTCTTGGAATATTTATCATTTTGTATTTAGTCACACTTTCCCTTTACAGGTGTTGGTAAATGTTGAATTTAATTATGGTGGAGTGTTGGAAAGGCAGGAAAATAAAAATTTTGGGGGTAAGATTAAAAGAAAAAAGGATATGGGTATTGATGAACTAAGCATGTTAGTTCTAAAAAGGAATTTCGAAGATAAAGGACATAGAGTAATCTCTATGTTTTACAAATTTCCATATAAGTCCATTAGAAGCTTGATGGAGTTAAGCTTAGAGCATGACAAGGAAATGTTGGCTATGCTCTAAAAAATGGAAGAATGAATTATCAAAATGTTGAAATCATGATCATGGTTATGAAAATCCTGCGATAGATGGTGAGGAGTCAGACTCTGATGATGAATTAGAGCAAGATGAGGGTTGTTCCAAGTTGAATTGGAGCAAGATGATGACTTCATTATTATGCAAGATAGTGATTCTGGAATTGATTTAGTTAATGAGGAGTTCTTTGGAACTGATGATGAAGAATATGTTTTTGCTAGAACAAATGAGAAGAGATGTATTGAATGCAACAATGTTGTCGATGGTGTTGGTGGTAGTGGAAATATTTTTAATGAAGTTAGTGATCATTCCAAAGATACTAGAAGAGAAGAAGGAAGTTCAAATTATGGAAATAGTGATTATGATGACAGTGATGATGAAATTCAATCACCAGTTTCTAGTGATGATGAAGCATTGATACTAAAGAAGAAATACTTTAGTTTTAATCCAAAAGTTGAAATGTATGATATTAAGTTTGAAATTGGAATGAAATTTAAGGTCGAGAAGCAATTGAGGGAAGCTATAAGGAAGTGTGCAATTACAAATACGTATAATGTTTCAATGGTGAGATCTAGTGTAAGAATGGAAACAATTTGTGATGCACATTGTCCTATTCAGGAGTATGCTAGTTGGATTGGAAATGAGAAAACATTTATTGTGAAGATAGTAGAAAACATTCATAATTGCAGTAAAGTGCATAGGAACAAGCAAGCTATCAAGAAATGGATTCGCGAATGAATTTATACACAAGTTTAGGAGGAACCCTAATTGGCCTATTATTGAAATGATGGATGATCTTCAATCAAAATATGCACTACAGGTCACTCAAATTCAATGTTATAGGACTAAGTTTGAAGCAATTACTATGCTTCGAGGATCAATGGAAGGTCATTATGTGAAGTTATGGTCTTATAGACATGAGTTAAGACAAGCTGACAAAGATGGAAAATTTGTTATTGAAACTGATTTTGATGAACATACCAGGAAACCAATATTCAAAAGATTTTATATATGATTTAGTGCATTGAAGTATGGTTTTCTTGGTGGATGCAATAAGATTATTAATTTAGGTGGATTTTTTCTAAAAACTTTCCTTATTAGTGCATTATTAGATGTTGTTGGTCGTGACGGAAACAATTAAATGTTTCCTATATGTTGGGCTTTAGTTGAGGAAGAAAATTATCAATTGTGGAATTAGTTTTTTAGCATTCTTGCTGAAGATCTCAACATAAGTGGAAATTCATAGACTTTTGTAAGCAATCGGTAGAAGGTAAATGTAACACCCCACTCCCGTTGGACCCAAACCCGATATCGATAGTGATATCTGAATCCGTTCCCCGTGAAAGTGGTATGCCACATCACTTAACAATTAAAAATCGGTATAAATATGTTTTTTTTAAACCATGAACATAAAATACAGAAAATCAATAACTAAAACGTTCCACTTGGTTTTATAATCATTTGATACAAAACAATGTAATCA